>JAYKKI010000003.1:10772500-11187500 GCA_039881145.1 Druceiella hillmani
TTTATTTCAGCCAACGCGGAATTTTCTGTTGCAAAATTACGCACTACAATGGTGACGCTAGACGATGTGTTCTGCTACAGCACGATCCGTTAAAGTTGATGTTATTTTATAAAATATAGATGCATGTGATTGCCGTATAATGTACCCCTTATATATTTTACGCTTTTGTTGCATATCTGTAACTCAGTTCCAGCAAATACCAAAATTATTAATTGTGACAAAACCTGACCATGACTTTTAATTTATGTCTGAATAAGTTTTAAAGATATTTGACGAGAAAATGTTTATTTTATTTAACATCTGACTATCTGACTACATGCAGGATATTATTAAATGTAGGAAAACTTCAAAATATGATTTAATATGTCCATACACGATATACGCATGTCCGTAACTAACCAATGATTTACGTTGTTATATTATGTTTTTGGATGCAGTTGAATGTAAAATAGTAGAGCCTCTGACTAATTTTTTTTTATTTTTAGGGTTACGTCCCTCAAAATGAAAAAGAACTTTATGGGATCAGTTTACTGTCCGTTCGTCTACACGTCTGTCAAAGCCCTTTTTCTCAGAAACGGCTTGACCAACATATTGTTGAACCTATGCCTTGACTTTGCTGTAAAAATTCAACTTCAGTTGAACCTATGCCTTGACATTGCTGTAAAAATGAAAAATTTTATGGCTCACGCAACAAAAAGATTTGGTTTTTTAAGATGTATTTTTTCTGTTACTTATACCTTAATCAAAACCTATACAGTACTTTCCGTCAAACTACAATCTTAACATTTGGTGTAATGAGAGGTTTTATTACAAAAGTAAAATGGAGAGTCCAAAAATCAATGATTTTTTATTCTATGAAGAATTATAATTTTTTTGAACTATGCGCACTTGCAAGATATTTTAGGCAATACATTTACGTTTTTCTATATGAATAGTCGATTTTCTTCGAAATTATGCGACCTAAAATATTGAATAGTAATACATCCTTTTTAATTCGCTCATTTAGCTCTAACCATCTTTTTAAATATCCATATAAGATTTGAATATGGTGTAAATAAAGAAATTAATTATTTTTTTATAAGATGTGAAACATATTTTGAAAGGGCTCGTTATGAAGAATGTAAACAATTTTTTTCATAATTTTAAATTGCGTATTTAAAAAGATGTTCCAAAATAAAACGCGAAGATAGATCATTACTCCACCACCCCTATTTTCGAAACTACTGAGCCAAAAACAGGGTGAGCAAAGTTCAATTAGAAGATTAAAATAAAACTATAGCGACTATCCTAGATCTTAACATTTTTTGGGATGCTCCATGTTTTTGTATCTATGAGAGATTTAGTAGGCAATATATTTAGATTGTAAAAAATTAATTATTGTAAATAGTTTATTAGAAATATTGTGAATCTCTAAATATATATAAGTGCCAAAATTTGTGGGAAATCGTCATAGCGCGACTTCTATTGGTGTTAACAGATTTTATGCCATAATTTGAAGGTACAAGCTAGTGAGGAATAAACAATCTCTAATGTATTACAAATTTATAAAGATTTAAACTTAACGTTTAGACAGGGAAGGTTATGATGAATTGCTACGTCATTTTTAGCAATTCTTATAATACTCTAGGAGAGGCAATAAGACAGACACTTTTTCATGATGTTTAACAAAATATAAACAAAAATAGGACAGTAAACTACCCAATAATATAATTATGAAAAGAACTAGATATTAAATGAGATAAACATATTCATTATATTCCACTATTGCTACGAACTCGCAAGTCACAAGTGAACTCCAACAGAATATATAAAGGAAAACTTGTCGAATGTCAATTTCTGCTTCCTGAAAAATGCATATCTGACATGGGTGTCGCAGTTTTTTTCGTTTTTATAATCCCATCTTGTGACATTTCATTAGAATATTATATTTTATTTAAAAAAGAACACAAATATGGTCAAGCATCCGCATTGTGTAAGGTGATGATCGATAAGGGTCTGGAAATCGATTGCGTAAAGGGGACATGCTAACGAGCTGTAAATTAGCATAAATAGAATTCTATCTGTCGGTAGGTAATATGCCTGCAAAAATTTATTCAGTTTTATATATATATATATATATATATGAACGTATAATGTGTTTTATATGGGTAATATTATGTCATTTTCAATTCAAAGAAACGCGTTAAAAATTGTGTTTCGCATGCAAAAGAGAATATATGCCATCATCAATTTCCAAATGCGACTATATTGGTGCGCGATCATCGAAATATTGAAGAAATTTAGTTATAATTGTAACATGAACAAGATTTTCTGACAAGAATAACTTAATTATGTGAATAATCAGATAAATTGATTATAAAAACTAAGCTAATATGTCACCTAAACTTTCTCGGTAAGACGATAAAGCTGACTCAAAAAGACAAAATTAAACTATCCAATGAATCAAGGAATTCTATTCAAGTAGTATTCCCGTTATTTACTTGCAACTGAAACAACAACGCACTCTCACTACTCGTAGACTTGTATAGATGTGGCGTAAGGTTTACAAACTATGAGCGCTTTAAATCAAAATAAGGCACAAACAAAAAGATTGGAAAACAAAGTGTCTTTTAGTTTATGGTATATTTGTAATATAAAATATATTTACAGGAAGTATGTTATTGATGATACAGTGGTTATTATAAAACGAATAATTTCTTTATGTACTTGCTTAATCATAGCTTGGACAAAAACATATTTTATTCATGTTTGTCTTTTATAACTTATATAATATCTGTGTTCTTAATATTTTTTAAGGTGCAAATAAAATAACCCAATATGTATTTCTCCAAATATACATGTAAATTGCAAAAAGTACAAAGTTATAATAATTTCTTATGTTTGTATTTAAGTGTCTTTCGTCTACTTGTTATTTTCTATTTTCATATCATGTCCATATAAGTATATTTTTGTTATGGTGATTGTTTACTTTTATTATGTTTCATTTTCAAAGCGTGTGGTTGGACCTCCTAACCTTCAAAAATCATAAACAGATATTTAAAACCACTTTGCCCGCTCATGCCGTAACTTTGATCGCTATTGTTCAATGTGTATTATATAATTAACTCGGTTATTTTATTAGTTAAATGTGTATTATATAATTAACTCGTTTATTTTAAATGCAAACTTCAAATTTATGATCTTATTTAGCATTATGTTGAAAAGTAACATTGCAGTGCTAAATGAGATTATAAGCTTCTTTAGTAAATTTGAACATTGCTACAGAAAAGGAAGTGATAATAAAAAACTACGTATTAAATAGTATAAGATGTTTCTTATACCGACCTTTGACATACCGTAAAAAGTAAGGAAGGAAAAAATAGTAATATTTTTACATTTTACCATATATTACAAAATTTAAAAATATTAATTTTTCATTGGATTACATTTATGGCTTAAATTTTCCAAAGGTCGCTGAAAAAAATTCATGAAATAATGTAATTAGGTCAACAATAATTTTGAAAATGAATTTTAAAACTCCGACACTATTTTAATCTTTTGAAATTTAATTTTCTGTATAATGACTACCCTTAAACCCTGTAGTCCAGGAGCTGACGCACCATTTTTACGAGGAATTTTATGTCGAATTAATTTCATTTTAAGCAGTTGATTAAAGCTCAACAATCATAAAAGTGAGCGTCAGTTCCCGCATCCACGATGGATCTAAAGGTAACGGCAGGTGAAAGTCGCCAAAAAAATGTTGCTTCGAGTATTTTTATACCGAGCCAAAATTCACGAGATGTTATTTTAGATAGATATTAAAAAAAAATAATTGTCAGCCGTATTGAAGATAGTCAGTCATATATACGAACTTTGCTAAAATTTTTTAATGTAAACTCATTTTATACCGTATGAAATTTATATAGCAGAATTTTTTACTTTTAAAATAATAAAGAAAATCGTCAATCGCATTTTAAACGGTAGGAAGTTCGTCAGTCGTGATCATAAACATGCTGCCCGCTTAGTGCACTGAGCGTGGTATGGTCACTTTGACAACTGACGATCTTTACACGCAAAAACATTCAGCTGACGGTGGTTTTTATATTCATTAACAATAAAAATACTTCATATTTGAATTTCAATCTGTATAATATTAATACAATATAAATATCTTCACTTTATGCTGTGAATAATGAGATTTTAATAAATTTTTCATAATTATTAATTTCGTGGCGGGTTTAAATTGTACATATAAATATAAATTAATAAAAAAAGATGAAATAAATCCTTTTAAACCTAAATATTTTTATTTTTTTCTTTATTAATCAAATTTAACATTACACTATTGAGTGTATTTTTACTATTACAAAACGTAGAAATCGGTTTATTCGTTTAACTCTTCCAAAGTTTTTGTGTCATAATCGTCACATTGCATGAAATATTGCTCTGTCAATATTTTTTGCAAATATAAATTTGTAATTTTTTTTATTCATTTATAGGTTTTATTGAAAGTTATTACTCGTGCTGTATTTACATTGTTGATTGTTTTTAGACACACAAATTCTCACATTGTTTTATAAGTTGATCTCTATTGCTGTCGTTTTTATTGGAAATATCTGTAAATGTTTTAAGGAACCATTCTGATTGTTTTAAAATGTCGAAAGGTTTTTTGCTTTTTTATATAAAGCAGGATTAAAATCGCATCCTGTACAGGTATGAAATCCTGACAATTATGTGCACAAGCTAGGTCCAAATATCATTTAATTGAATGGCATTAACGTAACTTGTGTCTTACTTAAAAATAGCATATAAATTGTGAAGTTAATCGGAACGTGGTTAATTTTTCTAAGAATATTATTAAAATATCTGTATCCGAACATCTTATGATTACGTTAGTTGCATAAGTATCTAGTCAACAAATGTGAAATACTATGTTCGTATAAGCTTCTTCTTGGTCTGCACAATTTTTATTCTACTCTATACTTCCCACAATTTTTTCATAATTTTTTTTTGTATTTATAGCAAATATCATGATTAATATAAAAAATGTTTTTCTCATGTAAATGGATCCATGTAATTGTTTTCTTGATCATTGCAAATAAAATGAGTTAAGGCCTTTTTAGAATGCTTATTTTTTAATTTGTTCGTTAAATTAGTCGGTCGTAATTGATCAGAACTCTTTGTAAAATAGTTCTTATCCTCCATTGCACCTCTAAAGGTGTGCTCATAATCTTTTATTGATGGAGTAAAATAACGATCAAATGTAATGATTAATTATGTGTGCAACTATTGAACTAATTTTTTTAAAATTTACACCAGGGAACTATTGAAATATTGAATAACTGTGTAATTATTGAACAACTAGATAACTAGTGAACTTAATTTTTTTTTATTTTTCCAAATGATAATGGAATTTCCGTCATCACCTGTAAAATGAAGAATCTGTCAAAAATCATTACATCACGCATTGCCGGTGGATCCCTGACTATTTTTTTTAAATGTTCAATAATACTGATTTATTCGTTTTACAAATAGTTCCATCCAGGTTACACAACTACTTGCTAATGGAACTGGTGTCAATGTGTAAGTTATTACTGCGTCAATGTTTAAGGTGTTTTCCAGAAATAACAATAATAGCTGCGCGAATAACGCATGCTCCATTCGTACTTCTGCTAATTTACTTGCAACAGCAAATTTTTATTAGGTACTGAATTTAAAAAAAGTCAAAATTTTTGTTCTAGTAATTGATTTTCCAATTGTTTATCTCTGTATTACATTGTGTAATAAATTTTACACGCAGTTTGTTTCCTTTTCTGTTTCGCATTGAGCAAAAAAATAACGATTTCATCATTGGCTGCCAAGCCAGTTGATATATTATGTAAGAAATTTTGGTGGTTATCCGAAAAAGGATTATTTCGTTTTAAATTTGCAACTAAATTTTGTAACTGAATGGAATACTTTTTCATCCAATTTTTCTGTAGATCAGCTGTTATATCTTAATTATTTTCCAAATTTTCTTTTTTTATTGTGTGTGTTATCATAGTTGTATGGATATTATGACTCTTACATCAACGCTGACGAGCTGAAAATGACTTAGTTGAATTAATTATTCCTGTCAGTTCATTTGCAGCATCATTGTTGATTGTTTGTCTAAAAGTGATATCTACTGGCTGTCTGGAGAATGGTTTATCAGTCCTTTTGATTCCATATGAACCTTTTACTAATTGTACCTTCAAGCCTGGATGACTTTTAACTAATTTAATATATTTTTCATGATATTAAACGATGTAAAGCGAATAGCTGTTCTGATTAAGAACAAAGAAAATATTAGTAATTTTTGGCAATATAAATTTTAATAATTCAAAATCTGGGTTTCTCATTCTTTTACATAATAAAAAATGGTAATAAATTAATTGTATGTATATCACGTAAAACTGTGCAGTTTTCCTTGCTTGCCTTCTAGTGTTCCCTGTTTATATTTTTCATATTGTTCTAATGACTTCTCCAAATTTTCAATATAGATTATGGTGGTGGATCTGATGATTTTCCAGATTTGAAATTAAATAAATATTCTTTGATTTCATCTGTATTTCTATGTTGTCTTTATTTAAAAAAAAATCAAAATGTATTGATTGAAGAGATAATGTGAGCAAAGGATGAAGTCTCTTACAAAGTTCAGAATGTTGGGCTGATATAAAAGTGTTGACAGAATCATTAACTTTCTGCATTTATCATCACGTTAGTAATTATACAACTGTCTACAAACTTTCCGATAGCTTTAAAGTAAATTATAATTATAAGAAAGGCCCAAAATTAATAAATAAATTGTCGGAACATGGTTTTTCTTTACTTTGTATTTGTATAGCCACGATTGTCAGGTCATATGTGACCTCGCTTACAGGTTTAAATATTTTTTTTTAATTTTTTCTTATTTACTTTCTAATTTTTAAGTTTTCTTTCCTACGTAGTTTTATTATTTTAACGTAACTACATATTGTATAACATTATTTCATATACCTACTGCCTAATGTATATGATACATACGCGGACGTCAAACAATAAATACACAAAAAATTGGTCAGCTCTTTTGTTTTATGATATTTACATGCATAAAAATTATCAGACAATTTGCAGCATTACATAAACGATATCGTTTTACTGCTCTTTCTCAGCCATCATCTCATGAATTGAGATAAGTTAAAATATTTGTTGATAGTTTTTTATAATTTATTAAAATATATATGTATATTAATATGTCGTCTATTCAATTTCATAACACAGTAACGAACAAAAATAAAATTTGTTCAAGAAATTTATAAAAAATATTTCAGTTTAACACTATTTAAATGCAATAAGTATATCTATATTGTTTTCTGTAAGAATGAAATAAAATTTTCATAGAGTATATATTGAATTATGTGTACAAGATTCCATTGAAACTGTAAATACAAAAACAAATTCAAATAATTTGTCAGTTACTGTATATTAAGGTAGTCGCCGTGAAATTCGTTAAGCAAGAATATTATATATAATTGGCACACCAATGACTATTATAATTAAATATTTGTAGTACAGTTTGATAAAAATTGCCGAATAGACTTAATGACAAACTTACATTCTTCAATATGCTGAAGATTAAAATTATACTCAGGCCTGTCCCACGGCAGATACCTTAAAATTGAACTGCAGAAGAGTATAGGTATTCTTACTGCACATATACTTTGTTTTGATAAGATTCCTTCATTATAAGTAGAATAGAGAGATACGTAGAATCGGTGGAACAGGTAGCTAACGCGGGTATAATTTGTGTACAATTTATCTTTGGAATTTTATACTCAAAATCTCTACGAAATGTTGCAACACTAGTGTAAAGTATAATACTTTAAAAATATTTAATTTCTTTTATATTATAAAATCTGTAAAATTTAGTAATTTTTTTTATTTTTTAATCATAATAAAGGTGTCGTCCTTGATGTTCCATCCGATATCTGTGAAGTGTCTACCGTCGAAGAAGGTACTGTAGAAAGAAAAACAATAGAGCTAGAAGGTACGAAACTACTGACCACGATATTTCCAATCAGAAGGAATATTTATATATTTTTTGTAATATGAGCCGAAACGAATTCGTGGAAAAGAACATGTATTATAGATGTGCATAGCAAGCAAAGCTACGATCATTTAAAAAATCTAGCTTATGAAATGGGCGATATTAATCTATTAAATAATATCAATGAAAAATATGCAAGTAATGTTATATTTTTTTATCATCGATACTGTAAATTAAATTATACAAATAATCTAAAGTGATTTAACATTAGTACCAAATCAGCATATCATTTCATAATATTACGGAAAGAAAAACACAAAGCATATTATTATATAAATGAAGTTCATAAAATTTACATTCTGCATTGATTACTTGTTATCAATTAAAATCACATTGTCGTTTTTTTCAACATATATTCGATTTAACCGCTATTTCCTCTAAGATATATGTTACTAATATAATTTGAATTGTTTTCCTTAAATATATTTCTGGTTGAACAGAGATTTATTGCTAATTTCAGTTGCTTTGAGAGTTTTGAATTGCTTCAATAGCATTAGTGATAAAGGAAATCCGATTTATCGTCATTTAGCTAGTAAATGTGGGAAGAAAATGCGAATAAAATTTTTGAACTCGATAAATTATCAAAGATTTCACAGAAAAGAAAAATTGTACAATTATGTAACAATTATACTTATTCATAATTTTTACATGTTTCATATTAGCTTACACAAAAGTAAATAACCAAGAAACATTAAACATAAAATCTTTCTAAATGTCTTATATCCATTTAAATCATGTAAATATTATAAAAGCGTGAAATTATGTTTAGGGATTTAAATATAATAACAAATTCTGCAGAAATTAATTTCATTTACTGAATTATTCTTGTTATTTTACTGTTTTTTTGTTATTTATAATTCATATTTCATTTGAACTACACTATGTAAAAACTTTACTAACACCACGCTTGCCTGAATATCAAGTTAGCTTCGTACTTCAACTATATATAGAAGGTAATAAAGACTTATCGAAAGTGACTTTCCTGTTCACTGAATAGTACATATCAAACGTAGGCGTCACAATTTTTTGTCTCTGTGTTTCCTTTTTAGGACGTTATTATCTAGTAACTGTTATCGAATGAGGTAATAATTGATAATAAAAAGGCGTTCGAAGGCGGCTATAAAACGTGTGCATGCTTTCAATGACAGTTCTCTAAGCTTTGGCGTCCAATCTACTATGAGATATTTCAAACTCATGTCTTGTGTTAAAACTCTTTATTTGAAAAACAGGTATTTTGCCATCGCTTTCACATATATTATGGTGAATTTTAAATAAATAAAACAATATTTTTTTATTTCATTAGTCAGAATACCATGAACTGTTATCTGAAAATATCTAAATAAAATTAAAAGTTTTAACAATTTTAATTATTTTATTTCTTTTCTTATACAACACCGGAATGATAGCACCGTAATGATTTAGCAAGTACCGCATATTCAGTGACGACATTAGAAAGTGATTTCTCATAACAAATACGAAGAAAATTTTTCCAGATATGCAGTTGCCAAATATGTAATCAAAGTACAATTATTGCACTGGATTGGATTAATGATTATACTCTCAAAACCATTAGATGAAAAAATATCATATAAATTTTATTCTACATGAAAAGTCGCCAATCTTTAATTTTCTCTATTTTCCGTCCTGAAAATTAATCTTAATGGTATAATATAGCGTTTATTTTAGAGACTAGGTTGATTGACAGTTAATTAAATTTGACATGTTTGTTGTGAACGGGAATTACTTAATATATTTTTTATTTTAAATACCTTTGCATCAATTTATTTTCTTATTACTCATCTTTTGAAATTAATACAAACGGATTGAGGTTTCAGATTCTTCTTTCCCATTCAGTAGTTTAGTCATGTCAAACTACAAAGTAGCGCAAGTTGTGATGTGTCAATTAATGCGTAATAGATATATATTTAATTATATGTTTAACAAAGTAAGTTTCCAACACAATATCCATGGTGGCCACTTTTATACATGAGTAAAATTGATATCACTGCAGTACGAGAATTAAAAATTTAATTAATGACATTGAAATGAAATTAAAATTGGGACCAACTGAATTCATTATTTTTTTCCAATTTTGTGAAATTATTATTTGCTTTTTATTACAATCAGCGGCGGAGTGATAGCACTTTTTGAAGTTTGTGGACCGCGTATTTGCTTAAACTTTAAAGACGTTGTCCATAAATTGTAAACCTATACAATTACAGTCTTTGAAATAGAAATAGATTTTTAAATTCAAAATTGTTATTACTTAACTTATATATGTGAAATATGATTTCAGTATAATCACGTCGATACTTAAAATATTATTAGGGGAAAATATAATATACATGATGGTAAAAATTGCATATCTATTAAAGTCTAAACGTAAAATGTCAATGTAAATATAATGGTGAATAGATATGGGGAAAATTGCATGTCTAATCACAAACTTATTTTGCTTATATTTTATTTCTATTTATTGCCGATTGCTTTAAATATGGCCAGGCACTTTCAAAGACCTGCAAATAATGTAAGACGTGGCGAAGGCATATTTCTGTTATGTAATTTTATTGGTTATTATGTCAACTGGCGGTTGGAAGATTGCTTTCAGAATGTTTTACATATCTTAATGGCAAAGCGAGACTATGCGTGTTCTGTTAAATCTTGGCATGATAGTTTCTACGTCCGTTCAAAAGGAGCTTCTCTGCTTACATCCTAGAAGAAGTTTATGTAAAAGAAATAATCTACTTTATAGAACCTTCGGTTATAAATATTTGCTATTTATACCTAAAGATAGAAATTCTAGTCAAATCGACTTTGTTTTTTTCTGACCCCTAGGCTAACCCTTTAGTTTTATAATACTGTGTCCTATTTTTTCTTAATTCTCTCCTCCTTTCATATTTTAATGTGCGCTTTACCTAAATAAAAAAAACTTTGTAAAGCTTTTCGTTAACAATACCACAATCTACTATTATACCTTTATTTTTATTCAGTGCGTTCACAATTCCGTCTTTTCTATTTACATTCAATTAAAATAGTTTGACCTACTTTTGAATATTAATTTGGAGCATGTAATAACTAACCTTCATACTTTCATTCCATTATTAGTTAATATTTATCCTTTAGCGACAGGATTCGATGTATTTATACTTCCGAGCAACTTATGGAGATAAGTAATGAGGCTGGTCATACAGAAAAGAAGTAATCGTATAAATAAATACACTCCAAATATGAATTGTAAGATCGTTTTTTTGTGGACATATTTTTTACATTTTTGAAATTTATTTATGAACCATAATAATTTTAGAATATGAATAAGACAATTATTTAAAATTTTACCTTTAATAAAACAGGGTATTAATAGTAAATTTAATATTTTATTTGAATTTATTTCATTACCACTTTGTATAAAACTTTTATAAGTTTTGGAATAGCACCTTTTCGAATGTTTTTGCCATATATACTAGCATTTATTTTTTGTTTTCCATTAAGTCCGACTACTATGGAAAATACTTAAGTTTCTTTAGTTTTTTTTAATAAAATGATAGAAAATACACCTGGGTAACGCCAGATGCGTGGGTGGTGGTTGGTGGTATCAATTAACATATTGCATTTATATTTAACGAGTAAGTATTTGAGTGAGTAAAGTTTGTTCTTTTACTTTGTGTTTAATGGCCTAATATTTAATTTTTTTATACTTGGCTTAAAAATTTTGCGATTAATTTCAATATCTTGTACACTGTGGTAATAATAATACAAATTCTTTGATACCAAGATATTACAAACAGTTTATTTTACTTCCTTAGTTATGAAGGGCTATCGTTTATGTTTACTTTTCGTAATCAGCCGCGCAGACGAATAGAGTTGCTATTATAAATCGGTGAAGGAAAATCAACTCCATTTTTAAATTTTGAAACATTTTTTCTTGATTTGTATGGACTGAAGGCACCCTATTAATGATAACGAAATTGCTCTGCACGGGTTAAAAAAAATATGGTTGAATCGAAACATGACCAAAACAACAAACACCCGTATCGTACTAGTTTTTATGTTATGTATGTCTCAGGGGGCACTTCGGAAAATTTACAAAAATTATATAGACACCCTGGAGGAGACTACCTAGGTCACCCGATACTAATTTCGCCATAACCCAAGAACTCGGTATCAAAGATCATCTATCGGACATAAGGAAATCTCAAATCCTCAAATTTTTTATCATGTCTCAAGGCGAAGTGAGTTTTATTAAGTGCTTTATAATTTAGGATGCAATAGAATACATTAGAAGATACTAATTTATGATCTTCATGGGAACCGTTTTCGGAAAAGTTATTACTTAAACACATGTAAGTGTACGTACAAATATATACACACACACACATATATATATATATATATATATATATATATATATATATATATATATATATATGTATATATATATATACAACATAACATTTAAAATAAACATTTAACAAATACATGAAAGATTTCATTTAAGATTTTATGTAATAAATATAATAAATTAGGAAAATAGTTACATAATAATATTTATCTCATGTCATACCAGTGCGTTTAGTGAAGACTTTTTCTTGAATTCGTATGACAGGTGTTCTATTAAGATCTAAGCTATTTTCCGACCATTATAATGCCGATAGTACTTTCGCAGTACATATTTGGTGGGTAATACTATAAGTTTCAGATCATAATCTTCTTGAAAAGTGGGGGAGTTTTTTTCGACATAACGTAATTTTCGAAGTTATACTTCTTTAGGCGCGTTATGAAAAAATGATGAGAGTAAAATTTTAAGATTCGTCACACAAAAGTTACAGTATGAAGTTGCAGCGGTTGCAGTCTCGAAGCAAAAGCTATTGGCACCATCGTAGCCTCTGTTCACTGTTTTCATATTCATAGTATCTATACACATTTTTCTAGTGTCTACATTCACACACGTGTTTTAGTTTCATATAAGTGCGATTTATATATGTGCTGATAAATGATATTGAGTAATGATTTAAATTCAATATTTTGATTAATATATTTACTATTCGTAAATATTAGTGTGAAAAAATGTGTTTATAGACTTTTTCAAGTGCTCCAATATAATTGAGGTTATCTATCCGTATGTATTATTTAATGATGCCAAAGAAGTATAACTTCTCACGTACGTACATAAGTACACACCCTTTTTTCTTGGGTTCTTTGGTCGAGCTTAGTATAATTTTTTCACAGATCCCACTGAAAATTGCAAAAGATAATTCCAAACTTTATTTTGCCGTCCCCAATCTTTTAATTTTATTTCTATGTATTAACTTTCATTTCTATTTTTAAGGATGCCCTGCGTATTGTATACTATCTAATGAAATAAATTTATCAAAAAATAGGTACAATGCTCATGTTTCCTAGCAAACGCCAAAGATGCTAGAGTTCTCTTTCAATAATGAAACTTTTCGAGCAATGCAACGGTTCCGAGTCGCATTGCTTGCGCTAATTATAATCATCATATAGTCATTACTGACATACCAATTTTTTCCATGCAAATAGTTTCCTCTTAATCGTTAAAAAGGTAAAGGTTCTCTTGAAAATCTTGAAGATTGTGACCATCATATTATTTTCGTTACTTTTTTACGTTGGATTTTTGCTTAGTATTTCCTCTCTGGGACCATTTTCAGTTGCATTAAAAATTTTAAAATTAATGCTGTGTATTACATATCACATTTTTATAATAATTTACGTGATTAGCTGTTCTGCCGTTTTGTCTTATTGGATAAAAATTTTATTTTGACTCACATTTATTTTTGAAATTACAATTAAAAAGTGCACATTAATATTGTGATATCCGAGAAAGATGACAAAATTAATTAGTGTGATGAAAAATATTTACTTATTAAAATTTAGCAATTTATAAAAGTACACATGTAGTAATTAAATGGACATACAGCAAACGTTGTAACTTTCGACCTTTGCAATTTGTTTTTATATTAATTATTTGTAGAGGAAATGTTTCCTTCAAAAACTATATATTTCTAACCAGGGTACTAGATAATGAAGAGAGTTACGCATTATTAGATAATGAAGTCAATTTCATATTAAACTAGTTTCTCTCATATACCAATCAACCTAATTTCATTTAACCTAACCTAAACTCTAAGTATTATTACGGTGAATTGGTCAAATATGTGTTTTTTCAATAGTTAATCAAATTAATAGAGACAGAGATACAAAAATTAAAAATATATGTAATGTTTTGTAATATAGATATAGAGATGCTAAAAAAGTTTTTAAGATAGGATATATCTTCCTGTAAGCAACACGACACAACCATGTTGGCGTGTTGCCACGAAACTGGCCGAGGTCCGAAGCCGGACAATGCAGAGAGCGAAGCCCGACCAAATTGCGTTGTTTTAAATAGGACGACACAGAAAGCAAAATTCGACTGAGATCCGTTGCTCAAAGCCGGACGACAGAGAGAACACATACGGGCAGAGGTCCGTTCCTCGAAGCCCGATGACATAAACAGCACAGTTTACACAAAACTGATTTATACTAATTAATACTTTATATTGTAATTATCTTTGTGTTTTACATTTTTGTTTTTATCTTTATACTTTGTATATATATTATGTCCTTTTTTAATTAAACATGAGACGCAACACAAGTGGCGTATGAACCTATCTAGGAACCGGATTAGATTGAGAGGGATAAATATAGAGCGAGATAAAACAAACTAGAGCGGAAAGAGGGGGAAATCGGAAGCCACATCGCGTCGGAATGTCGCAAATAAAAGAGCCCATACCTGGTGCAGTTTGGTCAGTGTGTCATCAGGGAATCTGCAGTAATCATCGGAATCAGTCGTCAGGAACAACCAGAAGAAGAAACCACAACAAGAAACAACAGTTTTCGGAGGAACAAGGCAGCCACAATCGTCAGAAGCAAGCTTAAGGAATTAGGTAGCCGGAACTAGGCAGCCGCAATCGTCGGAAGCAAGCTCAGGAACTAGGCAGCCGGAACGAGGCAGCCACAATCGTTGGAAGCAAGCAGCAGGAACAAGACGGCCTTATTTCGAGTTTCATTTTCGTCGAAGACCCGAGGAGCAGAACACCCCAGTTATCAATGCGCATTGCTCGTGAACGATCTCCGGACGCGCACGTCCCGTCTCATCGTTCCGTGACGCGTGTTGGCGAAGGCGAGCCGGTGCGCTAGAGCCCGCGTAATCCGCGAGCGACAGGAAACCTTCGCGCCTTCCGTAAGGTGTAGTCAGACCGCGGTCCTATGCTCGGTCGCCCGTAGCCTTTATACAGGACTTCCCATTAACTTTATACAGGACTTTATCTATTTAACTTAGGTAAACAATATAATATTTAACTATTTTCTTGGTTAATCAGTCGGACAAACTCGCGGGGAGACCTACCCTATTCATCAATCAAACCTGAAATCCCCGGACGTAATACAATTTATACATAACGTATATTTAGAAGCACTGAACTTAATGGGAAAATAATTGCTTTCGCAGGATAGCCAACCTAATCTCTTTTTAAATTAGCTGGACGTAATTTCTTGAAAGAAACCTATAATTCTCATAGAATTTTATCACAATATTTAAATACGGTTAGATGGAGGAAAATGCGATATCCACGTTCAATATTTATTCAAAGAACGAGACTAATGAGTGACATAATTGTGTACAGGGATTAGAAAAAAAAAATTATTTAATATTTGGTAATGTTACGAAATGGCACTATGGAGATAACAATGAGATCTAACATTTTCAAATATTTTGTAATTTTTAAGCAGATAGATATATTGCACATATTCCACTCCTACACTGGGATGAATATAGTTCTTTACACATATCTAGTAGATTCTTTACATATTTCTCTATTATTCGTAAACATATCCATGGGTTTATTTAATTATCAGTTAGGACATATTATAGGTGACAGAAACAATCGCCAAAATTTGTATGAATAACTATGAATTAATTGCTCTTTTGCAAATATTAATATTGCCATTTTGCAGTGGAAGATATGCCATAACTACGTTTTAATTATGACTCATCTTCAGATTTTACTGCTTATATTAACTAAAAGGTATGCAAGAAAGTCTCGTATATCACTTAGCTGTCTTCTGTTTGAAATATATCGAAGAAGATTTTTTAAGGCCGAGTTTAATCGTGTATCAAAACAGGCGTACTTTTAAAAATGTTTATACAATACGTAATCTATTCCAATGAATAGTTGTATCAGTTTTGTTGAAAAAAATTAGGTTCTGCAAAGTACGGAATACCTTTTTCATTACCCGCAACTTTCAAAAGTCAAAAAAACATTTTATATTATATTGGGTTATAAATATAAGAACGAAATTAACCTAAAACAAAAATGTGCATAATTTTGCATAAATGCTCAGTCATTTTATTTGTTCCATTGCATAAGCTCCGCAATGCCAACGATGGTTGTCTTCAGAATTCAATACACGTTTTAACTCTTTCCCTCGTGAAAAATTACTGCGGGGTCGATAGCTCCACACTTCCACCACCCAAAAGTCAAATATTGCAAAATATGCTAAGATGTCATGGAACATATTACAAAGCAGAAAAGGTATATTCGCTAAAGAATTTGTAAACACATGTCGCAAATTTTAAATAAATAAATTTTAAACGCCCCAGTCGTATTGCGGCGCACAGCACCACTCCTAATAAAAATCATAACGGAGGTGTTTAGAGCTTTCTCACTTTTACTCCTTCACTATACTTATCCCGTTCGCAACAAATCAATCAAAATATTAGTGTTGTTCACAATTTTATCGACCACTTACCAGGATATTAAGCTAAAGCAACGTAAGAATATAGAAAAGTTGATAATTTTTATTTATTTCTGAGGGTAGCAATACTAGTTAAGGAGTTTTCTTTGTCATTGCTATTAGTTGTGTTGATCGTAAGGCGGAAATATACCTATGGTGCGGAGTTGTTTACGTTTTCTGTTTTTTATAACCAATACCGAAACACATGCTGCTCTATTTGACTTCACGTTAATAACTCTAACACTAATAAAAAAATTGCGTGTTTTCCACAAATGTCGCTAGTTATGGTTTTAAAATTAGTTACTGAAAAACCGTTAGCGCGTGCATTTGTATAGAGAGCCATACGTTACATTTTTCGGCGGTTCGAAACAGCTTGCATTTCATCGCAGTGAATGCTAAACCTTAAATAGATTTATATCGGATTTAGTTTTGTTATTGACAAAAACTAAACTTTATTAATTATTGTCGATAAAGCGTAGATTAAAAAGTGGAATTTTAAATATCACGCCAAAACATAACCCCCAACTGCTTTAATGTCATCCGTACTACAGTCTTTGACATTTACGTTAATAACATTATGCCAAGAGTTTATATATATATATATATATATGTATATATATATATAAATATATATATATATATATATATGTATATATATATATATATAAATATATATATATATATATTTATTTATTTATGTTTCTAAAATGAAGTATACCTTTTCGTACTCTAAGTGGAAAACAGGTAATTTGATATACATATATAATAACGAGAACAATATTTGGTGATATAACAGGCCATAAATCGGTGTTCCTTTAAGAGAAATGAACAATCATTACTACCAAAATCCTGTGTTAAGTCCGCTACTAGATATATACCCTCCATTGCTCTTATAGCTTTATGTAATATCCAAAATCGCCAACCTTTTAAGCGGGTTAACGACCGCAATACTTAGCTTCTCCGTCTCGGCCGTCCGCCTTACTATCAACACAACTGACGGCGACGGCAAACAAATAAAACTCCTTAACTATTATTGCCATCCTCACAAAATTACTTATTCGTATGTTTTATTGGCCTTTCGAGAACTTTAAACAAATTGTGCGCCAACTCTATTCTATAGAGTTTACAAAATTTACAAAGCAATTATAGAATTACTTTGTAAATTGGTCTAACTACGAGATTATATAGAATATAGCAACATCTACGATATTAAGTTGAAGGATTAATATAAATTGATTAAATCAATTACGTTTTATATTTAGAAGTATTACATAATAAATTCCAAAAGGCGATCGCAGACTTCCGTACATTTCTGGGCCTGATCTACCCTACATAGATGATGCATGGATGGCAAGCGAATTCTTCGGGTTTTCATTTAATTTATTGGGTGCCTGTTTAAGAATGATGGTGTAAATACAAAGATTTTTATGCAGATATATTAAGGTAATAAACAAAATTACATTTATAAAATGTAGTACTGAATGATTTAAAAATAGTTTTTTGCATTAATAAAAGTTGTAACCGTAACTAAACAAATCGAGATAATGAATCCTATTATCAACAAAATCAGAAACATTACCGTTTGAAAATTTCATTGATTTATCTGACAGCCTCAAACCTTCAAGGATATTTTTCATATTTATAGAATTACATATTATTATTTATTAAACCAGACGTACATGTAATGTAGCATCTGCTATCTGAGAATGCACCACATGGCTGCGGGCACAGGCGCCGCTCCGTGGTCAGTTATGACGTTGTAGTCAATGCGCTGAATACCTAGCAGTGTATTCGATTTATGCGCATTAACTTAAATCATGAGTTAGTTTGAAAATTGTTTGTAGTGGTTGTCGTTCATGTAAAATAAAAATGATTGTTAGTAAACAATGTATAGATTTTACAATACAAAGAGAGTTTCATTTAATTAGATTTGTTGTTAAATAATTACAAGTTAAGCAAACAATTACAAGTTTTTAAGTTTAATTTGATGGTTGTTTGGATAACATTGAAAGAGCAGTTTTTTTGATTAATTGTTGTAATCTTTATACAATACTTCGCATGTAATATTAGTATGGAATACATTGAAGTTTGGAGTCACCAACACATATTTTTATTAAAAATTTATGATTGGCGGATGTCAGACATAAAGAAAATAGGAGAGGACTGGTACCAATCGGTTCAGTCCATTTAATTTATTTTACCCCTCACAGAAAATAGAGTGACAATATTGGAAACAAAATAATTGTAAATGCGTTCACTTTCTCGTAATCTATTTTAAATTTCCATAATTTCCAAAGAAAATATTGTTTCTAATGAGGAAATTTTATTGAAATATTTATTTCCTGAAGTAATAAACGTTCCGAGTATAAATAACATTTAATAAGTTGACACCTAAAAATTATATGGGATTTAAGAACGGCTATGAAACGTGGGAGTACTCTCAAGGAGAGCTCTTCAAGTTCCTAAAGCCCCGTCCTCCACGAGGTATTACTCACTTATACAAGCTTACAATATTTCGTGTTAAAAATTACCTATTTGTCTAACTGTAACAAATTTAAGGTGCAAGTTAGAAATGGATTAACAAGGTTGTTCCGATTAGAATAATTTAATATAAAATATATTACATAAAATAAATTGCAAAATAGGCAAAATTAAATGATCACAATTTATTTAAAAATATATCCATTCATAATCATATCATCAAAACCTGCCTACAATGTACTAGGATTTTCCATGAAACATTCCAACCATTTCCATACAAGAAGTGAATTGTAACTTTTTTTCAATTCTTTAGAGACTAAAAAAATTTAACAGTGATTACATTCGTTCCAAGTATGCTAGTACTCTTGAAACAAATGCAGTCATCAGGCCTCCACATGAAGTAAGGCAGTCACTTTGTTCAAATTTCTAACCTCTAGAGATTAGAGGTTTGAACAAAATAACAGTATTCGTTTTAAGGATAGTGTCCTTAAAACTTATACAGTCATCTCTCCTCGACATGAGGTAACTTGTTTACTTATATTGTAGAAAACGTTCAAAAAAAATTAATAAATTTTTATTTACACAAATTTTCTGACGTTATTCTAATTTGTTTCCTTCAAACTTTATAATGAGCGGATCGGACTTCAAAGAAAGACGAGAAAAAGGTGCGCTACAGAATCACAATTTTGAACAGTACAGGTGCCGTAATCAGGTTTAAATACTCCAGGTCTTATGATAATCGACATAAATTTAATGTTTAGTAAAATCAGGATACCTTATGAAATAAGAATGCGGTGACATGAACTTTACAGTAATGAGGGGTAAACCCATCCAGTTTGGACTCGTGTAATTTGTCTTGACGAAACCATGAAAGTAACAAGGTAAATAGATCGCTAAATATGTGCATGTTTATATGAAGGTACGAAGCCATGTTTATAAAAAGGTGTTATTTAGCTTACTACGTACCGTGTATTTTTGTTGTTGTTGAGTTAAATCTTGCGATCGATTTTTGGATTAATAATACTGATCGATGTGATGATGTATTATTATGTGGGTCTCTAGCAGAATTTCTCTCATCGAATTCCGGGTTCCAACTTCTTAGTCCTTGTACTGCAGGGAGTACTCTTAAATTAGTATTTAGGTCCTCGGGCAAAGATCCGTTCTAGATCCTCAGTCCTGATACTGTCGGATTAAATCACGAGACTTAACGATCCGTTTGTTGCAACTTGATAAAAATAGGCCACAAGAAATTACTTCAGTTATTGAATATATATAATTAAATTAGACTAAGCAAACAAAGAATACTATAAAGTAGCAAATAAAATAAAGGTGAAAACGCACTTTAAAAGAAATGTTATTTATTGTACAATTAAAAATATACCGAAAGCTCGAAATTAGTTATCGGTCACAATCTGGGATTATGATATATAATGTAAAATCGTGGAGCGCATCAAATTTATTAGTGTTATTTCATAATGAAACACCAATGCGCGTGTCATATTATCAACGGGTGCGTAACAAAAAGTTATTACAAAATTCAGAAACCAGGTATGATTTTCAAGCCACAAAAAATATTTCCACTATTTAGTAGAAACATTTGCATCCCAAGTTTGATCAAAGCCCTAGATTCCTGACTCATAATTATTTTCGAGCTTTTAGTCCATCATCGATAATACATTACAGTGGTTTAATTTCAAAAATTTTTGACTCTTATATATTTTCGTGGATATTAACTCATATTTATGGTATTTATCAAACAATTTGAATAATCGCTTCTCTTTTATTTGAATGGGTATAATCCCAATATAGCATCATAAAAATTGGTTAGAATTTTGACATTAACATGAAAATGCAATGAACATAACAGGTGCTGTGGCTGAGTTTAGATGGTATAGGTCTAATAATAATCTAACTATAAAGTTTAGAACAACGTAAATTTGCTCTGCAGTAAGATCAAGGTGCAAAAATGGAACCAGATTTTTTTGAAAATGTATTTTTCACTAATAACTGAACACATTAAGTTTGGACTCGCCTCACTTTTCCTCTGGCGTAAGCAATATAATGATAAAGTAAATAGCCAGGTACATACAATACGAGTATACAAACGTACGAAATGAATGAGATATTAGTAGATAAGTAGATAAGTTCATACAGATATATTCAGACACATAACAACTAGACTATAAGCAGGTAAGTAAGTACGTATGTACAATTATATACAAAAGTAGTACAATTATATACTAAGTTATTAGTAGGCAGACATGTAGAACGTACAGACGTATACAGCCTTGAAACACTGATCATGGTGGAGCCCAAAGAGGGAAAGTGATATATGTATGTATTCATGTAGATATATATGAATATGTCTACATTCATTAAACATTTGTTCCAACTTTTATAAAGAGATATTATTGTCATTGAATTGATGATATTCTGAGAAACATAGGCCTAAAAAAGTGGGAATATAATTTTTTTTTCAAAAACATTGAAGCGAATTCAAGAACCATGTAATAAAAATTGCATTAAAAAGTATAAAATAATGAAAAAACGAAGACTTGCTTTCGTGGTACAATATAGTTTCCAAACATAAAGAAATTTGCTGAATATTGCAAATGATATGTGTACATACTTTTAACGACTTTGGGAGTTGGTGCCAATTCAAATATTGTGGGTGTGCATGTACAAGAGAAAGAAGAGCAATTACGACTTGGCAACTATTCCAAAAAATATGCAACAGCACTATTTTACTAATTTATTTATATTTGGAAATAATATTGACCGATTTTCTTTACCAATCAAAATCCAACTAAGTAAGTTTATTTAAGTTATTTTACACTTTTTAATTTGCTTTTTATTAAATGGTATTTTGAAGTTGGTTCTTCTTTTCATTATTGGGGAAAATATTATTTGCAGGAGAGCTTTCGCTCTGCGTCTGCCAGCGTGATCTTCTGCAAATTTTGTTTATTTTGTTCAAATCCCAAATGAACGCACTCTTCATAAATTATAAAATTTTATGCTTAATGTCTTTATTATAAAGAAAGGCCCAAATTTATTTTAGAAAATTTGTAATACTGAAGTAATGAATGCACTGTGAATTAAGTTTCAACATATCCTCAAAAACACTTAAAAATTATTTTGTGTCCAGAAAAGGAAATATCATATTAACTTATAAAAACTAAATTTAAAAAATCGGATTGTGCAAGGAAATTTATATATGTTAAAGCGCGTATAAAATATATTATTTTATATGACATTTTAAACTGTTCCAGCTGTTGAATACCCTTTTAGTTGCTTCGTCCACCGACTCTAACCAGTTTTGTTTAGTCTTCAGAAAACAAAGAGGCTTATGGAATAAAAGGAGACATATGAGTAAGAAAACTCGTAAATAAACTTGAACGTAGCAAATTAATACCTTTGCGATATAAAGTGTCTAATGTTCAAGTTCAGTTCAGCAATGTTCAAGTCGCCAACTGGAAGATTACTAGTATAACATTTCACATATTAAAATAGAGAAGCAAGGCGGTATATGTTTTGTTACAGCACGGCTTTTTAGATTTTAGGTTCTTTCGTAAAATATAGTGTACAAATGTACACCACCAAATACTAATTACATTACCGTAGGTTTCACGATTTACTAAAGCGCTTCACAGATATTTTGACTCACCCACAATTAAATTCTGGCAAATGTTTGAAGTGTTATCTTTAGTATGTAAAGAGGCGATATTATTACACTATAAAAGAAGTGGACATAATAAAAAAAATTCTTACATACTATGTAGCCTTTATCAAGGAAGAAACCCCTTTTTACATCTTGGTGGTGGTATATGCATACATTATAGTTCAAATGACACTCCCTGAGTCACATTCATTTCATGTTGTTTATAATAATATTTGTGAAAGCACTTTAGAAGCCAGAGAAAAAATCATTACTGACAAGAGCTTGAGATTCAAACTTGTGATGAACTTGATCAAAACCAAATTACAATTAAATATCCTAATTGGATAATGGGACCAACTAACACTTCCAATACACTGAAATATCCCAGATAATTAAAGAACCAGTGGACAAAAGGAAATACTAAAAACTGAATAAAAGGTAAGGATTATGAATACTGTTTAATTGTTAAAACTTTAAAGAAATTGGATAAAAAGTGAGATTCTATGATATTCCCGGTAATTTAATTTAACTACAAAAAAGTTAATTACTTCTTAAAAAGTTAACTACGAAATAAAAGCATTAGATGCTTTTTAACGTATCGAACGAAGCAAGTACGCATTGTTCTTTGCCTCTATAATTAATGAACAAATGTAAATGTTTTCATTGACACTCACCCACTATGAGCATTAAAAATGTTTTATATATATATATATATATATATATATATATATATATATGTATGTATATATATGTATATGCATATATATATATATATATATATATATATATATATATATATATATATGTGTGTGTGTGTGTGTGTATGTATACTGTAATAAAGAGATTACAAACACCTTTATTAAAATATCATCTAAATAAGCTAGCGCATTACAAAAACTAATTGAAAGATGAACGTTGCCTCTGCTCTCAGACCTACGAAAAATTTGTAACAGTAAAATGGTTTCTTTAATTGATAAATAAATTTGCCGTTATTACGTAGCAAAGGAAGAAGCAATTCCATTTATAAAACCTACTAAGACATACACAACATTTGAAATATTATAAGGTCATACCGTAAATTAAAATATATATGGTGTTAAAGGTTGCAAACATTTGATTAAACAAATAAGTTGCTAAATATTTTGAATAATTGTCTAAAAAAATTGTTCGTACTATGCCATTCTAAACCTCTAGATATTTTTGTTTTAGTGATAAACTGAATATAAATGAAATAACGCACACCAACACATAAATACATGAATAAAATATCGACGGTTTTCTCTCTTAATGTCTGCTCCTTTTAATTATCCCTTCAATTTTTTGCGTAACTGAATTTCAATAACGCACGCACCCTTCCGTTCATTGTCAACAAAATTAGGATAACGAAATACCGAATACCTCTAACGGTATGAGAATATTGATCTTTACCTAATATGTTGTGACCGAAATGAAATTACGCTTGATTTTATGCTAAAGATGTTAATATCGAGCTGAATATTTTAGTGGTTTGTTTGTTATTTGAACTGGTCTTCTATTATTTTTGTGATCTTTCAGAAAATAAATTAAATTTTAAAAATATTCAATGTCTACCACTTTTGTTACGATGGAGTTTTTACTAGTTTTACAAAAGCTTTAATTTCACAGATAGCAATCTCTATTGAACATTTTAAACAAAATTACATTTAGAATTTTCCATTAAACATTTTTGTATAATTAATTCTATACATAAAGTATAGAGTTGTGATATATAATATGCATCCTATCAAAAGTATCAATATGAAAAGTTAGGGCAAGTTATTTTTAGGTTCTTAACATTTTAGTAGAAAACGTAATTTTTATATTTAAAGTCAGCAAGTTATTAAAATTAAAAGAGGGCGAAATTTATTTCTAAATATGATGCTAATATTTCAACACTCTCTCTAAATTAGAATATTCCTTATGGATATCAATTATTCAGATATACATGAGAAAGCAGTTATAGAGAAACTAGAAGAGAATAATTATATAATGTTAACAGATTTATATGTACGGTTAAAATTTTAAGAAATATAATTAAAATGCCACTCAGTCAATTATCAAGTTAAAAGTTACAGATAGAAGAATAAATGAAAACGGTTATATCAAATTAAAACGTGAGACATTTAAAATAGAATTAAAAAAGTACCAATAATTTCTCATGGTCGCTATGACCTTGATAATTAATTAATAAGATTTTTGTAAAAATTACAAACTAACATTATCTAGAATTTTACGATATACATTAAAGTAGGAGAATAAAGAGGGATACAAAAAAGTGTGGGTCGTATCTGTTATACTTTCGATTACGTTAAATAATAATGCTAGAAATTATAACGGAATAAAAAGAAATAAAATTGTATCAAAATTACAAAGTGAAAAATTACAGAGGCAAACAACGTTAAAACAGTTCTGTCGAATTACAAAGTTAGAATTTGTAGAGGTCACAGCTACGAACGTAACGAGACGCGGAATTCACATTAACTGCTGATGCATTTGTAGTTTTAACATGATGCAGTATTTTAATTTTTACTGAATCCGCACGAAATTTTGCACCTGAATTCTCAATGGCGAGAATTATTGATCGGTATATATTGGGTAGAGCCTCCATTAATAATGAACCGAACCACTTATTGTGCACATGAAAACCTATATTCCTGAGTTGTTGACAATATTTTATAAACATACTTCGCAATATTGTTACAATTTTCTAAGTCGTGTTGTTATAAAGTCGCATAGTAAACTTATCTTCCACGTCATTTTTGAGTCGTCCAAAACCCATTGTAGATTTCATTATAACCTCTCTGGCACATGCCGCTTCTTTAATTTAATTGTAATTTAGAAGAATTATCAGCAAAATTATCTTTAAATTAAATTTAACATCTTTCTGGCAACGTGAAACCAGTTTTTTTGGTTGGTTCAATCATTATTACAGCTCCTCGTTGGACATACTTTTTAAGATTTTAGAAGCGTTTTAGAAGCTTCACCAAATATTTACCTAAATAAAAAAATTATTTTGGGACCTTTGTATAATTTTAAAGTTCTATCTGAAGATACCGCACACGACTATTATATTTTTTCATCCCGCGTTACGTGTACAGAGTGCTACTCTTAATATTATTGCGTAGAAGACAGACAAATAGATAGATAAACGGAACGGACGAAATGATTACGGTTCCGTTTTTGACATTTGCTTACGGCATCCTAAAAATACCCATAAATATTTGTATGAAATGGTAGCTTTTATACTATATATATGAGGAGAAATATTCACACATAAATGAAGATTTTAAAAAGTGAGAATTTTTAACAAATACAATACTTATATTAAAAAAAGGCGCAATGCTAACAGATATCATATGGTTTTATTCTAAAATTATGAAAACACAGATATTCGAACTGCTTTAAAAATACATTGTGAAGTAATGATAATCTTTTATTTAGAACTAAAATATTTAAAACACTATACGTAACTTTAATAAGGCAAATGCTCTAATTTTTTTAATTCACTCTTTTTATAATCTATTTTAAGTGTTTGTCGGTAGATTATATCAAAACTTGACTAAATTTATACGTTTATCGAAAAAAACACTTACTAAACTATTTTTTGAAAATGAGTGTCAATAAAGTAAGTGAATAATTTAACGCAGAATTTTAGGGTTGTGTCATTAAATTAATTTACGGATTGATATACATACAATAAAATTCATTAAACTTGTCAAATATTTGAAATTGTATATTTCATACATTCGTAATCTAAATACCCTCAATAAGCCCTGTTCAGCCATTCAAAATAATATACGATAATAGGCAAAATTAAAAAAAAAATGTTTGTGTACCCATTACGAGTGTTTTTCGATCTTGGTTTCCTACTGGAACAAGATGAATTATATGTACGCTCTTTACAGTTCTAACACCATGTTATTTATGCATGAGTGCATTAAATTAAATCGTATTTAGGAAACCAAAACTAAGATAAATAAAAGCCATGTCAACCTAAATAAGACATATTTCTACTTTTATTTGGACACTTTTTTTCTTATTACTGGAACTTTTAAAAATATGAAAATGTTCTATTTAAGTCTATCATTTTATCGTACGTGGACAATGTTCTAAGTAATCATGATTGATAATATGAAAATCTAAAAATATTTCATCAACAATTTAACAATATTGAAAGTAAGTACAATTGCTTCATTAACTACTTATGAATGCGCCTCACTTTTAATCCGAAATAAGAGTTTATGGTTTCAATTACACACTTAATTCAAATACTTGCCACCTTGAACAGTAAGTAGATCAATGCAATTTTTAACTGCACTATACAAGTTATGTACGTACAATATTGAAAATGATAAATATTGAAGCTTGACTATTTGAAACCCATATATAACTTAAGGGCACCGTGAGCTAGAAACTTTTTAAAAATATATTTATTCTCAGTATTATCATAGAATGTCGAATAAAAAGCATATTAATACTCAGTTGAGATATAGAAATAGTTTCATATATTCCACTGAAAAAATATTCAACTGAAGTGACAGGCTTGCCTTTATCAATACTAATTTATTTTCTTTAAGAAGTGAACTACCATTTAAAATTTTTTAATAGATATTTCTTTTAAATGGAAATTTAATGCTAATTTCACTTTCTTTCCGAAGTTTGAATTACTTCAGTGGTAAAAGAAATCCAGTTTCTTATTTTACAGCCATTAAACACAGGAAGAAATTATAAGTCATGTTTTCGAACCTTATATGTATATATATATATATATATATATATTTATATATATATATATATATATATATATATATATTTCATGATTTCAAAATGATTTATTTAAAATTATCTTTTACACTAGCTTACACAAAATAAATAAAAAAAGTCGGAAGTGTGAAATATTACAAAAGAATGATAATTTTTTTTAAATAGTAATGAATCTGATTTATTACTTTTATAAAGAATGCGTTTCAATTGCTTAGTGATTTTTAAATTATTATTGAAGTTGTTTAGAATTGATATTTCCTTTCAACTACATTATATAAAAAACCTTATTAACGTAACGTCTGTCTAAATCTGAAGTTAACTTAGTATTTCAACTTGACGTAGGAAGGCAATAAAGACTTATCCAAAGTGGTTTCCTGTTCACTGAATAGTACGTATCAAACGTAGGCGTCACAATTTTTCTCTCTCTATATTTCCTTAGTAGGATGTTATTTTTATGTAGTGTTATATTATATTTCCCGATATAATAAATATAAAATCTAGCAATTGTATCGAATGAGATATCGACTGTTGAATATAAAGCGGTTGGAGGGCGGCTTAAAAAACCTATATAATAGAATATTATAAGAGCTTAGCTCTTAAATCTTGTCTATTAAATTATTATATTCTATTACCGACTTACCACTAAAATAAAATAAATGTGTTAAAAGTATTGTATTAGTCTCAGCCCTTGAACATCTTAAAAATGCCCGAAATAGGGCCAGGCGTAAAGCAGAAGGATCTAAATCACATCAAGACTGTGAGGAGCTTCGTGGAAGACAGGCTGCTCTTACGCGGGCTATAAAAACAGGGAAAAGAGAAGTTTTTAGAACCTTTGTGGTTGGGCTAGATTTCAGAAAAGATGGTCCCAGAGCCCACAAATTCCTGTTCACTTTAAATAACTACGAAAATAAACAGCAACAACATCCTATTCTACACAACAACAAAGAGCTCACTTCTCATGCTGAAATCGCAGAAGCACTCTGCAGACATTTTACAAGTGTCAGCAATGTAAAGATCAACAAAAAAGTAAAGCCATGCCTCCTTCGGACTCCTTCCCAGATATGCCTGGATCAGACACTGAGTGGAATCTGTACAGAGGACTTCCTTATGACTGACCTTGAAACAGCCCTCTCCCAGTGTAAAAAGAAAAAAGCAGCTGGTCTAGACCAAATCTTTCCTGAGATGCTGATTCATCTTGGAAAAACAGCAAAGGAGGTGCTATTGAGACTCGTGAATCTCAACAGTGGAGCGGAACAGTGGAGTATCCGGCAAATGGAGAAAAGGTGAAGTTATACCAATCTTGAAAAAAGGAAAAGATCCGTGTAGAATCGACAGCTATCGTCCCATCACTCTAATTAGTTCCCTGTGCAAGGTGGCTGAGAGGATGGTCCTAAACAGATTACCTGGATCTCAGAGAAAAATATAACATACCACTATCAGAGCCAGCACCTTTTCCTCAGAGGTCAGATACTGTGTCCTGCTTGCCCCTTGTGGAGCTTCGACTCATGAACCACAACTTGCCGAAACACCAATCAATTGATGTTGCCCTGAGAATGGCTGCCCTGGAGACTATCCACACCAGGTATCCCTCCCAGGACTGGTTGCATATTTACTGTGACGGCTCGTCGATGCCAAACACAGGGAATACCGGAGCAGGCTTCACATCTACAGTATTTGAGGGCTCCGTTGCCGTCGGTTCCCCGCTTACCAACTACGATGGAGAGATTGCAGCGATATACGAGGCCGCCGGGGAACTGGAGCGTCTTACAACATCACAAAGCGTGGTTTTTCTCATCGACTGCCAGGCAGCTATTCTGGCACTCTCCACCAACCGCTACACAGATTGTCCCAAAACCCAACTCTGTCGTGCCAGACTGTCCAACTTGGTGAATGCTGGCTTTCGACTTACTCTGCAGTGGATTCCGAGCCACGTCGGGATAGAGGGGAACGAAAAAGCCGACGTACTGGCAAAACACGGAACGATTCTACAGCAGCCCATCTGCTCTCCGTCATTTTCATCCTCTAAGTCGGCCGTCTGCAGAGCGATACATGCCTGGATCAAGTCTCGGCGCACACAGTCCGCCGTCGGAAAGAACTGGGCTTGTCTAATTGATTCGCCTGTTCGACGCGACCTACCTAGAGCTGTCAGTGTCGCAGCTTTCCGGTGTGCCATGGGCCACGACTACCTGGCGTGCCACCTGAAACGTATTGGTGTCCTGGGGAGCGATGCCTGCCTGCTCTGTGGACGTCCGGGAATGTCTTTTGACCATCTCCACGTTTGCCCGAAGATGAAGCCCTTGATGATTGGGAGAGGAGGGCGCCCCCTGATGATCACCCTGCCTACAAAACAGCTTTTCTCTACTGGTCGGCGCGCCACCTAATGGCAGACTTGCCAAGGGTGGGCGTTGGCTAGTAGTAGTAGTAGTATTAGTCTCATAACATTACTGAACCCACATGAAGTGTAGCTAATTCTACGTAAAATTTTAAAATTAATAAATAAAACTTAAATAAATTGTCTTAAAATTAGGATAAAGGCCGTTTTTTGAAAATGTTTAACCTATTATCTCGAAATGTCTAAATGAAATAATAAATATTCACAATTTCATCTATTTTGGTTTTTATACTGAACTGGAACGACACCTATGTTATAATTTACCCAGCATCGCATAACAATTGTATTAACAATCGTCACATTGAATCGTCACTATATTAAAAGTGAAGGAGATATTCTTGACCTGCAGTTCGCGGTGCCCTTACTATATTGGTGTTATCTTTATGATTATAATAATTATAATTAATATTTATATAAATATGGAACCCTTACCGTGAAAATTATCTTGAACCAAACGTCAGTCTGAAATGTAATTCTATTTATAAACTTATCCTGAACATAAAAAATCGTAAACTTTTAATCTTGCTTGTTCTTTTGTCCTCAATAATTTACCTATTTCGAAATCGTAGAGTAGTGTATTATATGGAAAATATTTAATGATAAATCATTAGATATGTTACCTTTGCAGTGAAAGGGAGATATTTTATGTTTTGAATTTTAAATTTCATTGTTCTATTATATTAATTCTCTTTTTTTTTAAATACAAATGAGTTAAATTTTAGATTTTACTTTTCCCTATTAATATGTTATCGATTGATGAATTATGTATTAGTGAGTAATATATTAGCTGAGTACTCTGTTAGAATACATCCTCTTTTCATAGGTCATGTCACTATTGTACTGACGAAAAAAAAGTAAGTTTATACAAACATGCTATCATGACTGTGGTACTTTTCCTGAAGTCCTAAGTAAATCTTAAAATGTAGTACAATTTTTCAAAAGCGAAAGTCAATAGTTTTTTATTGTTTATGGCATTCTTATTTTAATTGAAATACAGGTTTTCAATTTTAACAGAACCGAGCGTGCAAAGAATTGCACTGTCTGTTGTTATATTTCGTATTAATATAAATCGGATAGAATTTAAAGATGAATTAGTTATTTATATTTATGACTTGAAGTGAATTTAACACTTGAACCGAGTCAATTAATTATTTTATTTCAATACTTGCAAAAACATTACATCATCTCCATTTTATTGCAGCCAACAAAGTGGCGATAGCGTTATTGAAAGTTTTGTGAACCGCGTACTTGCCCAAGCTTCGAAAGCACTCTCCGTAAATTACAAACTTATGCCCTTACTGTCTTCCGAATAAAAATAGACTCAGGTTTTTTTCTTAAATTAAAGACCGTTATTACTAACGTTATATATGTGAAAGCTATCTGTAGTATAGTGACAAAGATATTTAAAAATATGAAGTATTCATAATAAAGATAATGCTCATATATGGTTATGACAACATTATATCTATTATAATGTAAATGTAAAAAGTACGATGTAAATTAATAGTGAATAAACAAAGAACAACATTACGTATATTCATAAACTGTGTAAGTAACTGTTTAGACACACGCTTGCTTTGCTTACTTTCGTCGTCTGAGTTACAGATAGCGTAAAAAGAGATATAATTAATTATTTTCACCAGCATTCATCGGAACACACAGCAGTCTCATTTAAAATACTTGCACATATCTAAGCAGTTATATGTGCAAGTATTTTTTTCAGCATCATTTTTTTCAAGCAAAAATGTATTTAGGTACAAGCCCTCACTATCTATTATTGTAAGTTTCATGTTGTTCTGTATGTTCACCACTCAATCTTCACTATGAAATAATGTGAACCAATGCCACTTAGTTTGTTTCATTTTAACAAAACATTCTACGGTGAATATTTCCTTTACGAACAATTGAACGACTCTCATATTATCAGTGTTTATTTTACTTGAAATGACAATAATACAACACGATACAATTGAAATACATTAAGTCCAGAAAAGCATATGAATTTTTCGTGAGTTAATCTTAGTCTACTTTCAGTGTGTTACAATACAAAATGTTTTTCATTATAATTATATGAAATAAACCTAGGTAACGTGTAAGTCGTCGATCTATTTATTGAGATAATATACATATTCTTAACAAATAATACTTTTTATTTCGTACTCAATGGTGAAGTAATTAATAACTTCTTTAATACTAGGCTTACAATTTAACTTTTAAAAGGGTCTCTGTTGGCAATTGTGGCCATACTGCCATGTCCTTGCCGAGCTGCTTCTTTGCGCTAGAAATAATTCTAGGAATACTATAGGCTATGTTTTTAAATATAACTCTATATTACGAATTATAATATTGGAATCATTTAAGCCATTACATTGTAGTATGGCTATCCACGTTGATAGAATTTAATTCTGATATTTCTCATTGCTGCATCACAACTCTTTATTAACATATATTTATTGTGAAAATTATAACAAGACTATATAAATTATCAAATCAATATTCAATAATAATGACAAAATTAAATGATGTGGGAAGAAAATTTTTATATTTTTTATATTTAGAAATTATAATAGAAATAATTTATTGTCTGGTCAGAGAGAAAACCCAGTAATTATGGGTCTAAGTCATTTTTTTTCATATTAATTATTCATAAAGTTGAAAAAATAATTTCAATACCTATTAATTGCGAAACTTGTTATTATACACCATTACATTAAAATAAACAATGTTATCAATTACTTTTGACAGAAACGGGGACTTGAACAATTTTTTCCCAAAAGTTTTCTCTGTTCCTAATTAGTTCACCATAACTGAGTAAACAAAACACTTGCCTATTTTATAATAAAGTATGTTCATAATATCTGTTTCTAATAACTTAAGATATACATCAGTTAATTTTCTACACAATTTAAAAAAGTTAATTGACAGACATAAACGGCTTGAAACGACAACAAATAAATTAATCAAACGCCGTTGTTAATTATCAAACGCCGATGTTAATTTATACCCGTTTTAATTATGTCAGCTTTTTTACATAATTGGATTTCGATAATGCACGCACCCTTCCATTGATTGCCGATAAAATGAGGATAACGAAGTACTGAATAGGTCTATCGACATGCAGATATTCACGTCCGTATATATCATAAAAACCAAATTATGTTGAATTTCATTTGGAGGAAGATAAATATCGAGGAGAATATTTTGTTGATTCGTATGAGATTTAAATGTTCCGTGAGTTTTTTTTTCTGTTTTATGTATCCACATTTTTATGGCAAATATCTCGGAGTGCTTGTTCAAATATTGCAGTTAAAGTATTTGACCAAATAGAGTAAATTCGTGTAACAATAACATATTAGTATAAAAATGTAAGCAGTATAGTTTCTAGAAGTTCGTTATATGAAATTTGCGGAAAATATAACTGTGGTATTTCCCTTATTTACTATGAGGACACATACAGATACATGGTTTATAAATCAGCGGTTTAAACGAAACAACGTTTACGTTGTATCATATGATCTTGGTTACATATGTATGAAAACCTATAAAATATGATTTTGGGGGATTTACATGACACTTGCTAAAGAAATGTTAAGTTTTTAACATTTCCATTAACCTCGAGAACCCCGCGTAAAATCTGAATATCCCAAATAGAATTCAAATTAAAAAAAGTATCCCAAATAGAATTCAAATTAAGACCTATACACTATCAAAGACCCATCAAAATCAGTTGCAATTTTTGCGTGATAGTCGAACAGGCAAACAAAAATCCTAGAAAAATATATTTGGTTTTTAAAGAACCTTAATAGTATTTTCCACTAATTCACTATGCCAATATAAATCAATTTAACCTATGTAATCTAAACCTCGAGGATTATTTATCTAAGTGAAATTTCCATTTAAATCAATTTAGTTGTTTTTGTTATCGTGCGATACTGTAAGATAAATACAGACAGATTGACGATAATTCTAAATAACATAGTTCTTAATTTTTTTGATAATATTTTCAATTGACACATCGTTTGTCTGTCTACATATCCGTCACAGCCATTCTTTTCAAAAACCGCTCCATGTAGAAATATCAAATTTGGCACAGTAATAAAACATATTAATCCACACATATTGCAATAGCTAAAACTCAAAAATATTCGTTTGGAAATTTTAGGGAAAGCAAATAAATATTCGAACCTTTTTTAATTCCATATATAGTACAGGGTGTCGTTTAACAAGCTGGATAAAAGGGTCTCTTGGAGATATATCGAAATCTTTGGAGATATATCGAAAAATATGCAAAAAATTAAGCGCTTTCGGAAATAGGTCAGAGGCTATAAAGCACTCAACCCAAAATTGTGAAAAAAATATGGGGTTTTGAAAGTCCATACAGTGGTTGTAGGGAAACTATAGCAATCATTTCAGATGTCATAATTTTTTAAATACTTCTTCTTGTTTTTCATACGGAATATATTCTAAACGATATATTCACATTTTTATATTTTCAAAGTTGATTTTCTCAGAAACCAGGCGATGTAAAATTTGAAAGTTGGCATATTTGTTTTCATTATCTCTTTGATATTTACGTCCTTATTTGTATAACAATTAAAAAAGATGTAAATGAGGATCTTAAATATTTTTTCTAAATAAACCGTTCGAAATAACTTGTTATGAGAAATAGGAAAAAAAATCACTATTTCTTAAATTGCATATTTAAAAAAAATTGTAGAAAATATTGGAAAATACTGAACCAAAGGGAAAAAAAAATATCTGACAAGAATATTATGGCAAAACTACAGCTTTTTATATCCTAAATCTCTATATTGTCTTAGATTTTATGATTTTTGAAATATACACCATGTTTTACACATGTGAAAAATATCGTATATTATATGTTATAACGTAACTAGGTAGAGAAAAATTAATATTTTGTAATAGTTTTTTAGAAATACTAAATACGCTTTAATGTTTATAAATACCGCAAAATATACGGAACTGTCACAGTGCAGTGTTTTACTCGTACTAGACAGGATTTTAATACTTAACAAATTTTTAAAAAATACATTTTGTCCTGTCATTAAATTTCCTACAGGATTTAAGTTATTTAAGCAATAGGACAAATTTTATACTATTTTCTAGATTATTTAGTCGAATCAACTACACATAACATGGTAAGAGAAAAACGCGTGAATACATACCATATTCATTTATCAACATAAAAATACAGTGACGCAACACATTGCACACATTTATAGTAACTTTCACTTTAGAAATACTGAAATGTGTGGGAACATGCTTTCGCAACGTAGCCCACCTAATCCCTTTTTAAAGTTGCTGAGCACCACTTCTTTAAATAAATGTATTATTGCGATAAAATTTCATCAGAATATGGAAATAGGTTACGATGGAGAAAATTACAACATGCACATTCAATACATTTTATATTCGAAGAACGAAGTTAATACGTAACTTCATTGTGTACAGTGATCGGGAAAAATCCTAATATTATTTGTTCCTCCTTAAATAAATATATTTAGTTACTCCTACGTATTCTTTCGTATAACCGTTGGATAAATACATGTATATTAAATTGTGAAAAGAAAGAATAGGAATATGTTCAAGTCTAATTTATATTTTTCATTTTATTACATGTTTGCGGGCGTTAAATATTCAGGCAGGTATCGTCGTAAATCGTTATTGTCTCCGTTATCTTCCTTATCTATAAGTTGTACAATATAGGTCTATTGTACAAGTTTATAAAAAATTAAAGAGTAGCTATAAAATAACAAGTAAATGTTAGTCATGTATGGTAAGTTTGTGCTTCATATTATATTTAACGCAATTAAATCTGAATATAGTTTTACAACACCCAAGGTGACATTTGCTTTAATATTGTAAATTACACATTTCCTTTAAAACGATTTGTTAATAATTAATTTATTGTTAGTAATACCATAAAACTTATAGTCTAAAATGCAATATTGAGTCGTTTAACTTTTTATTAAGGTTCCGTAACACAAAAGGAAAAACGGAACCCTTTTAAGATCACTCATTAATTTGTCCGTCTGTCCGTTGCAGCCTTTTTATCAGAAAACACTTTAGGTAGAAACATGAAATTTGGAATAATAATAAAATATATTAATGCTCACGGAATTATTTGATAGGAAATTAGTACTCGAATTTTTTTCAATTGTATTTTCAGTGTAAGGTATAAATTAAAATTGCTAGTTATAAAGGTCTCAAAAATATTTGTGTACATGACATATTGAATGGTCGGTGCAGTTTTCCTACAACCTTTATGCGGTCTTCTAAAATTCTATATTTTCACGTATATGTGGTATTATGTCTTCAGAGATATGCTGAAGAATATACAAAAAAACATACCCCCACCGCCCTATTTTTAATTTTATGATCCTGTGACTAATGAATCTAAATCTAGATTTCGTAATTTCTTAAATATGCACCATGTATTTACGCCCACGAAATATACAGCAAGCAATATATTTACGTTTTTCTACATTAATACGGGATCTTCTCAGAAACCGTGTGACGTAGAAATTTGAAATTTGGCGTAGTAGTAATTCATATTAACCTACAAAAAATTGAAAAATTGTCACAAGGAAAGTTCTTACTACCAAAATTTAATTAACGAGAAATATATTTTTTCTAAATTGCTATTGCCACTTCATAAAGGGAGGCATCAAGCCTCCCGAGAAAACGTCAACTCGACCTTATCGCGACAAACTAGGTGCTGCACGCGACCCGTGTAACATTACACGGTCAGTTGCCCCGGTACAATCCCCACAACTCATTTAGTATAATACTTTATTCGGTCCTTGTATTCTTGATAGAGCGTCCGTCAATGTACATAAGTTGGCTAATAACACGAAGTACGCGTTAATACCTCGTGAAATATGACATAGAGTCATATACTTAGCATTTCTTATGAACCGAACAAAATATTTATTGAGAAAATTTAAAATTTAGTTTATAATTAAATGGGATATCTTTAATTATTTAATGATGAAAAAGGATATCATAAATTTATAAACTAGGCTAAAAGCTCAATGTTTTAAATTTAACAAATATTTGTAATTTTTATACAGGCAGGAAGTTTATATACATTTATTACTATATAGAATCAATATCCGAAACGCTCAACTAAACTATGAATTTAACATTTGTCGGTAAATATTAGTCGAACTCACACTTCTAACATTACTTACAAACTTATATTCTATTTATTTGACAATAATATTTGAATAAAATTCCAATAAATTCGTAAAATACGTGTCCCATGCAAAAGAGTCGCTGTCGTAGTGTAAAACTTCCCTTCACGAGGTCTTTGACGGTGCAGCGTATCGCGGGGATCGTGGATTCGATTTCCGACATTGGTCATGCGGGGCTGGAAGAGTATACGCAATCGCGTAACTGAAATACCACAGAGACCAGTGACGGGTAGCAGCGCTAGTAGTGCGAGAAGCTACGCACTACAATCGCCCACCCACTCACTAAATGTTACACTTAAGAGCATTGCCTCCGATGATACGCGCCTTGGAAAGATCTACTTCAGCATTGGACTGAGATAGATTGTTGGTAATAAAAGTATGCAATCATATTAGTTTGGTAACAAATAAACATAGCCACTTTTTCCAGCGATTTTCAAAATGTTATAATAACTTAGGGACGTTATGTTATTTAAGCCAAAGTATTTAAAGAGTATATAAAAACGCTATCCCCATCACATTTTCACAACATCCGCCTATCGAGCTTATTTAAGCGCGCATTTCAATGACAATTTTCTTGGGAAAATACGAAAACATCAATCAAATTATGAAGAAAAGATAAGATTCCAAAATATGAAATTAGGCTTAATTTCTTTTTTCTTAGCACTATAAAAACCACAATTTTGACATTTATCATTAATACTTACTCACATTTTCTTCATTTTTTTAAATATACAAAACAACAGTAAGTACAAATAGTAATTGACGATATTTTATATTCGATTTTATGGGTTAATAAAATGATGGTAATTTTCTCTTACAAATTTATATAGGTACGTAATTTTGACAGAAGAATTATTAAAAGTGTGCACTATGTTTTAAATTACATAACCCTAAATAGAAAAAAACAATTAACGTAGTAAAAATTAACAAATACATCCTGGCAATTAGTAATTAGAATTAAACAGAAAAACACATAAGTTTAGTTTAGTTAGTGCGTAGAGTTTGGGTGTTTGTTACTTAAAGGCGACTAAAAAAATTATGCGCGCTGGACAGATTTATACAAAACTCGGTATAGACATAATTCAGGATTAAATTTTCCATAATTGTAGTTTTAACTAAATAATAAAGATTTACTACTACGATGTATCAATAGATGGCACAAGTGTTATATTAAATTGGGAAACGGTTTAATATTTTTAATAGATATATTTTGTAATAATCTCACTGAGTAAGGAATAATGGATGTCATCTTAATTGAAGATTTACGTTAGGCAAGCCACAGGCGAAATATGGTTGAGAAAAACTGTAAAACCACGAAGATATCCGTCAGTTCTTTTATTTTCCTTGTTTACAAAATTGAATGCAAGACAGTTATATAAATACGGTTTAAGGATGATTTACAGTAATATAACGACCGACAATTCATTGGATAACGAACACAATTAGTAATAATCGCAATTTTTTGGAAGCTTTAACTACGAACAAATACAAGCATGGATTGTGCTCTCTGAAGGTATGTCACGTTTTAATAGGAGACTTTAATAACTGACTTTAATGTGTTTAAAAATGTTTTTCCAAGTTGGTTTTTTGAATGGATTTGTCGAACAATGAGCATTTGGTCACATAATGTTTCCATAATGGGACAGGATATATGCTTTTTAGTGAAATGTGAGTATGCGTAGGCGAGACGACCCATGCTAGAAAATCCAAAAGCGCCTTTTATAATTGGGTGGATATAATTAGCTGCGCATAATTTCCCGCGTTGAAAGCAGTTATAAATTGTAAGTTTATTTTTATAAACAAATAACGAAAATAAATATTAATACATATTATTTTATTTATTTATTTACACAACAGAGACCTGAAATAAATGGTGTATATACATGAAGTAAGGGATTACACGCTTGCAAGTTTTTTATGTAATTTCAGAGCATTTTTAATGGAATTGCATTGATCATAAATAATTACATTTACTTTAAACAATACTTCAAATTAACATCTACCCCAAAAACATCTTCAGTATGGCTGTGAATTTATCAAAGTATTAATTTCAATTCTGACACATTTCGCTAAATTAATGTATCTTTTTCTTGGTTAAATTATTAATAAGGCAAAACAGTTAACCCATTCATCGTCGATGGATGTGTAGGTGATTGGTGACTAGAAATAGTAGCCCCTGACACACTTTTTTATTACGAAAGATTTTTTCTTCATTTAAAGGAATGGTGAATGAAAATTATACTATAAATATTTATTTATGTAATGGTTTTAATTTTTAAAATAATTGGCGATTTGAGAAAACTTTCTTTTGTCAGGCAATTGACCTTTCATGTATTACTCGCGGGGGTTATTTTAGTTTTACTGGCAATCAAATTTTGTAATCAATTTAGTTGAATCGTTGCACACGTGCGTAGTTCCGATGATAATATATTTTAATGAAATGTAGCGATTTGATGAAGGAAACAGAAAAACAAAGAAACTCCTAAATTAAGTTTAAAATAATTCTCCATATAGGGCACATTTAAAACGAAATTTTATTTCTCGATAGAAGGAGTTAACAATTCGTTATAAAGAGTATTTTCTTTATAAATAGACCTCTGGCGGGATTATTATTTAATTTTATAGAGAAACTGGAGAGTAAAATAATAAAAAAATAAAAATATTAAATTTAGAATATTGGCATAGTACCTAAATATATAGTCAAAAGGGGCATAATATTTATTGAATCTTTAGATTATTTATTTCATAATTTAATTTGTTTTTAAATTTTTAAATTTAATGACTAAAAATATTATTAACATATTTCAGATATATTACTTTGTTTCAAATGCATTTCAATGGTACAATAATTTTAATCGTAAAATGCAACCGTTCAAAATTTTCTAATCAAAATGAATAACCCAACTAAAATTGGTTGACGATGTACACGATTAAAGAGAAATCGTAATAAAGCTGATCTTTTCCCCATTTATCCTTCGCTTTTAAAGCTTACTTTTCTCTTTTTCCTATTATTGAAATGTAATCAATTAAAATAAGATGTCCTTGTAAAAACGAATGGCAACTAAGAGGTTTGGATTGTCGCCAAATATTCATAATTATAGAGCAATTTACCTGATCAATTTTGTAACAAGCAATCGTGAAAATATCGCCTTTAAGTATCAAATATTTTAATATTTCACAAATATGACTTTTTGTATTCTTGAATATTACTTTGGAAATGTATTCTGCAGCTTACTAATATTAATGTAATGAATAGATCGTTACATTAATATTACTAAGGCGCCGAATAAAAACATTCTCAAAAAATATTAAATTTTCCAGACAGAATATTACGAACAAGCTGCGTATTATTGGTTTCAGATAGCTTCATTTCAAGACTTATTAATTAACCGAATAATTTTTTGGATATAAATTATTTGAATAAAAAGTGCGATGATTTTTTTTTAAATTACAATTTTCATCAAAAGGTAATAAAACATTAAAATGAATTTAAAACGAAAAATATTTTAGAAGGATGACTAAATTCTAGGGTAGTATTAATTTGCTCCCTGTATACGAGGGTGGCTTTTTCATATAAAGTTACGAAGGTAGCTTTGTTATATCTACGTTGACATTATAGTTGGTAGTTTTTTCGAATATTACGTTAATAAAACATTGCGCAAGATCATCGAACATAAAACATGCTTATCCAATTGAAAAATGCAACTTTACCTGGTGAAAAGTGGTTTAAATTGCGTTGTCACATCGGTGTAAGAATACACACTGTGCAGTATATTCGCTTTTGTTACGAAAACTTTGATTAAATTTAAATCATGCGTTTATAAAAATGATCAGCGTATTTCATATCTCGAGAAAAAACGTTCCATAAAAATGCTTTCACGAATTAGAATTTGAATATTGGTCGGTATTATTGAATAGCGACCAATAGTCAAATAAATTGGATGATTACCTGACAATGGTATTGAGTTTCACTTATTTAAAATAAGATGAACAAGAAAGCGATAAACCAAAATAAATTAACTTCTTGATTATTGTAAATGTACTATAATGTCACTTGTCATTTTTGTCGGTGAAAATGCGACTGCAGACGCGATTAAACAGTATTCATGAAATGCGATGTTCTTTTTTCTGGGAAGTGTTTTTGTTTCATTAGTACTTTTCAGTCATGTATTTTTTTATAAAGGCTTCTCTATTTTTCTGTAATAATATTTTAGATACTTTTGTCATTTGTATCTTTCCCGGTCGTCCACTTTTCCTTGTTTTCATTATTTACTTCAATAATTTCCTTTGGTAACTATTTTAGAGGTCTTTTCCTGTTTATGTTTTAATTATGTTTAAACTAATATTAATGTCCTGATCAACTTTTTTCTATTTTATTTAACACTAGATAAGATAAAATTTTTACTAACAATAAATAATGTTAGTAAAAATATCGTTACCTTAATAACAAGAACAAAATTAGAGATTAGCATTGTAATTATGCTACACTCGCTTAAGAAATTTTGTACGAGTTTCATTAATCAAGTTTCTAATTAATGTAAATAAATTATATCAAGGTTTTCCCTACTTCCAGGGTCTTTTTTAAATATATATTTCGTTACAATATTTTTCAAAAACTAGTAAGCCCCCAAGATGAGAATATTTCTTTATTTGAAAGCACATAAAACATCTCAATACTTTCACAGTAAAATTTAGTATTCTAGAAATAAAAATAACCCCATCTAAAAATTGTTGACCTAAAAGAAAAGAATTTATAAAGAAACGTTTAATGATGCTATTTTATTCGAAAGACCATTTTGAAACAAATATGATTAATAAAGTTAATAGTCAGACTAGCGTTTATAGACCAAACAGAAAATCAACTAATATTCGATTTTCTTCATCGACTGCTAAAAACATGTTAAACTTTAGCATACATTACTTAATGCACTTTATAAAATTACTAATATTGACTTCAGAAAGATATTATTATGCACACAATAATAATAGATAAAATCATCACTTTCTTATTACCATTCTTCTAGAAGAACCCGATTATATTTTAGGTGAAAATGGCTTGCTGCATAAAATTATTACGTTACTATAATAAAAGTACTAGATTTGCTTATTTTATTTATTGTAATTAAATTTATATGAAGTAATTTTATTACTGATATATCAATATTAAGTTATTAAATGAGAATGGTGCGTGGCCATCGTGCGCGTTCTGAGATTTGTTATTTTTCGTTCTCTGTGTAGGTATCATTAACAGTTTATCCACTTATTGGTCTCTCCTTTATTTGCTCTGCTACGATAAAGGCAGTATTCGCTTTAATTATTTATAAGTTTGCTTTCAAATACATCTTAGGTGCTATTGGTAAAATTCTGTGGTCGATACGTTTAACTAACTTCTATTCTTATATTTACATTCATATATCTGAGTTTATTTTTTATCTGTAAATTCTGAATTCCATCTAATATAATTATTTAATTAAAACATTATCGATAGAGTGAATAGTGGTGACTTACTTGAAACTTAGTAAATGTGTCATAGACAGTTTGACCTTATATTAAGAGGCCTTTTCAAATTCTATTTTTAAAATTTTGAAAGTTTTATCAGTCTAAACTTCAGTAGTTTATAAGTGAATTAATGTAATTTGTTAAAACAAGTAGCAGAATATAATTTTAATTAAATAATCATTATATCAATTCACAAGTATTTACGAAAATGCCTAGGAAAATTGAATTTAGAAAAAATTTAGGACAGCAAGTTTCTCGTGAAATGAAAAAAGTAATTTGGTATGTGTTCGTTTTCATAAATTTAAACAAAAACAAAACATATTCAAACAAGTAAAACGAGCCCTATATCGATGGGTTATGTCACCTTTGAAATTCTTACTACATTAACGATGAAAGGTTTTTAGATTGTTTAATAGCATCATTGGTTTAAATAAATTTTGTAAAATTGATCGATATACACATGACGTCATATTTATATTATTCGACGCACTAAAGTAATGATGTCGAGTAATAAAAGTTTCAAAGGTAAACGAGCCGCTGACTCTCAATAGAATCTAAGCACCAAAGTGATTCATTCCATTATATTTTGTTACTTTATTAGGAAAATTTTTTGGATGTTTTTGTGTCCTTGGATCTATCGCCTATCGCTTTTATATTTCGATAAAAACGATGTAGGGTCAGAAAATATTTTCAAATTAATTTGGTCATTTCGGCAAGATTTTTATAAAATCCTGTCGTGAATTGGATGATGGTTCAAGTGTTAAGAAAAATCACAACAAAGAATGTCGTTGAGAACATTTATGCAGAGAATTTTCTTTTCTAATTGTTTGGAATTATATATATCAAAACTATGAAATAGATGGCTAACAAGTGTAAGAAAATCGTGACTGCTTTAATCTTCTTTCTTTTATAAACTATGTATTGACGGATATTTATTTTTCATATTAATTTTCAGGTATAGAAAATATTTCATTCATTTAACATAGCTGTTATTATTATAAAACTATTACCTTGGAGAATATTATGAAAAATCGGTGATAAAAAATTACTTAGTTCTTCAAAAACCATTTTCCTAAATTTTAACGTCTTAACTAAGAAATAAATTTAAGAAAATATTGGAATCCCAAACCTCTTCATGTTACATTTTTTTGTTCTAACCTTATGCATGCCTCTAAAAGTTACTCTTTCGTCTCTTGTTACTCTTTCGTCTGTGCCCAGTTTAAGTCCTGAAACTAGAGAAACTTGTGACTTTATGGAATTGAGGGAACTGTATAAAAAACTTTCATTAAAATTTTTCGTTAAAAATGATAACACTGTGGATACAGACCTTGAAAGTGGATCCACAATATGATTTTTGCAGAAATGGAGACATTGGCCAATCCTGACTAATATTTTTTTTTTGCTTGGATAACAATGAAGCCAGCATTATTTTTCTCAGGCATTCCTCTTCTCAAAGAGAGGAATACCTCAGAAAAATAAAAAACCTCTTACCTTACAATATGGCCGCTACCAATGTGAGACTTCTGTGTAGAGGGTAAAGATTCCTTAAGGAGAGGATAGTAAATCCTGGCAAGATTCCACTTTTATCCGTAAAAATCTAAACATAGAATTAAAAAGCGAGTACCAAGATTGTAAAGGCCACCATGGGAATACAACAATACAATTTTCATTTTCTTTTTTAATCTTTTGTAAGATCCTATTTACAACTGAAAATAGAAAAGGTATAGAACATTTTCCAATGCCATTTTTTAATAAAGGTCTACGTTATTACTTACAGTTGATTTAATATACGCTATAATTTGGAGAGTTGATTTAATATACGCTATAATTTTGACAGTTGATTTAATATACGCTATAATTTGGAGAGTTGATTTAATATACGCTATAATTTTGACAGTTGATTTAATATACGCTATAATTTTATATCTTCATAAATTTCTATGTTAACCTAATTTAATTATAATAATTCCCATTTATTTTCTTGCGCATATTAAATGTGCATTTCATGGTAATAAATTGATTATTTGATTGGTGAAAAAAGTTAGGAATATCCTAATTTCGAAACAGGTTTCGTGAGTAATATTTTTAAATCGACTTTTTAACTATAATCACAAGCGACAATTTATTTCCTATTGGTATAACTGAATGGTTTCCCATAAGTTTTTATTACTTATTGTAGCTAGTAATCAGATAACAAATTTTCAGACATAGTCATCAACCGTGCCTTCGTCATATACTTAATAAAAAATAGAAGAGGTCTGCAGAAACGTAAGCTGGAAGCAATTATCAAGCAGCAAAAATTTTTGCAGAAAATTGCTTTCAAAAATCAAACTATTTTAGAAATCATTATAAAAATTCAAAGATCCGATTACCAATCGTTAGAAAAAAGAATCACCAAAGTGAGTCAAGAAATCCAACCTGTAAATTATTCTTATATGTGCATAGGTGGCATGTCAACAAAGGGAGACGTATGTTATTTTTCAAAGACAAAAATGAAAAAATGGTATTATTTTTAGAGAAACGTCTTATTTTCCTAAAAAGCTATGTTGAAATTGATTATTTGCTAAAGATATAATTTTGTGGCGATAAGACTAATTATAACTTGGGCTAATTATAAATTGACGTTGAATGATTTCCATGAAAATCGCTTGTGAAGAATTCTATCTTTAACAAATAATGAGGCGGACGGACGGACACCAAAATTGTTACATTAGTGTTCTGTTATGGCAATTTCATCACGAAATCTGAAGACGGCGTAAAATAAAAAAAAATTCATTTGAAAATAATTGCATTTTAGCGTCAATTTACAAACAGCAATTTCGCTTCAAATTAATCATCGATATTATCAATAAATAAAATTTCAAAAATTGTGTGTTTTTTGTTTTCAGCAGTGCTTTCATTTCTGTTACTGAGTGGGCTGGTTTATTAGCAAGTATTTATTTCAATGTTCATTAAAATTACTTAGATCATATTTATATGTATATCATCCAAATCAATTTTAGTTATCGAAAATATAAAAATTCACTTTCCAATATTCTACAATATTTGCTGATGTGATTATTGGGATTGTAAAAAGTAATTATAATGTTTACCGTTATAAACATTCTCAATAATATTAATGCAGGTAAAAACGGTTCAATCCTCGGTAGGTGGGCTTACGAAATGCTTAGTTAATGTAATCAAGTCCCAAGTTAGCATAATATGTAATCAGAGTTTTTTAAAAATAGATCGTATATCAGGCCATCGTACATTAATTGATACATCCATTTATTTACAGTAACTTTTGAAAACTTGGGTCTACTAATCGATCAAAATTTTAGCAGTTAATCTCAAGTAAATACTGTTAGTCGACTAATCTACAACAAAATGTATTCTCTCAAGCGTTTTCAATATATATATATATATATATATATATATATATATATATATATATATATATATATATATATGTGAGATATATATATATATATATATATATATATATATATATATACGATGTTACACTTCTTAATAATATTTTGGGAAATAAAAATTGTCCAGCTTATGTTGGAAGTAGATTTAGTTACTTGTCTTATATTCTATCTAAGTTGTAAAATATTAGCGTAATCTGGATAACTGCTCTCGGTTACGTTATTTGAAAAGTAGAATTGTTTGGTCAATTTTATTTGCACAGGTGCAGCGAGGTATGATTCACTCCATTATATTATTGCTCAGCGTTTAGACACTTCAATAAATTTAAAAAAAACATGATTTATGGGACCAACCATATAGTACAAAAAGCATGATTTTTCCCTTTGAAAATTTAAGCCTTATACTTTTCACTTTGATAAAAGTTTTACTGTGATCCGAAATTTTATTTAGTGTGTTTTCGGCTAAATTGCTTGTTTATTATTTCACTCAGACGAATCGAAAAAATGGTTTTTACTGAAAATTATTTATCACCTTGTCACTCGGAGCGGTGGATATGAAGCAAAGCAACACGTTTGCTCGTAGTAAGACAATTTCATTATATTACTCAAATACTGATAAATATTGAAAATAATAAAACCATTGATCAATTGATATGTCACATTAGCAGCCATTTGCGCACCACGCAGGTGATTGCTTTATCATCGACTAACGGACCAGCCTCGACATTTGGCGATGAGGCTAATTAGAGCTCAGGCAAATTCCGAATACCGAGTTGTAATTAGTTCCATCTTTAAAAATTTTATCTTTAACAAATAATCAGTTTTAATAAAACTTTTAAGAAATATAAGTTATTTTTTTAAAAAAGTAATAATGTTTTTGTTAATTTTTGGAGTTTATTATGATGACCTGATTTGTTTCTTTGAAAGGTCATACGCGTCTCCCTTCGTTGGTATTTACGTATTTACATGTAAGTTACAAGTTGCAATTCTTGACTCATTTTGGTGACAATTTTTTTCTAACGATCGGTAATCGGATTAGAAGCTCATGGATTTTCAAAATGATTTGTCAGATAGTTTCATTTTGAGAAATACCTTCTGCAAAAACTTTTCTTGCTTAGTGATATTTTCCGGCTGACATTTTATGACAGTCATCTGAAGAAAATTCTGTTATATTGAGAAATTTAAGGTGAAATTAATTGTTTCATTTAAACCATTAATATAGGTACTGAATGGTACACAATATAATTCAGTAAACTTTCTTTCAATTGTGTAACTTTTTTGTAATAAAATATAATATTTGGTAATTAAATTAAGTGATAAAGAAGGCAAGTGAAATTTTAATTAATGGAATTTTGCATCGTTGTTATGAAGTAAAGATTTCAAAATTCACTATTCTTCTTTATTTCACTTAATTTGATAGTAAATATGGAAAAGTGTAAGTTTTGCATTTAGCAACAAAACAATAAAACTTGCAATCACCCAATAAAATGAATAATACTTTAAATCTTATTGAACTTTAAAAATTTCATTATGTATAATGTCGTAAGTACTTTGATTACCGATATTTTATTATCGTGTTTTGACTTGGGACTCGACTCGTGAGTTTCAAGCCTTGGAAGAATTATATGAAATCTTTAAGTATTTATTATACGTACAACCTAATACATTAATAATTTCACTTTACCGCAAAGACAGGGTACCGAGACCCTATAACACCGATAAACGCCAATTTTCAAGTATCGAGCCGAAAACAATCTTTTCAATATTGAAAGATTCATTCAGATCCTAAAAGCTTCTTATAACAAGATATTTTACATTGTCACGATATTTTCTTCAAGCTATCTTTCGACCAAATATGTCTAAATAAATGATGGATATATATATATATATATATATATATATATATATATATATATATATATATATATATATATATTATATTATGTGTTATAATACATACAAGTAAAATAGGAAAAATAAATTGCCACTCTAATACTAATCTCTTTATAAGTCTTTCCAAAATTTTAGTCAAAACTATTGACTAAAACTTTAATTAAAAAAAAAACAGAAATTTTCTGTGTTGGATGTTACCCAAAGTCTTTAAACTGTAGCTAAATTCTATAAAAGTTCTTGACAGTTTAAAATCATATAACTTTATTATAAAACACAACCATTATTCATTTGAATTCTTCATGTACGCAAAAAACGTTAAAATAACATATTTATAATTTATTTATTCATGGGGTTGATAATAATGTTAGTTTGATACGGTTTTATTGATACGGCATGCCCCCTGCGCGAAGCAAAACTGGCATTTAATTTTTTTATCTTACAAAATACTCCCATAATTTATTGCAATTTATCGCTATCTTATTAAGGTGAATAATAACGAAATTGTTGTTACGGTAATGAAAAATTGTTGTTATGGTAATAAAAATATTGAAATGAAATAATGTATGGATATCAAGATTCTAAATTCAGTAGTCAAAATTATGAAAATCGTCTTTATATTAAAATATATTTATAAAGAACCAATGAGGTGCGTACCCCCATACCTCTAAGAATCTCGTCACTGTTTTTATTTTTACACAATAGTTACATCGTCCTCTACGAGCTTTTCTTCACGAATATTTCATGAGCATAGTGAATTAAAAATAAATTTAAAAAGTGATTTTTATTTAAAATTTTTACTTTTATTACATATTAAATTTATTAAAATGAACAGAATAATTTCAGTAGTATAAATGTCTTTCCTAAATAATATAATTTCTTGCAACACGTGGCCATTCAACGTAAAGAGCGTATTAAAGAATTATTGATCTGGTGTCGCAATAACACGAAAGCTGCATGTCTTACTTAACATTGTAAAACATACTATTTATAGAGACAAGCTTGGATATTCTCATTGAATCAGGGAGAAATCCCCCCTAATTACTAGGAAAAGCTGGTAATATGATACAAATATTTTTTTGTGATCTAAAAAACGCCATATTAGCAATTATATTTATGTTTATGTAAATATTCAACATTTATATTGTTTTCAAATGTGTACTATTATTATAATACAAAAATTGTCCAATATTTAATTTCGTATCTGACGTTTTTTTCTAATTCGTGCTCATTTACTTTCTTTTAATGTAAAAGTTAAGGTGACTTACCATATATTTTATTATAAAACAAAAAGGAATAATATTAACTGCTGTATCTTACTCTTTTTGAAAAATAATCACATCGACTAATAAAGGTTTTAATAGCAAATTGACTGGTTGGACAAAAATTGTATTAATTGATATAATTGATATAATCGACATAATATTTTTATACAACTATTTTTATACAATTTTAATACAACTGATCATCAAAACAGTATATTATGGATCCCAGCACCAGCATTTCTGTTTTCGTAATAGCGAAGACGGTTTTGCAAGGTTGATTTTTTTTATGCGCTAGTTGTCATAAGGTTTTAATTGAAAGCTCGTATTCAAATACCATCTAGACTAAAGGAAATTGTTTTTCTAGAAAAGTAGCATTCAAAATCAGTGACTTTTTGTCTATTCAGTACTAGGATATAATTTCTACCATTGTACACATTCAGGGCGAACTTCAGATTATTGTGAACCTGTTCCAATTTGAAAGGAAATTCTTATATTTAAAATGCAAGTTTTGTATAAACAATTTAATAGTTCAGTTTTCGTTGTGTAGCCTATCATCCTTACATGAATTTTCATATCGTATAGGCAATTAACTCTATCTCCTCAAAGTCTACGCTCACGATGGAAAATACATTCATTCGGCAAGTGAACTATTCGTATCTATATATTGGTAAAGTCGTAAAATAAAACTTTAAAACCAAACTCTCATATACATGCTATAATACATGCTTCACGTTGTAAGACTGAAAAGTGTAACAAAGTAAAATATAATATTTTTTTTTAATTTAGGAAATGTTTACCTGGACTTAAAATTGTGGTAAAGAAACTGATGAAACAAGTAAAAATCTGAAAAATATTTCAAAGAAGTTCCGTGTATTTATTTAAAGAGAAATATTATAATAATAATTTTATAAATACATTGTGTGGTTGATATAATTCATCATTTTTCCAATTTTCTTCGTACGTTTGATATCCTTAGACGCAATATAAATTAACAAATATAATATGAACCTTCTAAAATTTAGGGATCTGATATCAAATATTTTCTCAATGTACATTTCAGAAGTTAGCTTCGCCTATTCAGTTCTTCAAGTCGCTAAACCATTACCATGAGGTAATTGATGAGTACATAACCAATGTTTTTTATACTTGCTTCTGATTTTTTACAAATTATATAGTGTTATATACGATCAGTATATAACTCGGTATGTAATCCGAAATATGAGGAGTAAGTATCAGAAGACACAAACTAATCTTCAGGTCATTTGTCAGTTCAAAACATAAGTAATTATTCCATCATGAAATATATTCTCAGTTTATTGGAAAAAATCAAAGGAAGTAGTGCACTGACAAAAACGAATAAGAGGAAAGAAATAAAATATTTTGGTGACTCATCTCAATTTTTTACAATGGAAAACGTAATCGAATATTATTACAACTGGGTTCACAGTTTTACCCATCGATTATACTGGTAATGAAAATCTTTTCATTATTAAATATATTGTATACTTTGAGTTTGGAATTTGGTTTTTGGAAAAAATAAGATTTATTTGATTATACTCATATTGAAAACAAAAGTATGAAATTTCCATCGGGTGAAGAATACGTTTCTTGTTTACTACGCCAAGTGCTACTGTTTCCATTTAGACAAAGGTATTTTTTAATGTATCTTTCTAAATACCACATTCTTTGTCTATTTTAATCATTCAATTTTTTTATATTACTAAACAATTGTTTTTAGATGAAATCATTAAAAATTAATTAAAATTGTTTGAACCTACATATTTAGTTTTAGGGAAACAGCGTTCATTTTAATGATAATTTAATATGGAACATATTTTACGTAAATTTTGTTGAAATTCATTATTCACAATTAATTGAAACTACGTGATGTAGTATTCTTTCTACTCTCTACGTTCTTTACCATGACTTAGATTTTGTTGTGTTACAACATCTTCAGGTGGAAAATTAACAAAGATTAACTCGTTGGAATTTCCAACAGAATTTATATATTACACAAAATAATAGCGGAAGCCACTCGGCTTGTGCGGGTTTTCCCACTGCTTACGTTGCTAAGTTTATTGTAGGGGAGCGGTGTATTTTTTATTTTATTTTCGAAAGTCATACAATATATAAGTATTTTAGTGGAGGTAATAAATTAAATTAATATTATTCTATGAGTTTATACCGTGCAAATGTTCCGGTGTACGTAATAAAATTAAATGGATATTATAGTCAGTAATTTATTTATACAATTCCAAGGGTATCTGATGGTTAGAATAGGTAATACAACTAATTTTGTAATCTACCACTTTTTATGTTTTTTTTCTTAGATGTGTAGCCGTGCTAGAACAATTTGAAGTGTACTGCAGTATCGATGTTATCTAACTATATTATGTCTAGAAGATATTAAGTATGGGTGATGATATTGTATTTAGTTGTTCATTTAATATATTAATGTTGGTGTCTTTTTATGTCTCTTTATGTTTCCAGGATATTGAGTTTATTGTTTTTTGTATTTATTTGTAATGCAATCTTTGAACGAAGGTGATGGTTATTTTCAATGAGATTTTTTTAAAAGTGAGATGGGTCTGGTTTGTTATTTTGCCAGCTGGCAATATGTTCTTTGTATTTGGTAGTAAATTCTCTCGATATTTATCTGGTAGTAAATTTCTTCCCGTTGAAACTATTTATATGCTTTTACTTCCGTTACATTTAAGTTTATAGATACATTTTTTTTATATTTATCTATTTTTTTCTATATTATCAATAAGGGGGTAAAACCCTTATTGACGAAAGTTAATGTAATAGGCACATGTGGTATTAATTATATTTTTATTATTAGTTACGAGTTTTTCCAGTTTAATTGATATATTACCCATATATGGAATGGATTTATAACAAATTTAATTTTTATTTGGCACGACCGGGTATATTTCTTGGATTAGTATTTTTCGTTATTTATTCTGGTATAGTTTTTTGACAATGAGTTATAATTATTATTTACTCGGATTTGTTTTATAGTTTTTATTTCTTTAAGTAAATTAGGTTTTTCTATTGAGATGGTTAACGCTGTGTGAATCATCGAATGGAAGGCTGCTAGCTTAGGAGACTTAGGGGTTGTGAATGACCATTAATTAAGGAGTCGGCAAATGTGTATTTTCTAAATATGAAGTGGCTAAATACCGGTACGCAGGCAGGATAACAAATGCATGAAGTGGCTAAATATCAGTACGCAGGCAGGATAACAAATGCATGAAGTGGCTAAATATCAGTACGCAGGCAGGATAACAAATGCATGAAGTGGCTAAATATCGGCACGCAGGCAGGTAGGTAAACATATTCATATACATATATACCACGACTTATACCAACTAGAATACTATTAGACAGTATACAAAGTGTGTACAGTGTATGTATGCCTATAGTATGCACAGGTTCAAAGCACTGAAGACTGTGAAACGAAAAGATGAATTGCATTTTCAAATATTCCTCTTCGCAAAAATAATGTGAATGGTTTGCTTATGTTATTGCAAAGAAACTTTTGTATTAAGTTAATAACGAAATTAAACTTAACGAAATTAAAAGAGTTATATTTATCACAAGTACAAACTTATTATTTACAATAATGTACCTTATATATAAAATAATGTTTTAGAAAAAAAAACTACTAGAAATGGTTTACTAAAACAATGAACTATACTATTAATTAAAATTCAAAATTATGACCAGTTTCATGCAAAAAAAAATAAATATTTTAAAGAGAAATTAAATTTTTCTTCTAATAAGGTAAATGAGAGTTTTTTTTATTATTTGTTACGAATTAAGACGAAAATAAATTGCATATCAACTAATTATCAAACATAAAATTTTAGCTGCGGAATTCCTTTACTCCTTTTCTCCTTACAGTCTGTCTCACTGAAGATAAAAGAAGACCAACTCAACTAAAAACTCTTTCGTGAGGATTCCTTGTGGTTGGTGTAATTAAATATTGTCTTGCTATAGGGTAAAGAAACTCGTACGACTACTTATTAATTTTACACCATAGAGAGTTCATATCCCTTCTCATGTATTTTTACTAACAATTCGGCAATCATTTTTAGAATAAAGCGCTTTGCAATATTTTGATCAGCACTTTTCTTGGGTGCGATTTTTTATGAACTTTTTAAAAACTTGCTTCATTTCGTTTTTAAAAGGGAATCGTATCTTCAACGATTTAACAATATAAATTAAATTCATCAATTTCTTTTTCAAATTTACAGAATTACTAATCATATGAAAATGTTAACTGTAATTAGGTCTTTGGTGATTTCTTTAAATAGTTTATGAAAACAATTCAGTTTTACACCATAGTCTACTCTCTTAGAGTCAGTTATGAAATTTTATTATTGATCGACGCGTAAAGATATATGGGGTCTCTATTTTCCAAAGTCCGATTTACCATAGAAACGATGTTGTTCCAATTTTGAGATATCTTGGTCGAGTCTTCGTTACAGAGTTGCTTATCTTGAATTGAGTTTTATTAAAGAAAATGCGTTGCCATATATTCCAAATTTTCGAAACTGCTAAATCCAAAGTTAGGAAGAAAATCTTACGCCTAAATAAAAGTGTAAATATTTAAGGTTTTATAATATTTCTACTAAACTATATAAAATTATAAGTCTTGCTTTCGCTGTAGAAATAGACAGCCAATCATGTTTTTTCCGGACATAGTTGTACAAGGAATTCCTCAAAAATATTTGAGCCTAAATACAAAATAATATTAGATCTAATTACAACTACCAAATTTTTGAGATAGATCTAATAAAAAATTAATCTCAATTTGTAAGTTTTATATTAATTTTACACCGCCAAGTAGTTATTTTTCAGTGAAAGAAAAAACTCATTTCGACTCTACTCAAAGAAGTCATTTTTGTGACTAAAATATTCGAAATTAAATGCGTAATTATTGTTTTGGATTAAACGCAACAATTATAAAAGGTAGAATTGCTAAAGGAAATACCGCTCGTTATTTATTAAAGTCATTTGCTTAAAAAAAGTAACAACAACATACTAAACCGTATCTATTTAGAATTTACTGTTAAACAAAATATTTACTCCGCATTTTCTTCCGTATATAAATTTTCCTGGTTGCGCTCCTGTTAAACATACATTTAAACTGCCTCTGAGTTTATTCTACAAATACTCTGCGATAATAATATAATAAGTCGAAATTTTTTGCAAAACCCGACACAGCATTTACGAAAATATGAAAGCTACGTCCAAACACTCAAGCGTCTCTTGTAACTTTCCTCTTTAACGTTAGAACAAAATGTAATAGCGTTGAGGTATTTTGCTACTTTGACACTGTTGGGAGCTTGCGACTGATTTGCCTTTAATGGCTTTATTGCTCGATGTTCAATAGGTGGAATAAAATGAACGCGACATTAAGGATGTATATTAGAGATTAGTTTTAACGAACAATAAAGAGACCTAAATTAATGTTGAATTGTTTTTGGAAAAATAATAAAATACATTCTAGTTAACTAACATGTATTTAAAAAGATTTAATTTAATTTAAATACAAAAAAAGTTAAGTCTACTAATGCCAGAACAGTAATGAATCTATTATTATATGAATACATAAAAGTAACACAGAGTGTCGTATTCCTTCGTGTTCACGTAGTTATTGCTGAGGTGTCGCTGGTTCCCAGGCGTTATATGGTTTGATGGTAGTTCATCTTTTCCATTTGAGTGTCGTCTAGCTGCGGCTATGTATTGTTACGATGTCCAGTGAATGCGATATCAGCGATATAACTCCTCCCCTCCTAAATGAAAAATATGGGTCTTCCGGGATATTCCTGGACCTGTAATGGATCTTAATTTTTGTTTTATTAGTAGTTTTCTTACTTCTTAATTGACTACAGATGTTGCTTCCAGTAATAATCGGTGCAATTATATACGATATTAAGCTCCAAATGTTTTGGGGTTATTTTCAGGGGTTCGTTATCACTTTCTGTTATTTGGTTCCTTAGTTCGTCGATTTGTTTCATTATAGAATCTGTAGTGTCTGAATTATCATTTTTAATATTAATGTATAAACTCTTTAATATGTTAATACTCTTGATGTCAGGTAAACTAACGTTAGAAAATGATGTATGTCTGATGTTTGTAAATATTATCTGGTTATGTGGTTTAATGGGGTAGTATTAATTTACATTTCGTATTTTTCGGATATGGTAAAGAGGTACGTTCCCTTAATGGTTTTTCTGGTTCTTTCGCCGTTACATTTTTCAGTGATGGTAGTTCCGTTTGATAGAATACAGAGCCATTCATAGTCAGATATATGTTGTATCTTAGGTTTTTTCGTGTATATTTCATGAGCTACACATACGTGACATTTACCAGTGTGTTCAGTCAATTGTGTTGCGCATTTATCAATATCTTTAATTTGTTTTCTTACTCCACAATGGCTAAGGTAATTTTTTTTTATTAGCTCCAGATTCCCTTTCTTGAGCAATGTACTTGCCAGTTAACGAGGATATATTTGGATTCATGTACAATGGTATGGAAAAGGATATAGATATGGGTAAGGAGTATAAATGGTAATATTCATTATATTCTAGTTCTACTAATGTTACATCTAGGATAAAAATAATGCAATCTTGCTTAATATAACCCTTAATGATAATAGCTTCTTCTAAGTTCACTATATTTCCTGCGCTAAATTTGTATGGGAATTTTAAATATTTGGGTAGTATTATCTTCTGCAACGCGTTGGCAAGTTCTATTGTATTAACAATTGAAGGGTTCATCTGGTATTCTCAAGCTCAGGAAAGTATTTGATATATAATTCTAAAAACTGTTGTTAATTGAACAAAAGTATTGGTGAACCGGACAGCCCGTCTGTCTTCCAGGCTGCTATAAATAGTCCTTACTAAGTTTTCTATTTGCATAATCCGTGACGCCAGTATCATTTGGTTCATTTTGAGTGTTTTAGTTACATTCAGAAACTTATCTATCGCAACTGTCATTAGGCTAATTTGTTTTTTTTATAATTTGTTTATCATGCTTTAATTAAATTAAAGTTGGTTAATTATTTCATCATAAAATTATGCACCTGATGCATCTAGATTGCCCTTCACTACCCTAATTACTGATCCAATTGCATTTAATAAGCCTCTCTTCTTTCTATTTGTAAGAGCTATTTGGTAAAATTTATCTACTATCTTAATTATTAGATAATCCATATGGTGGTAGTAATTATAAATTTCACCGTAGTACTGTGCTGATTTTTTAGAATATCACACAATTTCAGATAAATATCTATATTATTACTAAATTCTAACTTTATATTGACTAAATTAAAATTTTGAATTAACGTCCACTGCTCCACGTGGTTCATTGCTCTGCCTAAGTTATGCGAGTACATCCCTGGATTATCATTGATCTTGATTACGCCTGCGGGGGCTACAACGATCCTTCTATAATTTTAAGGGACGTCTTACATTTGTGCAGTTAACTTTTTCGTCTATTGTTCTTATTTATAATTAGAGTATTACCGTCATTTACTTGTAAAATTTCAAAAGGTCCTTCCAATTTACTAGTAGTTTTATTTCTATTTGTAAAGGAAACCTTTTGGTATATTAATTGTCCTATTTTGAAATGAGTAGGTTTTGAGTTTTCATTTGTCTATTAATTTCACTTTCTTTACATGTTCTCATATGTTCACCTACTTTTTCGTATGACAATTCCATGCGATTCATTTGTTATTCAATGCAAAACTTGGTAGAACAATTTTTCATAGCAAAAAGATTAAATGGATCCCTAAATTGGGTATGTTGTAGTAAAAACACTAAAGGTATTTTATCAGTTGAGTTATGTACAGTACGTACCGTTATATGAAATTATTGCGTAGCACATTAATGTTTCAATGTTATCTTTCTGATCTTATTTAAAAATACGCAACAAAGCTAACAGGGTTAAACGAAAACTTTCTACTAGACCATTAGTGTTTTAGTTATTAGGTGTAGTAAAATGTACGACTATTTTACGGGCACTTAAAAGGTCTTTAATTATTCCATTGTCGAACTCTGGACCCCCGTCGGTTGTGATTTTTATTGGAATTCCATACATTAAAAAATATTTGATAAGGGCTTTCCGTACATGTATCCAAGCTTTTGCTGTAATGCTTATAGCCTGACCTAATTTTGTAAATGCGTTTATTATTGTTAAGAATGCCTGTCCTTCTACTTGAACCGTGTCGATCTGAATCCGTTGTAAGGTTTTAGCAATCGTTTCGGTAATAATAAGTGGAACTGTTGGTGCCTGTCATACTTCGTCTTTTTACACTTATTGTAATTATTTACGGATTCGACGGCTTCACTAAATCGGCATATAACTGAATCACGTATTCACATACATCTATAAATACGAATAGTTAATCGGATTCACTATTCAAACTCGGGATGATATTTACATCGTTTTGAGGATTATCCTTAATCTCCATTTTCCGATAATATATTCGAACAAGGTAATTGTTCCACTATTTAAATGCAACTCACCTAAAACCTAATAATTGTTATTCGCTTAATTTAATTATAATGTAAGAACAAGAATATTAGGAATATAAAATATTGGTTTGGTATTGAGAACCGTGGAATAGTACACGCAAGAAAGGAACATTGGACAAAAGATGTTCATGAGACAAGGAGTTCAAGTACTTACGGTACAGCCATAAGTGTTGTCGTCTGCAGTATGCCCATTGATCACTGCTTTGCACACGTATTTTTATTACCGATATATCTTATTTATTTAATTTGTCCTAATTTGTATTTAAAGAATTAAAATTCACGGCGTTCAAAAGCTTTGGGAAATTTCATGAAGGCCTAACATAAAACTACCAACTGCCCCAAATATATTTCGGGAGATTTCGGTATTTAAAAAGAGCTTAATTTAATTTAAATACATTAAAAATACTTGTTAACCTTGCTAATACCAGAACAGTAATGAATTTATTATTATATGAATACATAAAAGTGAAGTAATATAGTGTTTCATATTCCTTCGTGTTCGCGTGGTTATTGCTGAGGTGTCCCCGGTTCCCAGGTTTGGTGTCGGTTCATTATTGTGACGATATCTAGTGAATGCTTATATTGAAACTCGCGCACTAAATATCTACACACGGATTCATTAACATAATTTATATCATCAGATAATTATTTTTGGTTTTAATTTATTTTTAAACACACGTATGGTGGTTTATCAACTATAAAAATATAATTAATGCGCGTTAAAACGAGACAACTGTTGAATTGGTATTGTGGAAGATTATATACACTTTTCATTTTAAATTATTTTCGTTACAACTGAAACAACATATTTTTATATATTTACATATCGCATAATAACAAAGCAACCCCTAAATTTGATTTTTGATACAAATCGAAATTTAACGAAATAGTAAACATTATTGTCTTACTAAGTTTTAATTATAAGAAAGTGATACATCATTAACCAATATAAAGAAGAGACGTGATTTGAGTGACACTGAATGTTAATATTAAATATTAAACTAATATTATGAGAAAAACAAGATTCTTTTTATCGTCTATAATTTAGATAAAATGGTAGTGCTGACAAATATAATGTGTTGATTATTATTAACAAATGGACATACAATACAAATTAAGCGACATTAAAAGAAAATTTAAGGACTGTTCTAAATATAATTTTTTTAAGGGACTGAACTAAACGAATAAAAAATTGAGGGACTGAACCATGGCAAACTTTTTGTTTTATTGTAAAGAGTTCTTTATTTCTGACCAAACGCCTAGGTTTTCCATTATCACGCAAACTTCCTTACTCCTTCTATTGTGTGCAGTTCGAATTTGCAAACTTTTATTTGTAAAGATTGGTAAAACGTATTTGTAAAAACGAAATTACGTTTTTTTAATGGGTCGCCTTTATTAGCATGATTATATTATTAAAGAAGATTTTTTTACCTTCGACTTACCATACACCCAAAAATATTTTTACCCAGTCAGTTGAATAATTTCAATATTTACACAAACTTATCTGACAGTAACTGAAGCAGTTTAAAACATATTTATAAAAAAATAAATATGGTAGCTTATCATAAAAATATCTCATTTTTGTTTAATTCCATTTATTGAATAAATAGATTAATTAATTAAGTTAATAAATAAATTAATTTAAAAATTATTTGTCGGCATTTTTTCCATTCCTTCATTGATAATTTTATACTATTATTTTATTTATATTGATTCTTTTTTTAGACTTTTCTAAAAGTTTATCTATTACTTTCTCCTATTTTTATAAATATGAATGAAAACCTATACTTTTTAAATCTTGTTTTTAGAAAATCGTAAATGTTTACATATTTTATTACCAATTAAAAAAACGTAAAACTGCTTCTATAAATATCGAAATTGAAGAAAGTCATTATTTAAAAGGGTTTAATTAAAAGAAAATTAAATCGACGAGTCTTTGAAAAATAAATATTAAGAATTAAAATATATATCCGAATCCGTAAAAACAAAAATAATCAATTTTTATTTATTACTGTATTTTCAATTTAAAACATTATTTGCATGCAACTTTATAAAAAAATATGAAGCGCAAAAGGTGTGCCTTTTGGACTTAATTTTTTAATCAGTTAATGCATTAGTAATTTACATAATGCGTAGCAAAAATTTCTGGTTTTTTGGATCATTAATGACAAAAATGAAAAATAAATGGCTTATTTTTCACAACAATGGCTGCTGAAAATATAACATTCACATATGTTTTATAATTTTTGAGCAGGTATTGAATATAATATTCATACTTTCAGGGAACCGATGGTGACCTCGATTTTGACAATTAATCTATAGTTAAACTATAAAGCAATTTCGATTCCAATTTAAATACATATTTTTAAAAAATTACTCAAAGTAATTATTAGCATTCATTAAGTTTAAAAATGTTGACTCTGGAAGACTAAATTGGAACTGATACAATCTACTTGAGCACATTTTTGGCATTTCCTCAGCTCAAGAATTAAACAATTATATCCCTCGCAATTTAGAGTTAACATTTGTTGTACCGTTAAGTAAAATTTACGAGGTGAGACAAATGGCATAGAATTAAGAGCGAGTCCAAGATAAAGTGAACTTTTAAGAAATTGAGAGTGCCGACTTGTAATTTAATTGTCGGTGTACCGTGTCTTGACAGATTGTTTGACTTACTGCTCTTATTCTTCTCTTAGATGTATCTCTTTTTATGTATAAAATTACATTAATATAATCTGTTTGCAATGGAAATGAATCACAAAATCATACGCTAATAAATATCTAGGTGTTATTGCTAGGAATTGTTTGTTATTTCTTATCAATATTTTTATATACGAGTACTTAGTTCAACTTTTATGTAAAGTTCTTATGGAAAATGCACTGATATTTCTGCTACGTTTATTTATATGCATGGTGCATAGAAACAAATATACCTTTGCTCCCTGAACGCAAAATTCAAACATTACTTGCATTCAACTTTATACCAAAATATGAAAAGCAGAAAAAAACCTGTTCTACGAAAGTAAACCAATACATAAATGAGTAATTTTCATGATCGATTTTCCGTTTCAGATATTCATTTTACTTTAAAATATAATTCAGTAACTTATAACATGATAATTCAGTAACTATAATTCAGTAACTTATAGATGATTATAAGTTCAAGAAAATAGGTTTGTGGCCAAAGTAATAACGTTATTCATTTGCTGTAAATATTAGTCTTAAGCCAAGTAACTTTCTTTCTAATTCTATGGATTGTCCATTCTAGTTCTGTGAATTTCTGTATATTCTATCTTCTTTCTAATTCTATGGATAGTCCTTTCTAATTCTATGGATTTCAATGACAAAACTTATTTCAATATTTTTATTTGCAGTGAATATTATTGATTACTACAAGCATACTTATTCTAAAAGTTTAAGATTGAATATGAGATAAGTTACTGAATTATGTTTGAACTGGTAATCAACTCGTGGAGAAATAATTCTGCGAGTTTATTATTATCCGATATTTAACATGATATGAATTACAAGTTTTCTCACATCTGCCTACGTTAAGTGTAATTCTAGAAAAAAAAAACAAAAAAGAAACTTTATTTATTTTCACACTTAAATACACAGAAACGTATAGCAACTTAACAGATAACTGAATTTAAATAAAAATAAGCTATATAGTAAAAAACTTAGCATATTGGTTCTGACGTTGGTTACTTACTAGCCGGTAAATGTTGTCACGTCGTTTTATTGAAGCTTAAAATTAAAAGCTTATTCCCAAATGTAATGTGGAGAATAAATTTATTAGATCCTTCTAAGCGGTTATTTAATTAAGATTCAATATTAGGTCTTTAAAAATGAGGGCATTAATTTTTAAACAAATGCTTAAATTTTCCTCAACCTTTCATTTCTCTACCAGCCGTATCATTACTTGGGATCGACGTACTATTTTTATTTCAAAAGGATTTTTATTAATCTTCTTAAATGAAGAAAAAGTTATGACCTTTTCTTAGATATGTCCTTGTTTTCCTTCATATACAGTTATTTTTCATCACATTAAAAATAATATGAAAATGATATCCACATGTTCATACATTAATCTGTTGTATGTATGTGTAAAAGTTAGTAGTAGCAGTTGTAATGTTCGGATAGAAAATTATATCATTACTTTAAAAACACTTAAAAAAAATGCGTGTGCTTATGTACGCGCAATAGAAGTTATATTTGTTTGGCATAATAAAAATTAACTTTACTTAGCACGCAAATACTGAATGGATTTTTTTTATATTTTTCCTAATAATTTTTATTAAAACTAGTTACGCAACTGACGATTAATTTTTTTCTAAATCAATACATTAAGAACTGTCTGAACTAAGACTTTTCCATTGAATCACTTAGTGTTTTAATGTCTAGTAAGCTTACATTATTTTATTCTTTTGAGTCATCTAATAATATTTTGCACATTTAAAAGTTTGGATGCTTTTGGTTAATATAGTTTCGAAGTCTCTTTTGGTGAGAACTAGCAAATCTACGAATAATATCATCTACCATCTCAAACTCAAGTTCACGATGGAGGTCACAGTTACGAACGTACCAAAGCGCGTTAACTACACCCTTAAGCACTTTGTTTTGGAATATTTGTATTACTTGGCTAATAAACTTACTGGCACAGCCCCACAGCTGTATTCCATAACTCCAAACTGGGCGCAAAGCTTGCTTATATAAAATAAGCTTGTAGGGTGTTGAAAGCTCAGAATTACGACCAAGCAACCAATACATTTTTCTGAACTTCTCATTCGCGTTTCATCTTAATATGTTCATTCTACCGAAACTTGGCGTCAAAAATCATATTAAGATATTTAGCGATGTTGGCATATGGTAATTAAATACCATTAATAAAAAATGGTGGTTTTGCAATCTTTTTACATATAAAATTTATATGTAATGATTTTTATTAGTTTAATTTGCTGTGTCATATTTTAATTTAGATGGCTACTTATTTGAGGGCAGATTGCAATATTCTAGTTAAACTTTTCACAGTTTCTCCCACTGATATTATTGCAGTATTATGTGCGAAATGCTATGCAAGTGATATCGGGCAGCGTGTGAAAGAACATGGACCACGAAAATTCAAAGGCACAATCACAGAAAATGATGACGTAATATTATGCTTCTATGGTTAATGAAACTCAACTGCCTCAGTAAAATAATATATTCTTCGCTGAAAATTCGCAGAGGAGGAGACAAAATGAGCAGCAACTTTATTCTGCTTAGTGTCAGGCCAAACAAAATGAAGAGAATATGAAAAAAGTATCTTTGATCTTCAGGAACGAGTGAAAGCAACGAAATCAGAAATCGAAAAATTAAAACCAAATCGGAACTTGAGTGAAATAAACTGACAAGCAAATCTGATACCATCTCATCAATTTGGTTTCAGAAATAATCATTCGACAATCGTTCAAGTACGTCGTACTTCTGATGTTTTTGAAAAAGTGTTAGAAAATAAAAATGCATGTTCTGCTGTCTTCTTGGATATAATCGAAATTCAATCAAATATGAAACTTTAAAAATTAAAATGTTTGTAATGAATTCTTCGATTTATTAAATCAATCTAAATAACGTTTAGTTCAGAGAAATAATATTGAAAATAATTATTATTATTTTACTATTTACTCACTTTTTTATTAATTTTTTTTAAATATAATTGAATTAAATTTAAATTAATAAAATTAATATTTAAATTTGCTAAGACAATCTAAATAAAGTTTAATTAATAAATAAAATTTATTGTAATTTATGCATTTCAAGTGAATGAGTAATGATAAAATAATAATAATTTATAATGCAAATAAATACACCGCATCTTAACCTTACTTAGTGAAACACAATAAAATATATTTTAAACACTCATAAGTACTATTTCCATCACGAATATTCAAAATATATAAATGTTTTTTTTATATGGACCACTATTATTAAATTTCAATCATTAAAAATGTTATTTAAAAACACAGATATAACAGATTTATATCACTATAAAAATATTGTGTATTTAGAAATAGCTTCATAACTATCATGAATAAAGCATCAGTCACCACACTTGTAAATATGGTCAACGCAATAAAAACAAACCATTTTAAAGACATTTTAAAACATAATTTGAAAATGTACCTCAATTTTTGGGCAAAAAAATACATTATATTTCTTCTTTAGAGTACAATGGAGTAATTTCCGGTGATATTTTTGATAACCAAACGCGTACCGTTGCATAATCGAGGTGGATTCAGATTACGCAGGAGAATGATAGGTGAACCAATCTTTAATCGAAGATTATGTGGTGGCATTCCAGGTATATCCAGTGAATTCAAAAATTCACTTGGAAAATTTACACTGTCATTTTCATCAACAACGGTATCGATTGATTTAAAAGACATAAGATCGCCTGGTAACAACTGTTGTATCTTGAAGTTAATTTCGTCAACATCAACATTTTTGGCTGCCAAAATAGCCCGATCACTGACCTAGTTATGATTTAAATAATTACTCTGTATATCCGGTAAAATACTCTGACTCAATTCATTTTTTCCTTGAAGAATAGTGCAGAAATTGTCAGGCAGTTTAATGCATTGTGTATTTGGTTGTAGTTCTATTTTACCGTTCCCAATATCTAGTAATTGTTCGGAAAATATTTGTGCTGATGGATCATTTTGCAATTGTACGCGCATGTTTATGGTCAATCGAAGTGTTTCAACACTTCGCCATAAGAATGATTGTTTCAAACATGCATTGATCTCATCCGCGAACGTAGAGCGAGGTATAACCGGTAAGGTCTGTCGGAAATCAAAAGACAATAGCAAGATAGCACCACCGAAAAGTTTATCGTTGCCTTTTAAATCTTGCATAGTTCTATGCAATGCTTCGAATGAATATTTGTGTGCCATTGTGCACTCATCCCAAACTATGATTGAACTCTTTCGCAACACTGCAGCTATTCCACTATTCTTTTTTATATTACATAATGCGTTTGGCTTATTATGAATGTCCAATGGCAGCTTAAATGTTGAATGTGCCGTTCGCCCACCATCTAGCAAAGTAGCCGCAATGCCAGATGATGCGACTGCCAATGCGATTTTATGTTGTAATCGTATTTTAGCAAGAATCAACGATATTAGAAAAGTCTTACCGGTTCCACCTGGTGCGTCCAAGAAAAAGAAACCACCTTGTTCAGCAGCAACAGCCACCATAATCCGATCATAAATAATTTTTTGTTCTGCTGTCAGTAATGGCTCACTGTTCACGATAATTGTTGCTAAATTACGATGATCATATTGTTTTTCACGTTGTAAATCGGTATTGACTAAGTCGGTGGCTGGGCGATCAGGTGATGGTATACCATAATGAGATAGTGGAAAATAGGAAATCAAAACACATAAATCTTCGATCAACAATAACGCTTCATTATACATTTCTGGCGTATAATCTATATTTTGGCATTGATCTGTTCGTGTAATTCGATGCAATATGTCTTCTGTCATACAATTTTTATATTTTTCCCATAAAGTGTGTGCTTGTGGTCAAAATAATGGCAAATAGCTGACGAATTTTATTGGCAGCATCAGCAAGCGTTAAGTCCCAATGGTTATCGTCTTCTAGCAATTGCAGTTTACGACATGCATCTTGGTATGTATTGAATACTCGGCCGTTGACTGTTCGCAGAAATTCAAAAGACGTAGGTCCAGGAACATTCACCAGTAACAAACGTAAATAGAAGCACTCACGTTGCTTTGGATGCACCGTGTAAAGTCGCCCCAATGTCTTAGCTTTGAATATTCCTGTAACGGAAGGATGTGGGTTTCCTTGTTTTCGTGGCTCCCATTTTTTACCAGATTTGTTCCATGTAAAATAGCGTGGAACATCAGTATATATCAATGTCTTTGCGAATTGGCCAAAAATATCAGATCTTTGACACAATGTAAAAAACTCAGTCAGTGTTGTTTTTGGAGTCTCAAGCGCTCTTTGGAGAACATGTTCTTCAGTGAAGTATACACGTTGACCGTTTTCAAGATGTATTACTAAATGCTGGACAGCAGGGTCTCTTTCGTGTATGGAAAAGCTAAGAATATGCCAAATAGCTTCGTTGCTGCTGATGTATCTTCCCATTTGGTATCGTGTAATTTCGTCATTTTCATTTACATTTTGTACCCCAAATAAGGCCAAATCACTGCCTTTGTTTACATATTTACAAATGTACTTAATTGATTTTACAGAACTGCAAAGCTCGACATTAATATGAGCCTCATAAGTTTTTGAAAGTAATGGTGAGTATGGTACGACCCACCGATTATCAAATTCTACTTGATTTATAGAATTCGGCAGTCGCATCGTAAATGTGTGGCCACCATTCTCAGTGTTTCTGCGCCGATACATTGGATAACCGTCAATATCCGTGATAGTATCATTCGTATGCGGCTTTGGGAAATTTTTCTTACTTTTTCCATTTTCCATGCATGGTGATGTCATATTGAAAGCACCGCACGGCCCGTGGATCATGTGTTTGGTAACAATATCAAATAATACTGGGTCAGTTGATTGGTCTGGAATTTCAGCTGAAATTATTTGATTAATTTCTTCTGGACGGATTTTATCTTGAAGCCAAATTAAAATGTGGGCATGAGGCAAACCTCGTTTTTGCCACTCAATCGAATACAGCCAACAACGTGTGATACCAAAAACTGAATATTTAACAATAAAATCAATTAAAGATTTCAATTTTTGCTTGAACACTCGTACAGGTATGTCATGACGATGAATTGCTTTTTGCCCTGGTAATAGTAAAGTTTGTATCTCTTTCCAATTCGGATTACATGTGAATGTTATAAACAAATCTGGTCGGCCGTAATGACGTACGCAAATCATCGCATCTTGTATGTATTCCTGCATGTTCCGTGGACTGCCGATGTAGCTTGAAGGTAAAATGAATGCATTACCGATTTCATTGGGGTTTAAATTTCCATCGATGTTCTCAACAACAGCATCTCGTAAATGAATGTATTCTTCCGAGCGTAATTTAGGCTGGTTGTATCGAATGAATCGTAAGCGTTCGCTTTCAATCTTAGCATACATATCAACAATGTATTGGTGGAATAGCTGACGATATCGATGGATGTAGTTGACTTGATTATGTCTAATCATCAATCGGTGTGCGTAATAGTTCATTGCACTAACTTTCTTATCTTTTTGAGCACCTGAAAAAAAAAATTTAAAAACGTACATTCAGTAAGGAAAGTAAATAGTGAAATTTACCGGTATTTGGATCGTACTGTTTGATGTTAAGGTGATATTCATCTTGCCCCTGCCAAAATATTAATGGATATTGAAGTGCGTATCGATCCGAAATCGTACTAACAGTGTTGTCTCGCCGTGTAATTTTTATAGCTCTTTTGTCAACAGGATCACCAACCATAATAACAGCAACCTCATCAAGAGTTGGAGCGTTGAATCTGCCAGCATGTCAATCACCTAGTGGGACTTTGTCGGATTTTATGACGATTTGATAGTTGTCATTTTGCAATCGTGGTGAAACTCTTTTAATCAATTGAACAAGTTGATTCTGATTTTCTAAAAAATTTTCCAGCAATATCACAATTGCTCTTTCATCTGCTTGTTCAATAAAATTATACTGGCACCGAGTTGTTACGCGCTCTTCATAATTGCCCATAAAATAAATTTGAAGAAATTTCGGATCCTGATCAGGCATTATCATCAATGAACCAATTTTATGGTACACTTGACCTTGTATTTTGAATGTAGTTTCAAAATTACGTCCATCGGATGTGAGATCGTAAATTTTAGTTGCCCCAAATGACGTCATTTGGAAGCAAAAATTAAATTTGCGTATCTTACGCAAAAATAATTTTGAATCATCTGAATCGCCAGCAAGAAGGGATAATAAAGGTTCTGGCGGAGTAGGTAGAGGTGACAGGACAACTTTACCTGATGCGCAGCACATGCCGGGTGTTTCATTCTGAAATTTCAATGCTTGGCAATATTGACATACTTTATCCATTGCACCGATAGAAATTTTTGAATGCGTAGAGTAGTCAATATCTGGTGCATATTCAAAAGCAAGACGAACAAATGATGCACGTGTTAATGAGCGGCTGGTTCGCTGCCTTTGTCGTTCTTGTACTCGCACTGCAGCTACGTTTTGTTGTCGTGCCACTCTTGTTCTCATAATATTCAGCTGCTGACGTTCGTCACGCTGTTCTTGAGATTCTTGTGCTCGGCCCTCTGCTGTTCTGATGCTTTGGTCTGCCTTTCTTGTTGCGATTTGTTCTGCCGACTGAAGAGCTCTTTCAACACGTTTGCGTCGTGCCTCTCTGCTCCGTGCGTTGTTGAGGTTAGATTTTTTCGGTGGCATTTGACTGAAAATAATAATTAAAACATTGAAATATTGAAAAAAATCGAAAACATGCTGTTAGAGATAACAATATTCATTTAGATCCTGGAGCCTTCGTAATTTGAGTCATAGCAATTTTAATAAAATAACTATGTAATAATACTTACATGTTTATGTTTCAATTAACACAATCTAATAATTGAAAAGCAAAAATTATTTCACTGTATTGTCCTCAGCATAATATGAATTTAATTTACACTTCAGTTTGAGTAAAACATGGTCAGGTATGCAAACACCAAAAGTTAAAAAAGTAAAAATATTAAATTTCACTGTGTTACGTTTACTACAATATAAATTTGTCGTATACTTTAACGTCAGCAACACGTGGCGGTTATGTTATTAAATTGTAGCTAATATGTAGCAAACGTCTGTACTTTTAACACAGCGCCATCTATTGAATACATACTCAATCCAGACAATAGGTATCGACATCTGTTGGAATCGTTTGGAGCTAATAAATAATCGTGGCTATCGGATAGTAAGCAAATAATTTGCAATAAAATAATATTGCGACTATAAATTGAGATGTAAGCTATCCTATCTTTCAAGTTGGATCAATCTGCACACGGTGTGCAAAATTTGGTTAAAATCGGTTAAGTAGTTTAGGAGTCCATCGCGGACAAACACTGTGACACGTAATTTATATATATTAAGATGTTTGAGGTACTAAATTTTATCAGATGATTTTGGCCATTGTAAAGTATTTCCGACAGGAAATGTCATAGCACTTATTTCATAAAGACCACCCTAGATATGCTCTACAGCTCTTGGAAAATATTCTTATTCATGACTACCGATCACGAATTCTCCTTTCTTTGGTTGTTGAGTGACGTCCACAGATATATTTTCAATCGGAAGTATACTCTCATCCTCAGAGTCTGAATAAATTCTTAGTCATTTTTTCTTTCTTGTGGGAGGCGCGTTCTCTTCATCTAAATATCTTTCTTGTTTTTTACTCTTTCTTTATTTCTTTTTTAGCCCGTTTAGCAGTTTTCATAACTTTCTGTCTTCTTTTTCATTCTTTATGTTATCTTTTTCTTTCAAATTTTGAAATCCGTTCACTGCTGTTTACTACCTCATGCAGTCGAACATTCTTTTGCTTCTTCTAGTTGCCTTTAACTGGAGATTCAGAAAGCCGCACAATTGGTGTTACGAATGCAGGGCTTACTGGATTGATAAAGTGTTTTCTTGAGGAAGGAGATTCTAGTTTGCTGTTTTTCTTGCTGACGACTGTAGATTTATGGAGTGATGATGAATTATGTTCTAAATATTCTTCACCAAATGTAAGGCTTTGGTTATTTTGATTTAAATTGTTTTTCCGATGTTTGAACATTTTATTCAAATTAAGCTCGTGTTTACTCTCTTGGATATTTTTTGTCACAAATAGAACAAATTCTTTTGCTGATTCGTCTCCAGTCCACGATGAATTTTAGATTACATGGAACGCTCAACGCTCAACTAATTATTTTCGACATGAAATACTAGAGAAACTAGCCTTCAATTGTTCTGAGTACTTATTTTATTTTTAATTCTTGTTACACTACACAATGTGTGTCTACACGGGAAGTAGAAAACAAGAATTAATAATAAAATAAGTACTCAGAACAATTGAAGGCTAGTTTCTCTAGTATTTCATGTCGAGAATAGTTAGGTATATATGTTTTGTAGCTAATTGCATTGACATTGAACCTATAAAGTCAACATTTTCTGAAACCGTTGCCGATTACGTCTTTTGAGTTATCACTGAAAGTGTCAAAAAAGGGTGCAAATAAAACTTTAGTTACACATCGATGACTAGTCCTTAGTTTCCAATAATTGATAATCTTTCTCCAATAATTCTTCAATGGTCAAAATACATAAAACTCTGCGGATTGTATGATATGAGTTGCATTTAGATACAGTGAATATAGAATAGAATAATCCCTTGATCAATACACAATTGTGACAGTTCTTAATTTATGTGTCACTTGTGGCCAACTATTAGCAATCAATACAATAAATTTCTTTTCTTTCAGTTTCGGAACAAGAGAATTTGCTATATAGCCATAAAAAAGTATTGACTTCTTCCATCCCTTTTCCCACTTACCGACCCACTACCCTTTATTGATTATGTATATATTAAAATTGGTGATAATATACTTTTTGCCGTAGCTATTATCTAAGATGTCAGCAAGGATTCTTCTTATGAGGTCAATAAGTGGCAGGTTTCATTTTTCTCTGCACTGCGTATCTCGGTCTCATTTTATTAAGAAATGTTGTGTGAGGAATGTTATAATTTCGGCATATTTCTTGCATTTTTCCGCCTTTGCTTATTTCCTCTATAGCATTAATTACGATTTCATTTTTCTATTAAAAAATACTCCTTATAGTGGCACGTTACATGTTAAAAACAGTATAGGCGGTCAACTACTGGAAGACTGTAAATTTTTTGGTATAATAATTTAATAAGTTAACGTAAGTGAATATTTATGTAAAATAAAAATTAGAAAATCTATTAAAAATTCAATCACTAGCAGTTGCCCAAATTGGAATACCGTGGATTTTGACTCGAACATTTTAGTGGGAAATTCAAAAGAAAGTTCATATTTATAACTGAAGTTTTAAAAGTGTGGGACTGGTACACCAACCCTATATTTTTAGTGAACAACTTCACCCTGTTGATTTTTATTGCATCATCCTGCCAATTTTTGTCGCATGGTGCGTGCGTATGTATGCATCGTAAAATTTCACTCTCATCATTCTGTCATAACATGCCTAAAGAAGTATAACTTCTGAAATATGTGTATTTTTTCGTTACTATATTTGAAAAAATTTTGTTTATTTATTTCGTATTGACGAGAGCAGTTACATTTTACTGCTTGTATTTACCTATTTATCAATATATATTTGATTATACAATGAGAATATAGCTAAAACTACTAGTAATTAGCAAGAAATAAAGAACAGTAAGTCTTAAGCATGTCGTTACTCACTCTTTATAAATATATACCTATTTTTTATATTGGCATAACTTTAAAAATGAAAATAAGTGTAAAATTGTTGTGATCTTTTCAAATTCAAGAGATAAAAGCTAAGCTCAAGTAGAAGTAAAGGAAAAGAAAAGTAATCGTTTTACTATCTAACCAGTTATTGGCCAATAATTCAAAGCGATGAATTTGAAAACTTGAAATAAATTTCGTTCGTGAACCGCATTAAAAACAAATAAAAGACTTTCTGGTTTCCAGGTCATAAATAGCCGTTGAGTTCCAGAATAACAGCGATAAAATAATTACTTTCGTTTAATAGAGAATTGGAACTGTGATATTTTAATGGTCAAACATTTCTTTAGTTCCAACGCGGAAATTAATTTCAATACTTGAAGCTTAATTTTTTTTTTAAATATTACATGACGAAAATAATAGTAAACAAAATATTATTTATAAAGGCATTTTATATTCAAAATCATTTTCTGTATCTAAATAAACAATAGAATTCTTGAGAAAACAGTATTCAATTTTGTATTTTTTAAAACTATTTATATACTTTGTTGTCAACGAAATAATATTCAAAACTAAAAACCAGCTACTTTCCTTTATAAGAAATAGAGAGAAATAATATTATATCATATCGCAACGTTTTTCAGAATTTATTATTTTTTACTAATTTAAAATCGCGCGTCTATTCGTTTAATTTATTATAAGTTATTAAATATCCATGAATTAATCACTTGAATTGCTGAGTCAATTGAAAGCGGCATGCTTAATGTTCGAAATTCTCTTAATTTTATTAATCTATTTATATAAATAGTAATAACTACTTCCGTTTTAAATGAAATTTAATAATGTGTATAATAATATGGAATAAAAAGGTCTATGCAAATATAAAATGCACGGAAAAACTATTATCCAATTAAAACTTATCCACTCCGACACTCGATTATTAGAATCATACATACTGAATACATCTTTACTCACTCAATAACATACATTCATAAAGTTAGACAGACACGTGGCAAACCCCATTAGCAATAAGACGCAAACAAACAAAAATAAACAGCAAGTAAAATTCTCTCGACAAAACAATTTTGTCGAATAATAAAAGTTGAAATGGAGTACGAACCGCTTTTTTGCTCAGCATATTTAAGAATATTTAAAATCTACTTGGCCCTTTGATATTAATAACATTTAGAGATGAAACCAATTTATTCAAAATTAACATTAGAAAACGTAAGTAACGCGGATAAAATGAACATATTTCATTATTCTTGGATTCATTTTGTTAAGCAGAGATTAAATTTTACTAATTATATAACTTTATTTCGTAACAAAGAGCTTTTGAATTGTCTCTTACGCAAGACTCAATTTATGTTGATAGTTAATTTCGAATGAATAATAAAAATAGATCATATTAATCAATAGTCTACTTGTTTGGATATAAATAAGAAGTATTCAAGCGTCAGACTATTGGTACTGACTACACCGGTGCAGAAAGTTATATAATATGCTGCATGATTTTCATTAAACCAATGTCGCAAAAACTATAGTAGTATATAATTAGTTGGGTTTGAATTTAAGAAATGGTTTTATCGGACCCTACAAAAAGTTTCTTGTTAACCTTATGCTTATGTATTTACATTGCAAATTCTTACACTAAAATATTTTTTAAATTAATATTCTATATATTCGCACTTTGTATCTTATATTCCAACTCAGTGTCTATATTCTAACTTAGTGTCTATCAAGTATCTTAAATTTGTATACTACTTGATTTCCAAATAGCAATTAAACGACAGGTTATTTCATAATACGTAACCTGTTCCTATAATGACTTCAAGGCCTGAAATAATATTTAATTGTATTTCTATGGTTCGTGATTGATCTTTGGTTAATCTAATTTTTTTGGTCTATTGTTTTAATATGCAACAATTGCCGAATCGCAAAGGAAAGAAAAATAATTTTCAAAAGACAACTATGAACTTAAAAGAAAACTTTCAAAACAAAAGAAATTTATGTGAATATCACTTTAGAAATTTGTAGAGTGCGTACAGGAAATAAACATTTGACAAAAGTCAAACAATCGCCACGAAAAAAAAATAAAAGAAAAGCAAAACCTATATCAATGTTAGGTATTGAATGATTGTCGACACCTCTCGGCTGCACTTATAAACATTTTGTAAATTTAATTGGTAGACAGTTTCTCTAGAACCCGTACATGTATTTGGTGTCGTTAAAGAAACCATTTAGTTCTAAAACGAGTGTCTTAATAAATAGTATAAGAATAACGAACGATACTTGTGTAGCATGTTTGTTAAATATTAGCTTTTACTCGCTGCTCCGTCCACGTTTTTTTAATTTTGCAGTGGACTTTTCTGCGTTAATGATATTTTCATCTCAAAGGTACTTTTGATCCTATTAAGAGCAATGATAAAATTCAGAAATTATGTATCTCCACTAAGGCAATTGGTTCCACTGAAATGGTGTAATCACGCCCAATTTTCCACCTACTATTCGTTCCAGAATTCAGGTAAGATGTTTCTAAATCCAGGTCAGGATAATTTAAATCTTATAAAAGTACCTGTAACTGACATGAACAAATTTTATATTGTGGCTTGTACTTCAAACCAAATCACTCTATTAGCTCGACAATTTTTGTTCATCATTAGAAACCAAAAATAAAAAGAATTGATAAATATTAAAAACAGCGCAATACTGAATTGTGATATAATTTTTTGTAATGATAATGAGCATCTACGAGAGCACTCTACGAGAGCGAATGAGACAGGCAGATAACATAAAATTTAGAAAATCATAACTCACTTAGTTCTTAATAAACTGCTATCACTCCTTTATTACTAGATTTAATAACCTATATTTCAAAACTACTGGCTTTGAAGCTATTAGCTTTCGTTTGGCAACTTACTAGTAAAACGTGAACTTCCCAATTATACTTTTTGAGTGTTTAATTGATATGTATTGAGACATGTTTTGTATTTCTCATGATTAACCGGTTCATACAGAAAGATAGGTTAGCTAGAGACTTTCTTTTATTATAAGCAAGTTATGAATCGACCATTAATGATTTTCTTGTAGATATATTTATTGCTATTCATTTAAATCATCTGCGTCTGCAGTCTAATAGCGCAAGTGAGTAGAGTAATATTTAATATATTATATATAGCCCCTTCTAAAAGTAACGTAACATTATTGCTTCATTGATTTTCCTCTCTTTTATATTTTCTCCCTGTTCATATCAACATTACATTCATTAGTTTAAACATATATTTTTTTCTAAGTTATAAAATGTTGAGTAACTTAGTAGATTATATATATATATATATATATATATATATATATATATATATATATGTATGTATATATATATATAAATATATATATATATATATATATATATTTATATATATATATATACATATATACACATAAATTTATGGCTCTTCCAATTTAAGAGATAAAAACTAATTTATCTTATTAGCTGCTACGCACAAATAAATTTTTTAGTTATTTCTTAAAATTTCTTAAGAAACCCCATAAATAATCTAAAAATATTTTTTAGGACTCTCTATATAAATTTCGGTAATATGTATCTACTTTTATATTTATGACGGTTGCAAAGCATAAATTGTACTTTTTTGAAAAATGGTTTTGTACTTTTGATAAAATATGAATTAAAAAAGCATCTCAAAAAACTTATAATGATAATTTTAACAAATCGAAATACCCCATTATAAAAGGTTGTTTGAAATGAAACGCGATTGAATACTTGAGCTATTTAACCTACAACCCATTGTCTTCCTATTAAGTGCTCAATATCACGATCCCGGATGCGGTTACACAATGCGGTTACCGAGAAACACAAATTTCGACTAAAATCTTCATTGATTTCAAACTATTCGTTGAAAATATCTGCAAGACTGCAGACTTCTACACTTATCATTTTAATATATTTTATCAATACGAGAAACGTTTGTGTCCTGAATTCCTAACTCACTTAAATATGTATTAACTCAGTAAAGAAACGTAAGTTTCGGTAATACTTTCAGATCGTTTAGTTACTTTTGTATTGATTTTAAATAAAATTAATATTATCATTCTCATTATCGCATTCATTTTGGTTATAAGCTTCTATTCTTAAATAACAGGGTGACATATACACGTAAGAAAGTGAATTATGTTTTAATTACATGATGAATTCATTGTAATATTTTTACGTCAGGAATCGTAAAGAGATTCCTTAACCATGAATTTAATAGAAAAGGTCATCAACTAATATGATAATTCCTTATGTAAATACCAAAAGTAGTTATATTAAAAGGTATAGCATATTTAACGGAATCATAAGCACATTAAGAGGTTAAAGTCATTTCAATACTTTGCTTTTAGTTTATTTTTATATCGTTTTAAAATGGGACAGCAAAGATTATATATATTGAAGGAAATTCAACTAAACAAAATATTTAATTTTATTTGCAAAACAACACAAAACTTAAAAAAAATAGCTTTATTCATCAGTATATAAAGTGTGATCAAATTTTCTCGCTCTCAAACGAATAAGGAACATCATGATGTAATTAAATTAGAATTATCTTAAAAATTTTTGATTTTAGGCAATTTTTATCCGCCTAAATATGTTATTAAAACAAAACAAATTAAAATCTAAATTCAAAATATAAAAACAATAATTGTGTACACCTGTAAATGATTCTAAAAAAAAATATGTAGCATCTAACAAATAATAACTTGCCATTATGGACTAATTAGCAATGTCTTCGCCAGACACTCAACCCACAAAACGTTTACCAAACAGAATTGGTCTATTTATGTACAAATTAAATGGAGTCTGTTAATATCTTTAATAGAGGGGAATTAGTAACTCAAAATATTTTCATTGTGTAACTTTATTAGATTAATTTTCTCCCGAGTGTACTTTGAGAAATAGTTTCATTTGTAAGAAAAATATCGAAGTAATGAGTTCGAAGATAATAATTAGAATTGGCGTCATCGCTGCGAGAGAGCGTTATTTTTGCAGCAGTAAAATATTACTAAATTACTGCTTTCAGAAATTTTATTATTTTGTCTATTATCTATATATGTATATATATATATATATATATATATATATATATATATATGTATTTATATAATATATAATTTAAATACAAAATATTCTTACTATTAACTTCATAACTTCTCATACTAACAAAAATTAAGGTAAATTAATAGCTCGATAAAAACTTTCCCAATCGCTACTTTTTTGATTGTTTAGAATATATTTATAACAATCTAAAAGTACAATGGACTCGTAGTATTAATTTGTGAACAAAGTCACGCCATGTTTTTATTTATAATTGATAGCTATATATAATTGCTAGTTACTTAAACTTTGTTGGTTTAAATTAAATTTTTTCACTGAATAGTAATTGATTCCAGTTAAAAGTTACTAGAGTTATCTCATAAGATCTTTTTTCTCATAATTAAACAATTAACTTTACACAAGAAATATAGGAAAATACTTCGTTTTTGTCACATATCAGTCCCAACACTTTAAAAAACCTTTTAAAAATCAAAATATATGAATGATCATGGTTCGTGATATGAATGAAAGTACATTTTACTATAAATTTAACCGATCAGTAAGAAAAGCTACAGTGCACTGTGATTAAATCGTTGAGTTTAGTACAATTTTAAAATTAATTATAAAATAAACGAGTGAGGATATCTCCTTATCCCGCTCATCTCTTTAGAGGAAAATTAGCATACTAAAACCAACGGTATAATTCAATATTACCCTCTTTGTCAAAATGTTAAATTTAAACTTTTGTAACTAAGTTTTATGAAATGTTAAATTTAATTTCAATTCTCATCGAAATGAACACAGAAATATTATTAATGTTCTGAACACTATAGACATTAAAATTTTAATAAATATTTCTTTGTTTCAAATATTACGTTTTCTTAATGAAATACATAATGACATATTTAATCATTTAACTTATGATTCATTTTAAAATTATACATGTAAAATTATAAATAATTCTTAAGTTATTAAATGGAATAAATTAGTTAAACTTTCATATATTCATCACAGCCTCTCAGTGGTGAGAATTTTGCTCTTATGTAATTGTATGTATTTCTATTAAGGAATCGTAAAGTATAAAGCAGCTTCTTTTTTACTATTTTATACCTAGTCAAATGTATGTCGAGATACTAATAAAGTAGATCTTAAAGTTGTTGATGTGAGTCAAGTGAAATAATTTAATTTAACAATTTTATTCCAATGCTAGTGTTTAGGACTTTTACAATTTTTAAACGCATGCTTAAATAATTAGTAGTAGTATTTGAAAATACACAACTTTGCAACGGTGCGTAAAAATTAAAAATAGCAGATAAAAACCTAAAGTCAATATTTTGAAAGACATCCACTTGTACTCCAGCTGATGAGATGTGAAAAAAAGGTTCTTATAAATTAACATATATGGAGATTAACTTTAAAAAAAATATGATAGAACTTTACTACATATAAAATGAGAAATTTCATGCATGTGCGTTTATAACATCAGAAGGGTTTAGCGGACTGGAACAAACACACAGATTTACTTGATGAAACTATAAGGGTTGTGGTTTTGTCATTTGGCCACGGAATCCTTAAAAGCATATTGCGTAGGTTTTTTTCACTTTAAATTATTTCATTTACCATTTTATTTATAATAGTTTATAATGGATTGTGCATCGTAAAAAAATGCAGAAATTTCTTTGTGCATAGACAAATATGTTTATAGAGAGATCGTTAATCTCATGTAAGTCACTATGTCAAAAGTTATTATTATTATAATATAATTAATATTTGTAGTGGTAAGTAATTTCCTCATTTAAAAATATGGGACCTAGGAATTCAAGATAACCTACCGTTGCCAGCCGTCCTTACAATAATATATTAAATATATTTTATTTTATAATATATTCAGTGATATGTGCACTTAATATGTAGGAAACTAAAAACTAGTTCAAACTTTAGTATGTCGAAGCGAGAATAATGTTAATCACCTGGTCGTCAAACTTTTTATTAAGTTATTTGTTATTAAAATTCTTCTTAAAATTTAAATTTTTAAATCATATTTGAACTTTACTAGCACGGGTTTTGTACATATTTATTTTAAGGAAACAGTTTTAAAATAATATTGTATAAAAAAAATTCGTTACGAAACTTGAATGTGAATTATTTTGTATGTTGGTAGTAAATAGTAAATTAAGTTTGATTTTTAGTGCTCTGTATTCCCTAAGTATTGTTAAGGGTAATTTTGAGATATTTATAAATTTATAATACATTTTTCACTCTCTGCAGGCGCTTATTCCATAGAAGCCGTAATCGTCTTTTTCATAACCTAATTGAATTTTTACTCGTGCCCTAAAATCTTTTGCCAGTTTAAATTTACCATAAATAAATATTTCGATTCTAAACTGTTTTTAAGAAATTTCAACATTTGATTTCGTCTCTAAATAGGATAATTTTTACTTGGTTTCAAACTTGTGGAATATAATGTTTTTGAATCAGAAGTGAATTAATCGGATTATTATGTGTCCGTCTTTGTTTTCGTCCGAAACACCTTATTTTCTTTTGTTTGTTTTAGACTTTAACGTACATTTGTATATATTAGGTGAACTTATTACTACATGAAGTGATTTTACAGCCAACAAAAATATTACAAAAGTGCGAAGTTATTACAGTGGATGGATGTGTTCAGCTAAGAGAGGAAAGCGAATTTTACAATAAATTTAGCTTAAAAAATACTTTAAGTATAAACGAGGAAAAGAGAATGAAAATGGAATAGGGTAGGAGAAAAAAGGATGAAAATTATTCCTAGCTTCATTCCTTGTCTCTGATAACGAATCAATATGAGAATAACATTTCACGCAAGATTTATATATGTTAGCAAAATGAACGTAAGCAGAAATAAACTTTGGAAATACTTATAAAAAGGGACAATACAATTTTCAGTTGTCGGCCCATATGAAGTAATGAGTCAGAATTAAGTTTGTTCCAGAACTGAGAGGGAGAAAGAAGAGTGAAAAAGGACTCAAATTTTTATTCAAGGCTAAAAGCATCTAAGTATTTAAACTGGACTACAGTAATTCTTTGGAATATTAATATGGATTTATAGAATTCATACATTTTGCCCGTCATCTATTTTCATAGGGTTGAAATATGAAATTACATTTGGTAATTATATAAATTGTTTTGTTTTGGGATTTATAATTTCTGCCATGCAATGAAATTTAAAGTATTTATCAAAAATTAACTTTAGTTTTAAACGATTTTTTTTGTAGACACATGTCACTTCTTTTTAACGATATTTTTTAAAAGAATATCTTGATCCTTTTTAAAATATTGATTTTAATTAAATAATTCATTTACTTGAAAGTTTTAAAATAGTATAATTTTTAAATGTACATATTACTTATTTATCTGAATAAGCAGTTATGCAAATGTGCTTTCATAAAATATGATCCACATAGCAATTTATATCGCTCCTCTCACAAAAACTTCTCGTGAAATTTTAGGGTAAATCTTTCAGGTAAACAAAAAGTATTTTTAAAAATAATACCCATGGATATTTCCAACCTACAAATTCAAATTTTTCTACAAACACTTAAGCGAGGAAGTACTTATTGCGAATTTATTTCATTTTCTTTTATAAATAGTGAAACTTACTTGAACAAATATAATTATTTGAAATATTAATTAAAAAAATAAATGAAATTTTGTTTCAACAGTCAAGTTAATCAAAAAGTGGGTCAAATAAATCTTAAATTAAAATTTTATTTTCTCCTTTAACTATCATGAAAGGAGTTCCCTTATCCGGGTGACCAGTACTTTTATAAACGTATGCAACTGGAATGAGAAAGAGTAGCAAAGTGTAGTCGATATATGCTCCGGTCTCAAACAATAAATAATGGTGAGCGTTTGTTGTGGCGTACCTATTAAGCACGTCTTGTCGCTTATGTTAAAAATTGTCTGCGTATAAAACTCGGGTGATTAACGTTATTTTTTATGGGTATCGAACAATCTCCTATGTATTTTTACTATTAAATATATGAAATAAACAAAACATTTCCCTTGACGTTTAAGTGACGTTTATTTTATATTTTATGTATCCGTATAAGATAGGTCTTGGAGAAATTCTATTAACTTAAGGGGAAAGAAAAATAAAGGACATTAGAAGGAATATAACTTAAACTAGCCCAAGACTAATAAAATTAAAAAAGTGTCAAAAATAAAATTAAAAATATTGCGTACCTAAAAGCAATTTACGCAATAAAAAGGTCCTTATAAAATGTGTTTAGCAATGAACTTCTTAGTTCATTGCTAAAATTAGAATGTACACTTAAATATTTACAACCAATGCGAAAGCCATATAGTCAACCATATAAAAATTAGGAAATCGTGTAATACTACTAATAAAAAAGGGACTTTTGAAATTAGTTTTCAACTTCATAATAAAGTTTAAAATTGTCTTCCGCAAAAATGAATGAGAAACATTTGATGAATGTTTTTGTTATAAGTTTACAACTTTCGATTTGATTTTTTTTCAAAACGTCTCATAAAATCATTATTTTCTTCCTCTTGTCATTTAAAATGGTGATGAAACGGGTGACTTTTTTATTCATAAGCATTAAAAAAATCATTCCCTAAATAAAAGGGAGACAATTTCATCATTGAACGTAATATCAGTCACCCAACGATCTGAAATATACAACCGTCTACTAATATTGTAGAATTTCTATTTTCAAAAGATTTTGAATATCTACTTACTGCCTGATACCATCAAAGAACTTTCAGATCAAGGAAGGAAAAATTATAAAAACTTAAAATATATCTAATTATTGCATCACCTAAACATCAAGACTGAATTCAGTTCCCAAACTATCAAGTTTGAACTTACGAGACCTGGGCGGATATCTCAGAATATTTTACTATGCGGCTGACGTAATGTATTTTGTTACTGTCAGATTTTAGGTGCTTATTTTATATATCCGGTAATAGTTGTCACTTCTTATTAAGTGCTACACCGTGTAATATTATGGTTTACAGTAATTTTGTATTTATTGTTATTTTTTATGTTAATTTGGTTAGGTTTTAGTTCAGTTTTCTAATTACTAAGGGACAACATAGACTTTATTTTTAATCAGTTTTTGATTTATATCAAGAGCTCGTTAGATATGTGCAAATTAGGAATAAATACTAGTCATAATAAGTGAAAAATGTTGTATGACTAAAATTATAAATCGATTTTTTTAGTCGTAATAACATATTTTACATGTAATATTTTAGACGTTTGTATAACTCTAAGGTTGATTATATCAGCAAGTGTCGATTTAGAGGTCCGAAGTTAAAATATTCTTTTCAAAGTGGGAAGATTCATTCGGTCTCCGAAGTAGAAGCCGCTGTATATGGAGTACTTTAGAAGTCAGACCATTTTGTTCAAGCTATCCTTCGACGAAGGCTGTCGTGATGTATGATTGATACCTATATTAATCATCCTCAGCTTTGACAGGATTATTAATACGAGGGTCATCTTTGATATTCCTGACCGATTTCTTTAATATTAGCTCGATATCATTTTAATATATATATATTTTATCAGAAATATTGCAATAAATATGAATATAGTGGCTGTTATAGAGGCGGTAGTAATACATTGATATCTATTAACTTTCAAATATTTTGTGAATAAAGGGATCCTACTTTCCTAATTTAATTTCTATATTTAAATTATTTTAACTTCGCTTCGAATACATTGTGTTATTATTTCGCATCTATTGGAAGAGATGAATGAAAACATTATTTATTTTTCAAATATCCAGTTTTTTTTCAAGAAGAAGATAACTTTAAGTACTATAATTATGTAATAAACTTTCTAGATATATGTCGCGAAAACTATAGAATAAAATAATGATGTAACTAAATAGTTAAAATAACAGGTTTTTGAACATCGGAACTAATAGTAAAAATAACAGATTTTCGAAGGTCACCAAAGGGTTCCGTAGCTGAATGATATAAACAGAACCTTCATAGTTTTGTCTGTCTATTCTTCAGAGCACGAAAAACATAAAGGCACTGTAACTGTTTTCTCCCTAAGAAATTATATTTATATTTCCTTGTCAATATTCAATATTTACTCTACTACCATACACATCATGGATTTTGTAGGCTCTTTTATGGAACCAAATATTATGTAACAGTAAAAAATATCGTTTGCTGTAAGCTTCGTATATGATAAACTTCTTCGTAAACAACAATCTCATAATTGTTGCCGCGGATTAGATGATATCGAATCATAAATCACTGAAGCACACAAAGAAAATTAATTTCTGTTTACAGGTAAATAAATAATAAGTCCAGAAAAGAGTGAAAAAGAGAATAAACTGATAAGCCCAAAAAGACGACGGAATATAGAAACGAAACTTTTCAATTTCACAAAAGTTTCGACTCTTACGTCACAATTAAAATATTACCATATTACCAAATATACAACCTCTTTGTAGTAATATCGGAAATTAACCAAACACATGTTATCAGAGGTTTACGTCGACTTTATTTAAATTACAACAGTTTCATAATTACGAGGGTAATCAAATTTTATGTATTTAAATTTCTTTCATATATTGACTTGTCCAAATAATTTCATAGGAGTTCCGTATTCTAAGACGGGCTGTACTAACTAAGCAACTCGCAATCTATTAACAAGCATTACAGAAAATCAAGCAACCGAGATATTTCCAAAATAACATCATATTTATTAAAATACAAAACAAATGATAAATCTTTTTTAGATCGAGTATTTATTAATTTATTGAGTATAGAAATGGTTACTGCGATTTGTTGTTTTATAGATTGTTTTGTCGCTGAAACTTTAATCATTTGACCCAATTATTTTATTAAATGGATTGAAATGTTGGTTAATAGTGAGTGGAATAACGTAGGACGAGTCTGTTTTTTAAACTTTTTTTCAAGTCATAGTTTTTTCGGTGGAAACTTTTGCAGCTTTTGTTTGGAAACGATAATATTCGGTTTGAATATTTTCAGTTTTGGCACAAATGCTTTCAATATTTTACGTTTTTTATCATCAATTTTCACCAAAGCATCGTAATTTGTAAAGAAAAAGAAATATTCTATGATTAAGCATGTCGACTGAATCTGAAAACAGAACATCATATTGTAACTTCAGCGTCGGTATTGATATTTATTTCTTTTTTCACGTTGCCTCTAATGTGACAGATATTTGTGGGTAATGTGGCATACATCTTATTAATATAAGAGTAATTTCTTCCAGTCAATCATATGGATAAGGCATTTCAATTTGCGAACAATAATAAATATTCATAAAATGCAACCTAAATATGACCTATCAGGAGGTAAAAGTAAAAAGACAGAGCCGAAAGGAAATCCGAAATTAGTAAAGGGATGTAATTGCGAGTGACTTAAGGACAAGTGCAATTTTTTTTCAGACGATCCTTGAAATCGCATATGAATGGAGTATTTATTATGCTGGGATCTTAACTTTATTGCATAAATACTGACAAAATAAGTCATATTGAGGAAAATGCATAGTTTCAAATGATGAAAAACTCAAATGGCAGCCAGATAAGTTCATGACTTTAGTACCACAATATTGTGTATATAATTCATATAATATGCAAAATATAAAGAAAAACAAAGATATAAAGATCGCCTATTGCTTCCTAATCGATTTGTGGCCTAAACTATAGTATGGTCACGTATAGAGTATGGTCACGTTTTTACGTAAAACATGAAACTAACAAACAGATTTTGAAGAAACCAAAGTGGAAATAAAAAAAACAAATTAGAAATAATTTGTTAAAGGATTGGGTAGCTGCAAGTCTATAATTAAACAAAATGTAAACAAATTGGCTTAGTTAGAATATAGTTTCAAATCACTATCTTTAAGATGTTTAATATAGTTCATTATGCTCAAAGAACTATGGATTGGCGTCTGCAACCCTAAGTTTGCCAGATAAGAATTAAGCTATTACTAAGTCCCGGTTTGAACAGTTTTAAGTTCATGATAACAGTATTGTGTGATAAAATTTTATTTTGGCAGAGTTATTTCATTTCAATTAATTTAAAGAGAAGTCGCTTATACAACAAGGATCTGAAGTTTATTTATAGTGATTGACAGGTCCATCTTTAGAGCTCGTTTTCAATGTGATTCTGATTTAGACAAAATTACAAAAGAAATCACACTACTCAATTTATTCTGAACCCTGATAGTTTGTTCGAGGCCATGTGCATACGATATAAACTTACAATACTCCGTCCACCTAATATATAACTACTCTATAATTTTCTTAACAAATGAGAGTTGTATTCTAGCTTTAAAAAATAAAAACCTTTGCTATATGCCTTGCGATGGACATGTCAAAATAAGGAATTTGTGTATTACTGGACTCTTGGTCAGAATAGTCTAATGTTATATTTTTTTCTGTTTCTTCAGATACAGGCTTAATAATCTCATTAAGATGTCTTAAATGTTTAAAATACTTTATAATAATTTTCATTTAGATATTAGACCCAAGAGTCTCATTTCTCTTTTCCCAAACTTTGTAAAATGCCCTTACTTAACCTTTTTCTTCTATACTCCAATGAAATAATACACGAGGGGATAAAAGGTTTACTGATTTGAATATATCTATGTTTATTGGTGTTCTATGTATGGATTGTATTTTAATTTCTATAAACAACGAATTATTTATAACTATCTCAAGGAAAACAAAATCTCTAGTCCTATTCTTATAATGATGCCTTAATATTGAATAAACAAGACTAATTAGGGGGTGTTTGAATCTTCAGAGCTCTCACCGAGAGAAGGAGCCCTGGATGCAAATCTCGGATATGTATATATATATATATATATATATATATTTATAGGTATATATAAACAAATATATTTATATATATATATATATATATATATATATATATATATATATATACATATATATATATTGCCTTTAATGTTCTACAAAATATCGATAAGAAATAAATTAATTTTATAAATTGTGTGACATTTTGAAAGAATATTTTTAATGTAGTAATCATGTCACACATTTAAATCTCTTTCAGAAAAACATTTATTTGTGTGTTTTGAGCGATATCTCCAAACGTATCTACGCGCTTAACAATGCCGATGATCATGTTATAAAACTGAATTATTTTGTACGTGCGCTTTATTAAAATAATAATAATTACGACTCTATAGAATGTGATGGATATTTTGCGAATTTTAGAAAATATTCTCGACATTTAGCAAGTGTTACATGCATTTAAGGGTCAGCGCGTTATCATGGTAATTTATGTAATTAATCCCAATATTGATTAGGACACTTAATCGGAATGATTTTATCTCTAGTGTTGAACGTTAGTCCGATTTTTCAGAAAACATTTTGAGAACAGGTTCATGTTCTTTAGTGTTGAATCATTGGTCAACCACCTTGTAATTGATCCATTTAAACTGTGAGGGTCCCATGAAATATATTTTTAGTAAGACTTTTTTTGCTTAAAAATGTTACGAACTCGATTTTTCCATTATGTAATTTTACTTATTTCCATAGAACTTATTTAATAACAACATACCAACTTAAATAAAATATAAATAGAGATCTAAACAAGACGCAAAACATTAGCCTGACAATTAAGTTCTAAAATCGGAAACACTTCAAATATTTCGAGCTGGGCATTGATATGGATATCATAAAATATTTTACTCCCATTGTAAATAAATAATAATTGTGTAACATATTACTTAGAAATAAACAAAAAGAAAAGACAAATGGGAGCAATATGTCAGGCAAGCTGCCAAGACACATTACACCGACAATTAAATTACTAATAAGTAATAAAAGGCATTTTCAATTGAATAAAAGTTCTCTTTTAAAGTCTCACCTGGTAAATTATATTTAATGGAGTAACAAATGTTAACATTAAACCGTGGAGAACGCATTGTTTATTTTTTTAACTGAATGAGAAGCCAAGCTCGAGTAAACTATTCGTAACGTTGTCACGATTCTGAAATGTCATTGATTGTAATGATATTTTTATGTTAAATATAAAAAGTTCGACCTCGGGTAATGTTTTATTATTTTATTTTATTTTTCTGTAAAGGGAAAAAAACAAACACAAACTATTTGAATTATTCTATGAACACTAAATACGAAATAAGTTTGTGTTCTAACATTTATGCAAAGAACAAAATAAAGAAATACATTAATATATATCCAATTAAATACAACAATACATAAATGTGACAATGTTAATTGAAGTAAGTGAAACAATTTTTTTATTAAATTAAGACATAAAATTAGTATAGAAAATACATGTAATTAACTTATCAATTAAATAAAGCTGCAACTATGGATTACAAGTTATTTATGTGACGCACTCTATTTAACTAATTTGAACAATGAAAAAAGTAAAATGATAATAACATTATTGATCCGTCTGCTGTGCATAAATTTCACGAAGCCTTTTCTTTACATCTGATCGAAACTGGGGGCGTGGACTTGCAAGGATGTCAAGTGTCAACATCTCTTTATTGTACAAGTCGCACAACCGCCGTAGCGGTGCTCTGACACCGGCGTTTGTTCGTGCATTATCGACATGAAATAAGAGATGGCTACGAGTTAATTTGGACGTTCGAATCTTTATCTGACTCAGTAGAGATGGGCAGTCATAATTACGTTGACAGATGTTGAACATAATCATCAACTCTAATAATGAACATCTGTGATAGAGGGCATCACATTTATAATTATTAAGTAATATTTATATGGTAATTTACCGCCACCTATACGATGCTGAAGAGCGTTCAAAATTTTTTTTTGTATGTTCTCGATACTATCAGAATAAGTGGCATATAGTGGATTCCAGACAACAACAGCGTATTGATGTTGATATCTCAATTTATTATATGTTTTTTTGAGTAGAAATACTTTTAAATTTAAATTACATTATAATTTAATTCGTCAAAATAAATTTACGAAAGCCTAAAATCAAATTCGGCAGTTCAAGAATTATTTGAACGGTGCGCGTTTAGTTTCTTCATTACGAAGACCAAAGAAGGTATTTATTGCAAATAGGAACTAGCACTTCAAATACTCCAAATAGCAAATAGTACTTTAGAAATCAGAATACCAATAAAATTGTTATTAATTTGCAGTATTATCTAAGAGGGTAAAAAGAAATATAAGTCATTATGTTATTTTGTTAAAAAGAAAAATGAACAAAAACACAGTTGGTATAATGAAAATATTATACGACTTTCTTATGATTATACGATATAATTATGTTTTATTATAATTTAAATAATGTTAAAATACTTTATTTGATGAAAACTTTGTTATTGCTTTTGAAATTCCTTTATTGGTTTAAGAAACTGAAAATAAAGATACATTATTTTTTATTTGGCATTGAATTTGTGATATTTTCAAATTCATCTAATTTTTTTTGCACGTTTTAGGCTGCACTCATTAACTTAAAATAATGGATTTAATAGTTTTCTTTTAAAATAAGTAATAAATGCTCTAAAACACTAAATAATTATAAAAATAGGGAAAGCATGCAGTGATATCTGAATAATGTTATCTAATGTACTCGTACACAAACTAAATATGTAACGGATCTCCTCTTCAGTTTCGGCAAATGAGGAAATTTCGTGACAGATGAAACATCCGCTTCTGGTTCTGCTTCTGTTCATTTTTCAAAGGAAATATAATAGAAGTATTACACAATTATTTTCATTTTTTGGGATGCGTGGGACCGCGTGTAGTGCGTTGAAGCGACAGGTAATTTGTTTCCAATTAGTGTATGTTTGTTCAAGGCTAAAATGGAAGGATGTTTTTGTTTCATTTCATTCATTCAGTGCGTAATAATTGCCCATTATGTAAGGTGTTCTTAACTGGATTTACATGTTTTAAAACTACTTAATTGTGCCACGTCTATTGTTACGCTACACCAACAAATATTCTGTACGGTGTGTAATATAATATGAGATAGAGGATAAAATATGGTTAAAGTGTTACAGTTACCAAATAGTGAAGATTTTGACTGCACCATAAACAAAATGGAGTGCTGTACTAAAGTTTGTAATCAGGTAGAAAAAGAGCTGGAGTAACTTATATTTATACATATAATTTAAGAGGGTTGCAATTCATTTCAACTATTTCTCGACAGCTCAAGAAAAGTTTCAAAAATTGTACACGAATATACTCCGTCAATCATCATTAAGTGATGTACAAAACTGTCCAACTAGATAGGTAACCTAGGTATTCATATTTCATTCCAAATATAATAATTATATCTATGTATTAATATTATATTCATATATTTTATTTCAGTTGTTACTTTGCAAAATAACTACACCATTGACCAGGTCAAGGTCTGATGATGAGTTCTGGAAGTGAGCAGTGGAACAACTCTTCCACGGACAGTAGTAACTCAATGATGATTCAAGTTATTTGCTACTGCTAGTTACTTTGCAAAATAACTACATCATCGACCAGGTCAGGATCCGATGATGAGTTCTAGAAATGAGCAGTGGATTTTCTTACCGGATAGTAAAAAATCAACTGTAATTCAAGATATTTGCTGCCGGTAGTTGTCACTTTTAAAAAATAACTACACCACCAAGTCAAATTCCGATGATGAGTTCTGGTGATGCACAGTAGAACTCCGTAACAGACAGTATTAAAACAACCCTGATTTAAGATATTTGCTAAGGGTTGTTGTTTTACTAGACCTGATGTTGGAGTTCAGATATAAAGAACGGAACTCCTGGACGGCTAATGGCTAACTACTCGCAGGTTCTGTGTTGTCTAAAGTTGTAAACAACACATACTATCGTTTTTTTGTGTTGTTGATAACCAACTTTAGACAAAGCGTAAATTATCTCAATACTAGCTTTTTCCGCCACTTTTAAGAATTATATAATAATCTAAAAATAAAAATAATTGAATTTTCGGTATAGTTTGATGATCAATACTAATATTAACCACTAACAATTGTAAAAAAAAATGTAACCAGCTTTAAAAAAGGAGGTAATTAAAAGAAAAAATAATTGACTAAAAATAGGGACCTACTTATTTGCAATAAATAACTAAGTTACTTTTTGTTCAAACCGGTACAAGCATCGTCGACCAACGAAAACAAATGCGAATATTTTAATTGGAAATACGCCCTTTATGATACTATTTCATACTATTGGCACATTAGAGTTTAGGGGATTAAATTTAAATTATATAAATAAGTAAAATTATTAATCTGAAAATACCTGGTAATTATTTGTTTACATAAACAAACTGTTAAAAATTAATAATGCTCATTATTTATTCGCAAGTGAAACAGCATATCTTACACGATGAAGCGTTTTCTAACAATTAAATATTCCATTGTATTATACACCAGTATAGATATAATTATGACAGTTACTCAGGAGCATAAGTTAAACTTTAAAAAATACGTCAATATAATAAGACCTTTGGAAGAAGTATCGAGGGAATTATGCAGTTTTCAAATCACAATTTCATTTATTACACCACTTACACAAGTTATTATGAGTACTATGCAAACTAAGGAATGTAAAATTTATTCACCAAGTGCCTTTAAAAGAGCATTTAAAAAAAATTATGAACGAAAAAAATTCCAGATGTGGTAATTTGTGAAACAATTTTTAAATGTTATTTCTGTATATTTAGACCCATAACACAAAACGAAATTTTTTGATGAGATTACCAAATATAAGTTTGAAATACAAAGAATTAGAATATCTACAAAATAAAACGATACTTTGTGTATTTGTCCTCAGTTTAAGAGAAAGAAAGAAAATCATACTACAGGGAGCACTCAACCTTTGGCGAGTAAATACAGCACTATTTGGGATTTTTCAGTTATGATATTTTAAGTTTCCACAGTGAAGAAATATTGGTAGTAGACCTTACTATCACGATAAAACAGATAATGCAGGATTTCGACAAGGAAAAAAGAGTTCCATTAAAGGAAATCTCTTGGAAGTGGTGACAAAACGGTCAAAAAAATACAATTTTACTTCTATTAGTCCAAATATTTTTATCAGCTCCACCTAGAGGTATCGCAAGCGAACATGTGTTCAGCACAGCAGCTCTAAACAATGATGAAAAAACAAGTAGATTAGATGGAGAAAGTGCTGCACATTTATTTTTAAAGTATAATTTGCCATTCATAAGTTTTAAACATTAATATTTTAACACTTATTACATAAATATCTAACTAATGTTAACATATTGCTGTAAAGTTACTGTTTATGTAAGAATTCCATTAATTTTTATATGATCAATATAAAAAATTACTTCGCTGATAGTATATACAAACTGACTTGTTTTTCAGTTTCCGCTTCTGATTGTGCTTCCGTTGTAACTTTCATTAAACATCTATTGCCGTTTCGGCTTCCGTTATGTCACTTCTGTTTCATCTCTAATGGAAACCATGATTAATGAAGTAGACATCCGCGGCTTATTTAAGATTTTTTTGTTTACTTACGATTTTTATTTGCAACTTGAACGATTTCTTATGGATATGTTTTTAATTTAATCCTTATAATTTTCTGAATTTAATCTAGGGTCAAAGAAAATAGAAAATAATGCATCTGATTCATACATTTCTTTGTTTGTTTTTTGTTATATTGAAGGGTATTATTCAACAGGTCCCTCTGTGATTATTTAACAGGTTGGTCGATTTCGACATAGATTTATTTATATGCAAGTTGTAGTGGAATAATTTACGTTTTAACTTTAGAGTTAAAATTGTAAATTTTTTACAGATGTTTTTTAATTATTTTAATATATTAAATCGCAAGTAAATTGGATAAGTTTATTAGTATATCATCACATGCTTCCGTATTCTTAAAAGTAAAAAAGTTTAACCCGACGAGCGTAAGGTTAGAATATGTAACACGGAGCGCCAAGTGGGTATAACACACCCTGATAGTAAAGTTATGGGATTTTAATACAATATTATTTTTATAACTTATTTTATTGAGTACTAAATTAATATTTACTTCTATTTTGAACTATATTTATAGATGAAATGAAAAAATAAATGAGATATATTATTTATTAAGGGAACTAAGTAAATGGACAATTTAAACTTATATTTATTGCTTAATGCACATAGTCATCCCTTTTTGTCAAAAATATAAAAACAAAAACAACATAATAAAATGACTTATTCACCTTAACATCTAGTGCACTTATCACAGACGAAAATGGCATGTTGCATTCATAAATAACGCTTACATTGGTAACAAACGTATTTAGTTTTACGATCTTTTTTTGTAGGACATACTTCACATCTCCTTATAGTTCTGGCTACTTTTTGTGCAGGACTTGAAGATTCACCAACATGATCTTGGATCCTTTTACAAAGTTCTATTGGTAAATGAAGGTTTTCCTTCCTATTGGGTAAATGTTCTGAAATCATTTCTATTCCTAAATCTCTGATGAAATCTCTACGCTTCACTGGCGAGTTATTTTTATTAGCTTTATAGATTATCATGCTATTTATACCTGGCATATTCAAAATGGCATAACAAATTACCATTGGCCATCTTTTTGTATTGCGTGAAACATCATAATTGCTACATAATTGGTCCACAACATCTACACCTCCTTTCATTTGGTTGTAAAATGTAATCATTTCAGGCTTTTGTTTCTCTAAACTTGTAGGATCAATCTTATTATCATGGTGTAATGTCGACATCATCAAGACCACCTTATTCTTCTTTGGCACATAGGATGCTAAAGAGATATCACTTTGAAAACTAAATACAGTGCTTGGTATATCTCTGTTACGTTTTTTCGAGCATTTTTTTTGGAATTTCAGGCTTATTTTTGTGAACAGTCCCTGTGCTCGTCAAACGACGTTCCTTCAGCAAATGTAACAACAATGGATAGCTAGTAAACCAGTTATCAAAGGTTACATTGCGGTTAGTCCTTGAAATTGGAGCTACGAGCCTATCTACAACGTCAATGACTTTATTACTAAGTGCGTACGGACCTGATGGCTGTTTTTCCGGGTTTAAATTTCAAGATTGATAGTGTAAAACGATTTCGAGTCCACTAAAGCGAAAATTTTCAAACCATATTTGCTGGGTTTGTTCGGCATGTACTGGCGAAAACTGCAACGGCCACGAAATGATGGAAGTTGTTCATCAATAGTAGTGTACTCAGATGGTGTATATGTAGACTGGCAACATGCAACAAACTTTTCAAAAATAGAACGAACAGCAGCCAAATTGTCAATACTTTTTCGTTCTTGACGTGTAGTCTTGTCATCAAATCGTAAACAATTCTGAATAAATTGAAATATTTTCAGTGTCATAGTTATTCTAAATATCTCGATTCCAGATCCATTACTCCTCCACAAATCTGGAGCCTTGCTTTTCTCTGACAATATTTTTCGACGTACTTAGTTAGACCTTTTTGGTACTGTAAACCATTTTGTTCCATTCTTCCCTCACAAATAGCTACCATTACCGTCGCCATCACTATTTTCTAATTCTGCCCCCTGTGCTGCGTTATTTACCTCCTGCTCTGTCTCACTTTCACAGCTTCTTTCGCTAACATTGTCGATATCGATGTCACTGCCGGATTCGTCAGAAGAACTGACTTCAGCTTCTTCGAAAAGTCGTAATAACCTACTTTGGTTATCTTCGTACAACATTATAAATATTTAGCCTGAAAATAAAACAAAACATAGCAGGAAATTATAAAAACAAAATAAAATAAGTCTGCTCAAATTCGTTACGTGCAGCGTAAGGTGGGTTCAACGCACCCGTGGTCAACTTTGAACCCCTCCACACAGTTCGCCGGGCGGCGGTCGACTGAACCGATGGCAATTTTTGCTACCTTACCTCTCCCCTCGCAGCTACTCAGACGCGCAAAACATAATAATAATTCGCTATTAAAATATTGATCGATTTATGGGAATCGATTTATGGGATGGGCGCTGAATAATGTGTGCAATTATTGCGTGTGCGAAAAAGATGGCAAAATAAGTAAAAATATTTTTTGGAATTTTCTGAAAAAGTCATCTTTGAACTTTTATTTTAACGACAATCAACTTTTTTACAAGTTTTTCAAAAAATCTTTAGCACATTCTATCCAGTAAAGTAGTAGCTTTTAAATTATTTGGCAGATTTTTTATAAACGACCTGTATTCTCTTGCCTGCGAGAGAATCGTGGACCTAAAAATTTGAAATTAAAACGAATATAATAAATCAACGTGAAGTAAATTTATTATAAAAATTAGAGACATTTTGAAATATAGACAGCTTTGATAGTAGATTAATGAATGAACATAATGTGTCATCTTCCTAATTAAAACCATGACTAAGGAGTTTGACACATAATTAAACTTAAGTACAATACAACTCCGAAAAACCTGCGACCACGAAAATTGCTAAACATTCTTTAGAGTTTTTTCGCCTTACAAACTGTTTAGATATTTTGAATTTAGAACAATTAAATGTATTTTATTTTCGCAGTTGAATCTGCCTACGAACTGTCTACCGTGTAAGATCTGTCTACGATGCACTGTGTATTCTGATGCGTTTTGAAACTTATTAGTTGCAGCGCTGACTTGCAAGTGTTCTTCTTTCCAAATATATTATTATAAATAAATATCCTATTATAAGTGAACTAAATGCTCAAAATAATATTTTTCTAGTTAAATAAAACCATTATCATTCATAACAAAATAAGGCAAATACAATGCGGAATTGGTTATACAGAAGTGACCTAGGAGGGTCGGTAGTTACTAACAATTTGTTCGTAAAAAGTAAATTTTGCCTATTTAAAGGTACATAGAAAAACACAAATTATAAAAAAAGTTATTACGTTAGTACGATCTGAAACATCATGCGTCTAGCCACTCCAACCAGATTTAATTTTAATTATAATTTTTATCTTTCCTTATTAATTTTTCTATTGTTTTTATGATTTTATTATTACCAAGTTTCCTTTCTACTTAATTGAGTACTTTGACATTTGAAATACATATTTATTGGCTTAAGGTTTGATATATTCTTTGCATTTGCTATAATATATAGTTCCTTAATATATACTCACAAGAATCTAAATTGAAACAAATACAAACATATTTTGTCAACTTTGCGATACTGAGAACATTAAATGTTTATTTGATACCGGGTACGCATGAAAGAGATTTCAAAGGCTTTTATGCAAGTTATTTTGAAATGTTTAGATTAGTATATTAAGAAGTATTTCAGATTGCTATCTAAATTCTGAAATTCTGTAATAATATGGTCTTTCATATCTGTTAACAATTAACTTAAATTTAAGGAAGGAAGTCCACATAAAATATCAATATTTTAATAAAATTTCTTGGTCTAGGTGTAACACACCCAACCTTACGCTCGCCGGGTTAAAAACTGTTCAACATAAATTTTTTTATAAATGAGAATAGTCGTTTATTGCACAAATGTTGACAAAAAATTGAGTAAAATAAAAAATCACAGATATTAATTTTTTACTTTCTACACTAATTAAAGAAGTTTTAAGAGTCTTAAAAAAGTTTTCAACGAGTAAAGAAAGCATGAAAATAATTTATTAATTATAACAAAACATCATAATTAATACTGATTTTTCAGTACACTGCCTGAGTGTATATTAAACTTTCTTTTTAACAAAATAACATAATGATAGATTATATTTCTTCGTATCCTGTTAGACAATACTGTAAATTATTAAAATTATTAATGGCATACTGATTTCCAAAGGAAAAATGTAGCTTTCAATCGATATTTTATTGATTGCACAGTATTGGCAGAATCCATCACTTTTGGATAAGTATAATAATTTTCATGAAATTCGTACAATTTTAAATAAACATTTCTAAGTAGTAAATATTTTATAATAATATAATGTAATCATGTAAAGAAACTATAAATAACACACACAAATATATTTATATATATATATATATATATATATATATATATATATATATATATATATGTATATATATGTGTGTGTGTGGGTGTGTGTATTGCAGACTTTCTTAGATCTTTGTTTGAAAAGGTCTGAATATTTAAAAAAGGGTAGCAACTGGAATAATTTTATATCTAAGAACTCGAACGTTTCGGGATCTCGCATATATATTTTTGTAACAAATCTAACAAACAAAACAACCGAATGAAAGAAAGTTATTTTAATAAAAGTTATATCTTAGAGTACAAGTACGATCTGACAGCACCCCTTGTTTGCCTACAGAGGTCTTTATGTTTCGGTAAGAAATTTATTCTTATGAAAAAAAATATTTGGTTACTAAGTTGGTTTAAAATATCGAAAATTTTAATTAAATTGTTAAAGATTATGTTTTGTGAAGCAAAGAATTCGGTATTTGTTTAAGATGTTTGAATTATACCTTTAATTTGAATGTATAATATTCTGTGGTTACAACTCAATTAAGTAAATATATCCCATATTATATTTCATTAACACAATGTAGGGTTTAAAAGTTAAAATTATTTCAACTTTGAACGCTTCGAGGTTTAGATTAACCGTATTCAAAAAACAAAATTAACCGACTTCAAATAACCACCAAATAAGAAGAACTGTAATAATGAGCAATTAAAATGCGAGAACTTAGTTGGAACTTACCCGTAGAATATGGTTACTTTGCGATATAATATTTTTAACGAACGTAAATATACTTTCAATACTGTTAGAGAATTTTGGAATCGGTACTAAGTCGACAGTTCTCTTTCGCCCTCGCATAGGTGCACAGCGACAGACACCGATGAGAACTTCATTTCATTTAACATCGAGTCCAGAAATTTCTAGCAGTAACACGGATTACATATTTATTTATATGGAATGATATTGTACCGCAAACATTTCAATTAAATACTGCATTTCATTATTTTATACTTTTCAGTTCGCGTCTTATTCGGTGCTTATTTGAAGTATGTTAAATTTGTTTAATTGTTTATTTTTATATTTTTAGTGCCCATTATAGCCCATGTTACTCAGAATGTCATAAACTTACAACGAATTAAATATCAATAGTATCTTTTTTATTGAAATTGCAACAAAAGGGTGGGGTGTTTGATAAACATAAATATTTTCATACATGTTTACATGTATATAAATCCATATAGACACACACACGTATACATAATTATGTATATACATAAATATGGACATACAAATCACATATCTCCCTACGACTTCACCGTAGTCAGTGCTTCAAGCCTGTATATAGCTACTAAATCCTAGTTCCTTCATGCCTTTGTATATAGCTATATATATATATATATATATATATATATATATATATATACTATCACATATACTGCTACTTATATATATAATACTACTATATATACTATTATTTAACCACATCATATGTATATTTATACGTGTGTTTACCTATTTATTTGCTGCCTACTGAAGACTTAGTTGCTTCATGCCTTTGATAGGAATTTTACCAGGGATATGAAAGGTAAAGAGATCATGATCGTTTTTCATACGATATAGGTATAATGATAATCTAATAAGGTCTCTAATATTTTTATGCCATCATTGGCGGTATAATATCTGCCGTTTATCAAAATCATGGTACGATGATGGAAACGGAAGTTCGGGACAAATACCGTTCATTGACAAGGAACAAATCGAGTTTTAATTTGTTTCACTTGCCTTGATATAAACGTACCTGTAAGCCTTCCAAATAAAACAATTACATTCTAATGAACAAAAGTGCCAAATTGTATATATATATATATATATATATATATATATATATATATATATACACTTAATAATATAAACTATTTACGACTTAGATATTTTTGTTTCAAATATTGCGAGTTTCACATTAATATATTTATTCAAAAGTGATAAAAAAGTAACAGTCATAACTTCGAACTGGTCAAATTGAAATTGATTTTCCCTATTCGAAATTGTTTTAAAAGAAGATTATTAAAAATTTTAAACTGAAACAAAAAATGTTGTTAAATAATTATAATTGGGAAACATCTAATTTAAGTTCTGTTTCTCAAAACGGCAATATCTAGTTTCTAATTAGATTCCGGTTTTCTCAGCTTAACTTTAAACATAACCATAAAACGCTGTAGCATTGACATTCCACAGCAGGTAATGGAATTCTGCGAACTTTGAGCTATAAAATCGCAATTCAACTGTCTTCCTCGTAAATTCAAATATTTTAAATAACAGATCGTATGGAGTGTTAATAAAAATCAATTTTAAGGCTTCGAATAGTACTTGCAGGTTTGGTATGTTACTGTTTCTTACTTTGAATAGCCGTTAGAGTTTCAAGAGTAGCGTATCTTCTATAATTGTTATATCATAGCTTTCGAATCAATAGACAAACCCCAAAATTCTTGCTTTCCTTTTTCTGGTAATGGGTTGTTGTTATTTCATTACCGCTAGTTATGAAATTATATTCTCACCATATTACGATAATGAAATAGAAGTTATAACTAAAGGTTAAATGTTTCCTTTGCCATATTTCCAAAAAAATATGGTCTAGTGTTAGTGTCGCAAATCTATTTTCTATTTGTTAATTATATGTTAGCAGTGATCGTACTTCTGATTATCTCTCCATATACTGCGTAATGAGGACATAGTAGAAAAAAATACAAAAAGTTAATAAACGATAATGCTTCTAAATATAACAATAACAAATTAAAATCATCACTATTTGTTCTAACATTACAAATATTTATGGCAAACGCCAATTGAAAATGTAATCTTCGTAGAGATCGCCCATGTTATTGATATTACTAAGGGGAAAAAAGTAATGGTACGCATTGTACTAGAGACGAGATCTTTATATTGAAGCTATCCAGAAGCACGTTCTTCATTTCTTGATCCTTTCATTTATGAAAAAAAAACACTACTTAGTCGGCTTCAAGGAGAAATTTAATTAGTTTTTTCTTTAATTTAAATTTTATTTTATTTTATGAATTATGGAGGGCTACTTTCTAATAGAAACTTCATTATTAATTAATTTTGTTTTACGATATAATTTACATATTTACTTTAGAACAGACATAGATATACCTACGTCACACGAAAAAAATAAATATTAATTAATATTTTATAGATATTTCGTGTTAAGAAATGCACTAAAATGTAAAATCTAGTGTCTCATGTCTCCAAAAAATATATACGAAATAAAATGACATTCTATGAAAATAATGTAAGTTTCGTGGGCATATGAATTAAAATATAATTTTAGGCATTTGTAAAAAAAATATTTTCAATAAATATTTTAAATATTTTTTCTAACGATACGTTTGTTGCAAAATAAATTTTTATTTTCTGATGGTATTTTTATATTTAAATGGCTATTTTGACAGTACTGGGACAATTTTTACCAACTGTTAAAAAGTTTTTTCATTCACATTACTTATTTCTATAAAACTGATTTACAATATAATTCCGAACAGACTTATAGAGGCAGCACATTTTTATTTCATCCCAATACAGTTTATTCCATCGCTATCATTATAATATAATGACAGCGACGAGATAGAATGTATTTGAACTTAATTTTAACGTTTCTTTAACGTGAAGAAAGTCGAAAAAATTATGAGATGTTATTAAAAGAAACTGACGCAAAGTAGAAAGACAATAAAAAAGGCGAGTTTTGTGCTAACTTCATGCAAATGTAGTTATTTATTGTTTCAGAAAAGATTATTACTTTCATCAATTATTTTCATTAATGAAGAGACTGAAACAAAATGTAGCGACAAAAGTGATCTGTTTGGTTTTTATCAAATTTGACAAAATATATTTTGTGAAATGGCCTGATCCGTTTAGTAACCCAAGTCATTATGTAACTCAATATAAATATATTTAGGTTGAGTTACATAATTTGTTTTAAATATTCCTTAATTTATAAATATTTCATTTGTAATATGCGATACATTACGTCAAAATGCTATGGTAAAGTAGAGCTACCAAAGGTTAGTTCAAATCATTTGTGTTTCTCAGCATAAAACATTCGAAAGCTTATATTAATGGTTCTTTCCCCAGACTTGCAGAACACAGAGCCGCAGTTATATGCCACACAAAACGTAGGTTCGTATGAAGTTTTTGCCGCAAAACAACTGCGTGTGCGGCAGTTGATTTAGAGCGCTTTGTTTCTTTAAGTGCATAAATATGATTTTAATTCAAAGCGTATAAAGAGGGAGGAAACCTTTTTTATTGGCTGTTAAAGTAAAGGGGCGAGGATTTCTTAATTATTTTTATTTTGAGAATAAAACTTTAAAATTAATTTATTTGAATGTATTCATTGTTAAATTATGTTAAAACCGTGAATTCCCTTTTTTTAACTAACTTTTCCCTTTTTTTACTTTTTATTTAATATTTTTAATCATTTTGTCAGTATATAAATTGCATATCAAATCTAGATGCCAATATGCGACAATACAATATCTGGAGTAGTATTTTAAATGAAACCTTTTTATATCGTTCTTCACTATTGACTATTATTGAATAGTATTCTATTATTGATTATTTTGAATGGTATTCTATCCTTTACCGTTAATAAAAGTCTATTAGTAAGTATACTTGTTTAAATATGTGAAGCGTTCTCTCAATATTCATATTCAAATGCCATTTTATTTCATTTACTTTATATCATAGCTATTTTTTTGCTTTACCTCTTTTTACCCATTTGTTTTATTTTCTTCTGTATAGCTGTATCTGGAATATACTTAATTGTGTTTTGAAAGTCTTACAAGTTCTTCAAGTCACTAAATCTGCTAAAGTAATAACAAACATCTAATTATTAATTTATTAAAATATTGGCAAAATTATAGTGTAAACCAAAACTTTAAACAATTTAGTTACAATTCGCAAACATAAAATAAAATTGAGGAAAATAAGTATTATTAAATTAAAGAGATATTGCGATGTCTTACCAATCATATAAAAATAAACAACCGCATTCCTGAGCAGAATATTAAAAAAAAAGAAACCTCAAATTTTGATTTAATGGTCAACACTAATCTTAGAAGCGCCTACATTCGTACGGTAGCAGAACGCCGCGGAATTTTGGTCGAGGACGTAAAACGATGACGCCATATAATTCCAAAAAAAAGATCCAGTAATACAAAGCGTAAGCAATTCCTTAACCTAATATATCAATATAATTAATAAACAATTATTCGTAGCTTAATGCTTGAATAGCATTGATTAAGAATGGCTATATCTCACCATGAACATTTTCGATATTATTTATTCTGAAAAATAGTTCTAGCCCGTCAGAATAAATAAGACAATTTGCCGTGCAGATAATCGGTGAGAAATAATGAATCGTTAAACTACATGGAAATGATCTAAAATTATCATCTTACACTGAACTTGTTATTTTTAATGCAAAAAAAGTAACCAAAAAAAAAATTAACGTGATGATATAAAAACTAGCAAAGCTCAGCATCCGGAATCGGTAATTAATGCCATTAAGTATAAAATTCTTTCATTTACAATTTTTCGGCTTTCAGTGGATGAATATACATTTACTGAAATTTTAATTAAACTTAAAACTCAATTGAAAGCGTAAAAAAATATGTGCATACAGTTAGGAATCATGTGAATTACTCCCCAGTAAATCTTTAAGAGACGTAAAAACATTGAAACTTAGAATCATCGCAATAGTTTTCAGTCAAACTTTAGGTAAACTTTCAGTAACGCTGTTTTTCCCATCACGACTTTAGTAATTTAAAAGATAGAGGGAGGAACATATTTTTCATTGATATTGTAATCAATAGCTCCAGAGTTTCGTTACGTAGAATTCCAAAAAAAAAATTAATTTAAAAATTGCTATATTTCGCCCTTTCAATTTGTATCTCTTACGATACATGAAAAAAAAAAACAATAGGGAGCTTAGGCATGATACAAACGTTTGGTGTTTAATGGTCGGTATTTCATTAATATTTATCGTTCTTTAACTTAAATGGTTTTATAATTCTATTTTTATGAAAGTATTACGTTGTTACATAGTGTGTGCTGGTAGTACGTAAATTATGCTGCATATTTTTATTACTTTTCATTAAAAAATTTTCTCGATTTATGTTCAACTTATTGCTTTATTTCGAAGGATGATTATACTTTTTACGTTTACCAAACAGAAAAATGTGACATCAAATAAATTTTCTAAACATTTTAAAAGATCATATAATACTTTTCTTTTCAGGATCAGAAATCTCATTATATATTGTCAAGATTTCTATTTCACATGGAATCAGATGTATATATCTTAGAAGTATCTATCTTTACCTTTAAAGAACATGAACCGGAGAACAGAATTTATTTAATTTTGTTTTCTTACGTTGTGTAAAAATACAAATACGTATACAGACTGCTTATATATAAATATATCAAAATTTACCTTCTTCCCACGAATGTAGGACAAAGAACGTATGCTTGAACAGACTTCTTTAGTCGTAAAGTTTCTGGAGCGCTCATTTATTCTGAGGCGATTAGGTTCTCACAGAATTTCGTTCAGAAAAGATTTTTAGAGTACATTTAGAACGTCGTCGTGGCTTTCACATGTCTGATCCATTTTTCTTTCGTTTTATAGTAATGACGATTCTCGCCGGTCGCCTCGTTTGTTATGGAAATGAATGTTGGATTATTTTCTGCTTACGATGAATTCACATTATATGTATTATTCGAATTTTTGTATGTTGATGTTTATTATGTTATTAATGCTAATTATTAATAACAATTGCTGCTTCAATTTACTAATTTAGTATTAGTTATTACCAGTTTTATTTTTATAATCTCAACAAAACTCAGATGATTTTAACATTTCCTTTAAATCCTAGGAAACATTATGAGTACTTACTGTTCCTTAATCTAAATTTACTGTCTAACTGAATTTAAACAACTGATAACAACTTCTTTCAATCAACGACGCTATTATTCATATTGAAGTTTGAGTATCTTGTTAATTGTAAACGTCGATTTAATTTAAGTATCATAAATTAAATTGGCTGTAATTATCCTTATCAATATTGCTTAAAAGATAATTTTATAAAATAAAGAGTAAAGGTAAGAATTTGAAAGTAAAAAGTATACAAAAATCGTGTATATAGTTAAAACTTACTGCAATACTAATTTTTAGACTTATATATTAAATAAATAAATTTAGGAAAAATTCCAGAATTATAAATAAATTTAGTAAATATTTTAATGACGCGTTGTCTCTTAAACGAAGATATAAATTTAGGGAACAAAAGCCAGTGCTCTGAAAATTTTTTTTTTGGTCATTGCATATCATTTACGAATACTTTATGCAGTACTACAAATAGTGGTTTAATTATATGAATTCTAGGAATAAATATCGTTATAATAAATATTAGAACAAGTACTATACAAAAAATATGTACTTTTATTACAGAGAAATAAGAACTTGCCACTGTAGTTGATTGAGTTTCAAATTTACTCATATCTTGTTTACCCATATTTACTAAGGAGTACATGAGTTTTTTGGTTTACATGTACGACTTAACTACAATTAAATGACAAAAACTGCCAAAATTATGGAAGGTGATGAGGATTTCAAATTTATTAATTATGTTAATAATTTAATAACTTCGCCCCATATTTTTCGTATCGTAAACATGATAAATTTCATCGTAAAAATTAATTAATGAAAAATATAAATAGACTAGATTAAGAATTATTTAAGAAAGTAATAAAAAAATGTCACGTATAAATATCACGAAAATGACATATTGAAAATTATATAAATTTAAGATAACGAAAAGTTGAAATTAAAGGCAGGTATGTACACGATCTGCCTTTAATTTTTCTTTTTGATTTGACGATTTGATTTTTCATTTTGATTTAATCCAAGAAAGACACTTACTTGAAAAGTGGTGCCAAGTTCCCATGTGAAGTATTCAGTCAACAATAAGAAGAATTGAAATTTACAACTATTCTGATCCAGTTCATTCCAACTCAGTTATTAAGCATGTATTAAGCTTAAAATTAAGAATGGTGTAAGGATAAACTAAAACATATTTAAGTTTTATATTAAAGATTTTTATACATATTCAATTGAGCTACCGACTTATTTTTAAGAATCTCTAATTCCGTAATACTTATCAAGTGTCAAGAAGTTGTCGAGTTGAAAACGTAGCATTAAATTGAAAGTATATTTTATTTTATCCTAAATTTTAATTACAGTAAAAGAAGTTGGAAATGTTTTAAATTTCTATTCTTTTAAGTGTTGACTGAATATTCCGCAGAGAACTTAGTATGTATTTTACATGGGTATTCTTGACTTAATTTTTACCTGACAACTGGGATTGAAATAAGCTCTAATTGGAACATTGTAAGTAGACAAGTTTTACTGCTGGACAAGGAATACTTAAGATGGTGGAAGTTGAATTGGTAAGTTTTATTCAACATTAACAAGGGTTAATATAGTAATGTTATGTTTGTTTATTTGTTCGAGTTTTAGTTAGTTCAGAAAAAAACATAACAATATTATCAATGTCAGATGTCTTCATACATAACCTAGTACAGTAATCAAAAAGCAATTTGTGTTCCCAATTTTAAGATCCCCAGGCAACTTCTTTATATGTACATTATTCTATCTGTATTATAAATTTCAAAGTTCTAGGTACATTGGAAATTATCGACAGACCTTAATGAACTACCATCGAATGAGAGTGTGCCAAAATTGATCACTTTTGGAAGGAGATTCAAAACATGAAATCTCAATAAAGTTATACGCATGACATTTGGTTTTTTTTAATATCGTCTGCAATATTAGTTATTTTTAAAAAGTATTAATAGAAAAGTATTAAAAGAATTAAAGTGGTTGGGAATGATTATTTTAAATAGAGTACGATATATACGCAGCCGGTTTTGCAAAAACTTGATCTGCGCACAACCGTGCACTTAGGTAATAAAAAAATATTGTCAAGTGGTGAGAAGTATAGAGATATTGAAAAACGACTCAGTAATGTAACTTATATATTAAATACATATGAACACTTTATACAAAATAATGTATAATTTCGTGTGAACACAAAACTTCCACTAGTAAAGAAACAATATCTTTTATATTTTAGTTTCGTAAGGAACCAACTGAAGGAAGGAAGGAAGTCAATACTGTTAATGTGAGGAAGAAATAATGGATTTCAACTGCAAAACCCACAGCAACATGATGTCTTTAATAAACTTTCTGCTAAAACAAGTCTGGCATAGATTAATTTCGTGTGGCAGGTTTACAATGTATAAAGTTAATCTACGCGTTTACAGATCACATTGCATTCAATAGAAAATTAATAGGGTACATATATTCATTTCTATTGGTTCGATCTAAAATATTATGTTTTTTGTTACGCAGTTATCAAGAAGAATTTGGGCTAACGTGAATATCATTCGAAATTATATTCTTTGAAGATAAATTTGTTGATAAAATTATAGATTTAAGTTATACCAAGAGTGATGAAAGTGAGAAATAAATTGAGTTAAACTTTGACACAAACTTATTAAGTTTAAGTCAAATTCATTGACATTTATATGTATTAAACCATAACAAGTAGGTAGTAGTTTTTTAATAGGAAACATGAATATTACTCAATAGCATGATCTATAAAGAGTAAAGAATTTATTACTTCTTTAGTCAGTCTTCATTTCCAATTGCTATACTCCTAGCGTTAATGTAAGGAAATTAGAATATGTTTAGTTAAATTAATGAAAATATTAGGAAATAACTTAATTTAGCGTCTATAATTATTTATTGGTTCCTTTAATACCGTTCTTTTACTTGAAATGTAATTCATAACTATTTTAATAAAACTCTAATTAAAGTATAATTTGTAATACCTGAATGAAATAAATTGATTGTATATTCTTTGCGCGATGACGGTGTTATAAATTCATTCGGCCTGAGACAAATGTGGATTGAAAACAATGATCTGTATCACTAGAACGCTAAGCTGCAGGGTATAGTAATAGAATAGCATAGATAATGAAACTAAACGATCCTAATAAACTTTACTCATTATCTAGTTTCTTCAGTTCATATGACTGCAAATATTTCACGCATTGCTTTTGGTAAGTACACAGTTATTTGATATGTAAACAATTGTTTGGAATTTTGTAAACAAACTAGGAAATGGTTTTTTGAGATCGTCTTGATTTGTCTGGATGTATTTAAAGTTACATTCAATATAAAGTAATCGATAATCTATGCAATATACAGCATATATTTTTTGCTCAAAATATTAGATAAACCTAAAAATTAGATTCTCGTGCCCTGTCAAATTGTAAAGTAAAGTCAAGGGTAAGTTCCAGTGAGATAGGCAAATTTTATAAAATTTTTGATAAACTATGTTGTTTATATTTTTAAATTAAAAATATAATAATTAGATACAAAGAACTATGGTCAAATATTTTTATTTAATTTATCCGAAAAATCCATTTCAAAATTCGTACTCATTCATTCAACTCAAAAGCGCAGTTGAATCGAAATTAATCCAAAAGTTGCTTCGAGTATTAAGAAGGAAATGTTTTGACCTAGGAGCAAAATATAATGGGTAAAATAGAAGATTTTGAAAAAAAAATTAAAACATATAGAGAAGAGTGAAAAGATAAATTTTATTTCATTCCAAAGTTAGTATGAAATTATTACGAAAATTATTTTATTCATTTTTTTGTAGGCGATGCTGATGAACAATGGATATACATGGCATTTGCAAAAAATAGCTTGATTGCCATATCGTACAATAACAAACTGGCTTCGTCAGAGGAAAAGGAACTAGAAAGTAAACCTTAATATACATCCAATTAATAAGACCTGCTCTGTGTTCAACTCACATCTAATCATATGTTTGTTTACTACAAAAAGGCGTTGTTAACTGTGTTTTTTTGATCAAATCCTAGTAAGTAGCAAACAAATAATAGAAATAATAGTACCACAACTCTATATATATCTCATAACAATTTGCATAACACTAACAAGGATGCAATAAAAGTAGACCAAGCGTTATCGAAGGTATCCAACTTTGAAAAATTAGTACAACAAGGTTGTGTCTTTCTCCAATCCTCTTCAATATCTCCAGTGATTCAACATCTACGGAATCACAATGGAAAAATACCTTATATTCAACATGTTTACGTCAGTAGACTTTTGGCAAGACACTCAGTGTGGAATTTGAACTGTCCGTAAACTAGGTATCTTGATGGGTTGTATAAAAGAGTACCTAATAATTTTTGAAGTGGCCTAAGAATTTAATTATAAGAATTCCTTTATAACTTATAACTTAATTTACAAACGAGAAATTGCGAAAAGGTTACTCGATATCATATTAGACTGCATAGGAAGTCATGTCGTAATTAACATAGATCTGACGATACATAAACATTGATCGAAAAACTAGTCTTTGTGTAAACGAGGGTGCATATTTTTCTATAGTTCTCAGGCCTAGACCAAAAGACCGTGAATAAAAACGCACTGGCGAGATATGGTGCTAGCGGGACATGGCATTTGGTATATTACGAGTAAGCTATCTATTGGATTGATGAATCTGCCATCCAAGAAATCATACAATCTTCCCTCAAGAGGGTTAACTCACATAGGTAAGACCGGGAGTACAAACTTCGTTATCAAAAGCCGGTTTGTTGAATCGATCAGATAATTAGCACTACAAATGACCATCCAAGTGGAGGTGGATAAATTAATGCAAGACCACAAGGACTGACACAGAACAATTCACCCCAACACGGCATCGTAGCGACGGGGGAGCGACTAAATATATGATATTATATACATATTAAAGTTCCTTCATAAATTACCTTTTTAATTTAAATGTCAATGCCCTTCAGTAGTATCGATGATTTGAAAATTGTACATAAATCAAATACGTATCAAAATAATGTTTTTATTCAAGATAACTTAAACCAAATTACGCAGATTCAATTTTTTGGGAAGATTTTATAACTGTAAAAAAAGGGTGCAGTTTTCTGTTTTCGCTTTTTTTATTAAAACGTCTAAGGATTTTAAAGTTACTGTCTCTTGTTTGTAGCTAATACCTTTTTCTAATAAATTTAAAAAATCGTATTTATATTACTTATAAATTTTCTCATATTATGTAAATTAAATTCCTTGAGCGTATTTAATAAGAGAAATTAGAAATGAAAAGTTGGTAAATATGTCTTGAGAGTTCACGTTGTGAATATTATTTTTGTAATCAATTTACTGCTGGGGATTTTTTTTCATTTGATTTGAAACGACTTTGAATTTAAATAACAGCTATCATCAACGATATTATCAAAAACAAATTCAAAAACATAACTTTATTTTTGAGTTTTGTGGATTGACATTTCAATATGACAATGTGCGTTTTTTTACATTGGTTTACAATTTACAATTAAATTAGTGGTTCTGAATCACTTAAAAAATGGCTGGTTTCACGTAAGTATGAAACGGGACTCCATCAATTTATTATTATATCAGCTATATACCTGTTGTATATACTTGCACACCTTTATACGTAATATTTATTAACTTGAAATATCACTTCATGTCGCATCAACATAGCGTATGCGCACGCGTACAGTTAGAAGATTCTTATCGAATTGTTTTTAAAATAATAAATATTTTATTTAACTAGATATTTATTTATTTATTTAATCTATGTTAATTAATTATCTAACAAATCAGAATCTAGTAAGTGTCGTCGGATGAAAAGCGCGTCATGAATTGTATTGTCGGGCGGGCTGACTGTGGGAAGGAAAACAGCTAACCGCTGTGTGGTCTTGTTATTGAGAATTATATTTCACTGGTCAAGCAATAGTATGCAAACACTGAGAATAGGAGCTTGGGAACGGCTTGAAATACTAACTTGGTGAAGCCCAGTTGTTGTTGGCCAGAGGTGCAACGTAAGGCAAAAGTAAGGCACATGTTTTCCAAATATTTCAACTTATTTCAATAGTTTTAATACAAGTCACACATTCATCGCTCACTGAAGCAGCGTTATATTAAATATTATTTGATATTTTTAAATGAAACTTTTATTGATAAAACATAAATTTTAAAGTTATGTATCTACGGGTACAAAAACATTTTTTAGTTGCATTTAACAAAAAATGTGATAATATGTACATATTATGACTCCTAAGATAGAAATTAATAAGAGAAGATGAAGGAATAATATTTATTTAAACAACAACCAAGGACTAAATTTCCCAGCCGTATCAGATTTTCAAAAAAGTTAAGGTTCGCATTGACCGAAATCTTTTTTTAAGTTCCTGACGATGATATATATTTAACTTGTTACCCAGAAAATCACATGCATATATTAAGAAGTTTGTCAATTCACTATTACGTTTTATCAGTTTAGTATCATGGTGTTTTGTTAAATAAAATATATGAATATTAATATACTTCTTCACTACCCCTTGCACTAAATCGGTTACACAACAGCTTGAAGGCAATGCTCCAATTGATAGATAGCCAGAAAATAAAATATCTAAGGACATGCAATAATTTTACACTTGGCTTATAATATTTTCCTTGTCGAACTTAGAGCTTAAGTTCCGATTTGAGTTAATAGTCATAACTATAATTACAAGAGCCTCTTTTGCTTCTGCCAGATAGTCGACGTGAAGACACGATACTCGACGTGAAGACATATTGCTATTTTATGGATGATACGATTGGCATAAATTTGATAATGATTTAATGTAAAATTTGGAACAGTTCTTGGGTATAAATGTCTTTTACTGAACTACTTTACATTAAAATCACATTTTGAGTAGTCTGTATCTATATTTGTACGAAACCAGTTCTTTAATCCAGCGGTTTCAATATAAACATATATATATATATATATATATATATATATATATATATATATATATATATATATATATATATATACATTTGGGCTATTAGCAATCTTGAACTCTGTTGATCACTGTAATAAAATTAAAAATATACATCTAGAATCTTTTCTAACAGCCCACCTGAAGTTGTTGTAATATAACGAAACCTATGTCGTAGTAAAGAACTCAAAGAAATTTCTGCTAGAAGATGGTGCTGCAATATTAATGTAGTAAAATTATACCATACTTCGCATTTTATTTTTGTATCTTTTTCGAATTTTTTTTACAAACGAAAATGCCAATTGAAAAATTAATTTTTGACAACTCAACAGAAAATATTTTTCTGTCATATACAGTTCCCGATAATTACCTTTTTTGAATAATATGGACAATACAGGTTGACAAAACTTTATGAGATTCGCCTTTCAGGTCAACCTGACTTACTTAGCAACGGCTTTTTTCTTTAACTCTGCAACTTGAAGAGTTACACTAATTAAAAGTTGAATACATATAATTTAATGAACATTTTATATATTTGGAATATAGTTATATTTTAATTAAAGCCAATAAATTTGATTTACCAATTCCTTTGAAGGCTCCAGACTAGGACATTTACGTTAAAATAGTTTATATTTATTGGTTTGTTTCGTGAAAACGTGTTTTTAATTTTTTTTAATTTTAAACTTTTTCGGTTTTCTTGAAAAATTAACTTTTACTTAATACAGGTAAAATTTTCCACCTGTGTGAGATATTGATGTTAACTTACGATCACATCATCTTCTTCCTATGCACGTAAACTAGCCAATTTATTTAGACATCACTCTTACATAGTGTCTCCCCTGTCAGCTTTGAACAGAAGAAATCTATTATTTGTAGATCATTCACTGATTTTACATTGTTGAAAGTTACATAAGCCTACCAGCAGTTCACTTATTTTTCTTAATGAATGACCTCATGATTTATAGTACAACCTTTCATTTCGTATACAGCATATGCCCAGCTCAACATAAGTCGAACCTCTTAAAAGTTCTATAGATTATAGATAACAAAAACTGATTCTTTGGAAAAAAATTCAGAAGAATTTACTATTTTTATTAATGCTGAATAACACAATAATCGCATGCATGCCAATTTTTAACGGACCTAAGGCTCTTGATCTATCAAAGTCTTAGTAGGTAGTTCCGAGTAAACAGCATTAGTCATCGTATTTTCTACAGAATACTCTCTCTCGTGTCTTCAAATTTTTTTTCCGGCTAAAATGAACATCTCCCTTTTTCAAACACTTTATATGCACTAATTGGATATGAAGGTATGTACTATACTGATCGTAAAGAAAGATATTGAAACAAACTATAATAACTTCAATTTTATGCATCCAAGATATCTTCGTTATTAGTAAAAATGTTGAACAACATCTTCAAAAAATTAGGCTTCCCTTTAATACATTAAGAAATCTCAGAATCCAAATTATTTCAATGGCAGGTTTAAAGAATTTTCTACTGACAGCCCTCAGTATACGTTCTAAAAGTTTACTCACTCTACTTATTCTCGAACATCGTTCATGCAGTGAAACTATGGAATCATATGGATCCTGACGCCAGGAAAATAAACTTGATAAAGGTTTTCAAGGATCGACTGAAAAAGTCCCAACTCTAACTCAACAACTCTGTTAAATCCTAGACCTTTTGCACTTTTGTCCTTCCTTTTTTCCATCTTAGCTTGTATTGTAACTTTTGGTTTTATTACAAGAAACTTACAATTATTATCATTTATTACGGTTAGGTTTTCTCTTTCATACACTCGTTTACATTGTTATTTCTTTTAAAACAAATTTTTCAAAATTTATTTTTGTAGTCGATTGTAATGGATGGTCTCTATTACAATAATCCCGCAATATTTGGTGTACATAAAAGTTGTTATGTAAAGAAGAACAAGTATTGGTTACAATAAATTATCGTTATTGAATATAAATACATTACGTTCACAAAAATACCGGATATTTTAAAAAGGTAAGTTGATGAGGTTCAAACTGAAGTAAAGTGGCGTTTCATTATATCGATCAATCTATGGTGAAGAGTTTTGCGAGTCTTATGAGCATTGAGTCATAGAAAATTGGCTTCAGGTACTCGGTGATAGTTAATAACTTTGGTCAGATACTCCGACCGACTGAGTCAAGATGATGCCATCGTAACTTACCTGGTTGTCCGCATATCATAATAACGTGCTAGATTGTCCGGTTACCGGCGGGCCAATACTCTATCGATTTGAATGCAATGACAGATTACTTCCTCTTTGTATTCAAATGTAACAAGAGATTAACTTAGGGCGAGAGCTTAGTTTTATGTTCAAACGAGCCAAGGTCTATGAATAAAAAATTATTCTATACTACTGATGAAATGTGCACGACATTTTATATAACGAAATTGAAAACTTGAAGGAAGTAACACTACCACTCGTTGATACGATATTTCTCCTTTGTTGTCCAGATCGACTTTACAAATCGGTAGCTACTATTAAATGGAGAGAAGAATTATGTTCGAGGTTCACACGAGGGGCTACACGACAATGCTTAGACACACATCGTCACTATCACTTGATGTAAATTTATGGAGCTAGGCCGGACTACAATTTTAACCTTAAGATATATTGCGCGGTCTTGGTTTTACCGATTGCTAAAACTTTAAAACCAAACTCAACAATTTCATCCATGGACGACCTACTAAAATCTACTAAATCTACTAAAATGGTGGCATTTTATCAATAAATGGCTATATATTATAAATAATTTTGAAGATTCTGTTGTAGAATATCAAGTTAATTTAGAGTGAGAAATTTATTACCAGCTAAAATTAAAAAATGCGTTAAACTTGATGCTTGAATATTATTTAAAAAATATTAATTTTGTAATAAATAGTGTGAATTTGACTCTAGAATTTGTAATTAATAGTGTGAATGAATTATTTTTAATCACAATAAATTAATAAATTTTTAAAGTGCTTATATTAGTTTTCATTTATTTGGAATAGAGGTATTACTAATAGTTTAATTAAGCTTTTTGAACAGTGTGGATAAAAATATCGAAAATTTTATACACGTTGACTTTTATTCGGTCTTTATTTAGCATTATGGTTTGCTATTCTTAATATTCAAATTGAAATATTTATTATATTAGATACACAAATATTGCTTTCAACTTTCATGTTGAAATTCCACTCTTTTTATTGTCTCATATAAATATCTCCATCCCTTTATTGTAATGAAGAATGACTTTTCAAAAATCTCAAATTAATATATCCACAGTCTACGCCAAGAAAAATCTATAATTGATATAATTTTGAAAGAAAAAATTAAAGATAAATATATCAATATTGTAACGACAAACGTTTTAAATTTCTTTTGATATAAATCATCATGGTGTTATGTAGTGTTGATCACGGGCTTATGAGGTTTCACAGTTTGGCAGGGTACCGGGTTTAATTCCCGATCCCTACTTGAGCGGAACTGGACTGACGTTCTGATCGGCGGTAAGAGATTGCTATCTTGCCGGTAAACACGTTATGTGTAATGTTTTCTGGTAACTTTTAGATTAAGGTATTTAAGTAAATTAATGGTTTTACATAACGTTATGTGGTAATTATTTGGATTAACGTGTTTAAATAAATAAAATAATAAATAAATGTTTCCGAAAACAGTAACACGTACAGGGTAACGAAGTTGGATTACAAATTTCACCACCTATATCCCTAAAACCTGACCAAAATGACATAAACTTAAAATTTTAACTTAACATTTCACTTAAACTTGCTGTGTAGTTTACACATCAAGTTTAAATAAAATCTTTGAATAATATTTTTGATGAAGTCATCAAAATTGAAAAAAATAGCAGTTATGCAAAGTTCCTTAATTATGTAGTGTTATTTTAATATATACAATCTTTTGGTTTAATACTCAAGTTACACATATCTTTCTCCAAGTACCCAAGGGTTAAGTTAATAGAAATAAATGGAGAAGTTGATGATGTTGATGAGGATCGAAGGCAACAAAGTTTTCTATAACCAATTCCATTATAGGTACCTTCTTGAGCTTACTATATTTGTAGTGAACGTACAGTTGGTTAAATTTCCTTTCGTATTAAACTTTACAGCATTTATGGATGTAGATCATTCAATGCTAAAATACATTTCCACGAACAATTATTTATTTCGGAGACCGCTGATATTTAAATAATTTATTTTATATGTAAAATTTTAAATAACTGAAACCATTCTCATATTCAAATTTTTACAGGTCTTCTTAGGGCTACTAAAATAGATCCATTTTATATTTTATTGCACGATAAATGGAAACCATTTAAGAAGCTTCAGCTATTCTTGGCAATTTTTTTTTAATTAAAATGTAATAATGATGTTCGGCTCATTACGGAGTTTAAGTAAAATTTGGACATTACATCTTTTTTTATAAATAATATAAAGAAATTCTCATTATATTCTAGGGTATCGTTCTTGAAATGAATTTGATTTGAATAACTTAAAGATTCATTAACACGGGATATTCATCATTAACACGTGATTAATTGCAAATCTACAATTAATTTGCATTTCACTGCTTTTTAATCTGTTATAATATTTAATGATACGAGAAAAAATATATAAAATATTTAATAATAATTGCATAAACCATTCACTTTGTATATTCATTAGCGTTCGATTTTGCTCATTTTTATTATTCATTGTTATACAAATGTACTTACACGAATCTTACGTTGTTTCTATATCCTGCAGTCCATCCTTTTTATTAGTATTTTATAGATTTGAGACTATTAACTTAATAACTGTAAAACATTGACTTTTGATCCATTCATTTTAATTTAAATTGAAAACCTTATACCTTCGTTTAGACTGGGGCATTGGGGTTAATGCTATCGTAGTTAATTGCATTTCTTCGCACTTGCAACTCTCACTGAGTTGGAGCCAAATACTTCTTCTCTTCTATAAAATAGTTTTTAAAATATCTGAGAAGGAAAAAATATTACTAAATAATGTGTGCTAAGCAGTATTGTATTGTGGGTAGTAAATTTTGTAGTGTGTCAAGTAAAAATCTTTTGAGAGTTTGGGTCATCTTCTGTCAAAAAGAAAAAGATATGTAGAAACAGGAGTTAGTTTATACCACCCAAAGATACTTTCAATATTTAAGTTTTATATTATATTTTTGAAGTTATAAACTTTCATAAGCAATTACGTTGACAGGCATGTGCATGGTACGATTTGAAATTCAATATTTTTCCGCTTATCAAATAATTATGAGTAAAATTTTAAATTATTAGTTTGTTCTAAAATGAAATTATATTTTACGTGTATGTATTTTTTTCATCAAACATATACAGTAAGCATTAAACTTTTTATTATTATTTTTTTATCATTAACTAAAGTTACCTGAACACAGATTTAAACCAATTTACCTTTTCTCGTCATGTTTTTGACCACCATAATTTGTTACAGGTATATATAATAAAATTAATAGAAATAAAATTTCAAATAAATGACAATTTGGAGTTATTCAAACTTGAAATAGTTTTTTATTCGAATTAATTTTACTATCAAATTATATATATATATATATATATATATATATATATATATATATATATATATATATATATATATATAAGAATACTTTCATCGGCAATTACCTCATGGAAATAGTTACTCAAATATTCTATTTAAAGATATTTCCAGAATTTAAAACCAAGAAACTCCTTATTTTTTAAAGAGTGCCTATAAATAGTTCTTTGGTATTACATTTAAATTTTACTGGTTAAATATTTAATCAAAATAATTATTCCACAACTCAAACATTTTTCTCAGTTCTAAGCAAATTGTAGAGAAAGAAAAAATATTGAGATAACATGTGTATTTTTAATTGAAGTCCGTCATGAATTCGTTCGTAACTTGAATACAAATATCAATTAAAATAAATTCCACCCTCGATTTCCACCCGTCTTTATTATCCGTCCAATTTGCTTGTTGTAATTGAATTTTGATAGGCGCGCGCCTTTTTGCTGGAGGCTGGAAAAACGAAGATAAAAACGGGAACTGAATACGTTCAATGGTAAAACCTTCTAGGGATGAAAACACTTGTTCTTCGTTATATTTTTAACGATATTTGCGTAAAGAAAAGAAAACAATTATACGGAAATGATCAATACAATTCGTAACGTTATTGTATTTGAATTTCTATTAAAAGTATGATTTGAATAAGTTAGTTAAAAACAAATTAAATAAATTTCGGTGATGGTTGTACACTACGCATATAGCAAAACCATATAAGCACAGGTTACAAGTGCTTTTAATTCTGTATAAATTATGGGTTATGTACAAGTTACGTACTTTAAATATAATTTATGCTTTGAAAGTAGTGCGTAAAGGGCGGGTTAAACAATTTATTTACTTCTAATTCTCCATTCAAAAGTTATTTCAATGGTATAGTTCTTTTACAGCTACCATTACATAAAAACATTGACACATCTTCAAGACACAAACGTCATTCCAAATGCAAGTGGTAGGGGAATATGCCAATAAAACAGCGTCATAAATAGTTGTCTCTCCCAACAGCTGCAGGTTAGTCAGATATTAAGTTAATTAATAAAACTGCCGGCCCTTATACAATTATCCTATCATCGTCGAAAATATATAGGTTAATGGTTACGCTTACTTGCTTTTACTTTACATATTCCCGCTTAGGTGCCCAAAATAAAATGATTGCTATTTCAATTGAAATAAATGTGTTCAAAAATATGAAAATCCTGTCGATATTGCGACCTGTGTTAATATCATTGCGATTCTTTACAAATGAAGATAGGGCATAATGACGTAGAGTGTGTAAAAAAATACGTAATATATAGCCTTGAATATGTACACAGTACTTGTTCGAATTTAGCGCTATAGAAAAATAAAAACTCATTTTATGCATGATTGTGAAATTTATATTCCCGTTGACAATAGTTTTGATAATCAATATTTTGTTTAATCGTTGGTATCTTGCAGGGCTTGGTGCCATATCCAACCTTATTTTACTTCGCCGATAATGTCACCAATTACAATTGTTATTTTATTTAAAGAAGAACTCTCTCTTGCATGTATATCACATTATTTTCTGACAATTTTTCGATTTGTTTAACATACTAATGTATATTACACCCTACTAGTTATCTTACAAGTTTACAGTTCGTTTTGTCAAAAATATGATAATTTATAATATTATTGACAAAATGATCTGTAAGCATGCAAAAAGGGAACTTGTGTTAAATTTGCTTCTTTTTTTAATTTGACAATACGAGGGTTTTTTTAGCAGTTGAATCATTAACAATCTGCGATACACGTAAAACAACTGGATGTATGGAATTGAAACTACAACATAAACTGAATTTTAACTATGAACTTCAATAATTTATTGGTATTGAAAACTGTAATGCACACCAAAAATAGGGTTCAGATATGATAACCTTATTGAATGTCATAAATTCCTGTATTTAGTTATGATATTGAGAGGTGAAGGATTGGTTGTGCGGCAGGTTATAAAATATTTGTTAGAAAATAGCAGGCAGTTAGTAATAAGGAAGAAAAAAATAAATTGTAATTTATTGAAAGAAATTAAGATAAATTAAAAAACATTTTAAAAAAATTTTAAAAATGGCAAAGATTCAGCGAAGTAACGTGTAAATTACACTAATAAAAATAATTGTGTGCTATAAGCCTAAAAAATTAAAAACCATGGAACACCGATGTACTGAATGAATTTAATAATTTTTTTGTTAAGTTCCTAAGACCACACACCGAAAAAAAAAATAAATGTTTATTTGGAAAAAAATAATTTTAAAATGTTATAATTTTTTTTAAAAATTTATCATTTTAATAGTTTTCGACACAAGTAATTTAGATTCTGCCGTTAAAAAATTATTTCAATTTTTGCCACTGACAAAAGGACAGCCGCTGTATAACAGATATTTAAAATTATTTTAAACTAAATACACGTAAAAATCGTCGAAAATAACAAAACATTACAAGTGTTTAGTTTATAAACAAAGAAATAAATAATTTTAATTATATATATGAAAATTTAATCAGGAGTATTATTTTCTTCAATATTACCATCGATTCTTCTATAGGTATTGTTGGCGAGACATTCAACAAATTTACTTTTCTTTTTAAGCAATTACAGAGCAATCTAATAAATTTTTCGGAATTCACAAGCTAAGTCACATCCAGGTTCACAGATACAAAACCATCTTAATAAATTTTCGGGTGGCGGTGGATGGTCAGTCCGTAGTTCGTAATGAACTACTTCCAACCTTCTGCGTTTTACTTGTATTGTATAGTATCCTAGCCATAATTGAACTTCAAGAGTGTACTTGCAATATACTCTTTTTAAATGCTCTCAAGAAGCATTGAGCGTAAATTGCCAATGAAGTTAAATATACGAGTTCCTTTTAGCAGCAGCTTTAATACACTTTTCACACATAAATATATTCATACCTTTAGAAATTTTCTTACCATATCCTTCCGTGATCTTTTAACATATTCGTAATTATTTCTGCCTGCTTCTTAAGGTTTTATGCCGTCCCTTCAAATACTTTTGTAAAAGTTCAAGTTAATTTTCTCGAAAAAAGTAAAATTTAAGCGAATCTATATATATATATATTTAAATATATATATATATATACATATACATATATACATATGTATATATATATATATACACATATATGTATATATACATATGTATATATATATATATATATATATATATATTACACTGTACAATGTCACTGATACGGTATGACATTAAGAAAAGATCATCAGATTCATTTTTTAGGGTATACTTTTCTATTTTCGACTTTTCAAAATCCATAAAAAAGCAATAAAAAAAATGTATGACGGTTACATTTTAGTTGAGTGCAAGCAGATAAAAACTTAATTGCATTCGACTTAACGTACCGTCTTAATATAATACTAAATTAAAAGTTACCTCGTAATATTCTTAACAATGATTATATAATTTGGCATCAAGAAATGCGGATTTATTTTTGTGACAGCAGAAAACAATAACGTCTGGAATGTGGGGGCAAGCTTTCATCACGTTTATGAAAGTAAAAATATACTCAGTTATATGAGTACCTGGTGATTTATTTTTTAATTTTTTATATTTATTATATACTCAATTATATGAGTACCTTTTGATTGATTTATTTTCATTTATTTTGGTGGATTATTTGATAGTATTTCATACTCTTTCCTATAATTTCACCATATGGGAGCTTGTAAAATTTTTTCATAGTTATTTCGATATGAAATACAATATTAGTGAAAAAGAAACAGCAAATGGATCAGTTTTTGTACTAATATAAATAATGCAATATAAAAATCTCATCTTAAATAAAAGTAAAAAATTAAAATTAATAAACTTACCTCATTGTAATGACCATTTTTTAAAAATAGAATGTAATATTTACAGTTTTGATTCGTGCGAACAAAACAATAACACAAAAGGTAACCAGATCGCATCACGTATATTTTGTTTCAACTTAATTAAAATGTTGACTATTTATAACTAACATAAAAGGTCATACGACCTTTTCAACAACAAGGGTACTTGAGATTTTAAACAGATTGGTAATTTCATTGTATTATATGGCAAGAATATTAATTCCGTGTTATTGTGTCCAGTAGCAATGTATCAACACTGATACAAAGAAATAAACCATATTCGTGAGTTTTAAATGCATTATGGAATGCTAGTTGCTTATTTCCTAGGAAAAAATTAAATTTGAGTAATGCCTTTTTTAATTTGTGTTGAAAGTTTTATACATTGGTGAGTTGAATGGTTAACAACCTATACAAGAAAGAAGATGATATTAAAGTTTTAGACGAAATTGTTGAAAAAAAAGAAATTCTTGTTTTTAATAATATTCTTAAAATATGTGGCAATACCTTCACTTATTTGCGTGAAAATTAAGTGTTTTTGTTGTCATAACAAATTTTAAACATAAAAATAAAATTTATATGCTTGATAAATTCACTTGTGTATATTAGCGGTTGCACCAGCATCTGTGTGTTACTAAAAGTTGATTATCTCTTATACTTATATTTAAAAAATTACTTTGTATTGTAGATATAATTTGAAGGATCGAAGATATTTTTTATCCATAAAAACCTAAAAGAATGGAATACCATTCTTTATGATGTATTGCAATTCTGTAAGCAATTCTTAAATCAAGGCTGCAAGATTGATGAATTTCATTCCCAGTTACAGTTAAATAATTGATTGGATTTCAATTTAAATTTCCTTAAATTGTTTTTAACTATTTCGGGATAACTGAAAAGAAATTGTATAAATATTTTATGTAAACATTGTTACGATTAAGGAATATCGACGTGTTATATTGTATTATTAAGGTAACTACAGTGAACGGGTTGCGGAGAAAATTTTTTTGAATTTAGGTTATCCGAATATTAACTTTTTAAATGGTACCTTTATTTATAAAAAAATGTGATAATAATGCCATTACTAAATAATACTGCGATACTTAATTTTTTTTTATTAAATTTATTTTTTTTATCCTCAATAGGACTTGAATAACGATTGATTTTATTGTACGAATATATATCAGCTTATGAAATGTAAACTTCGTACCTACATGTATGATACGGGGAAAAATTAAAATTTAATAATTAAGGAGAGTTTCATTAGTTTTCATCAGTACACAGGAACATGAAATTAAATGTAGTATTTCTCAAACAAATATTTTTCAAAACGAGTAAGGCATAAAAGAAATTATTCTTGTCGTCACATTCACAGTTAAATCGTGCATTTCAAGGTGGTATATAAATTTATATTTTATTATTGAACTTGACCTTAGGTTTTCATTAAACATTTCAGGTATCATTTCACTTTGTTTAGAGTTTAGTTTGCAATGGTTTTTGTTTAATTGCGTTTTTTATTATCGTCTACTTTTAAAATGTTGTAAATTATTTCTTAAGAAATAAAGTAATATGCTGCACTTTGTTTACTATTTTTGAACCCAAAATTCAGAAAAGTGTAATAAAAAATAAAAGAAAAGTATAAGTATAACAAACAAATAAAAATAAACATTCTTGGAAAATTTTCTTTATATTTTTTTATACCTTGAGAATTATTTTTACTGAAGTCAATATTACTTATGATAGGCTTTACCTTGAAGCTTTACATTATGTTTATAAACCCACAAACCATTATATTATGTCAAAAGAAGTCAGTGGAAGACAAATACCCACAGGGAGACTGGTGGAGGAGGCACTAGTATATATTTTGCGAATATTATTTATGAAATATTTATAGGAAATAAGTGTTAATAGTAACTTAAAAAGGTATTTTATGTTCTCCTTTTTCATCAGAATTATAAATGAAAGCGCATATCAAACATTCTAAGAATACAATTTTTCATCTTATATAAGTAAATTTAGCGAATTATTAAAAAAAAGTAGTTAAATATTTTATGGAAAAATTTGTTCCACAAGGTTAAAATATTTAGTATTATTTATGACCTACCAGTACGATATTTTCAATGGCATTTCAAGAAAAACAATATTATATACAAGCCTGCTTGCTTTCTACTTTATGTTGCATTGAATCCAATGATATATCTTCAAACTCAATATATCTTCTGCTAATTGAACAATGCAATATTTCACAAACCGATTGTTTTCCTAATTTTTGGTTTATTCTCTGTTGGTGCATAATATATCATTTCAAGAAATATAATAAAAAACGCTAAATATTTGTGTCAAATTAGGAGTCTGTTAATACATACATACGTGTTCCGGCCTAAACGACTATGTTGTCAAACGTTATCGTACCAGATAGTAATCTCCGAGTGGGTTTATTTTCTTATTTTATTTAAGTGTAAATAATAATTCTATGGAAATGTAAAAAATTAAATATAAAACTGTCTACCAAAAATTTAAAATTGGCTGACAGTAATGATTAAACATCAAGCATTATTAATAATCTATCTTATTTTTTTTAAATGGGCCATTTAAGACAGGAGAATTTTTAAGATTTTAATTGTTTGTTGCGTCAATAAAGTGAGTTAACAGATGGTTACCCTTTTATTCAAATAATTTTTAATGGTTTATCTATTTGTTGAACTTCGTTCTTTCTGAATTACTCGATTCTTTGTCAATTTTCTTGGTGCCTTTATAACGTTTTAATATAAACTATTTCCAAAGGCAGATGCTAATAACGTAACAGTATATTTGTTTTGCTAATCACCAATTTGATTACACCAAATTGGTAACATTCATCATACATAGGAAATTGACAATATAAAATTGTTTCTTTAGGGCATGCTTTATCTCAAGCTCTACAAAGCTATTTCCACATCTTTATAACCCAACAATTTCTGGAAGGTCAGTTATATCTCAATATATTGGGAGAGAAAACCATATTATAAAATTAATAGCTGAAATCAAACACAAAGTTTGTGTTAATAAACCTATCAAGTTTCATATATATGTGGCAGGTTTATGTAGACGTCTTCATGTGTTGAAACGTAAGTTGTGGTTTTAGAAAATACGTTATATTTACGTACTTATTCAGGAAAATTTATCCGTGTAGTGCTTCTATTTTATATAAATTCTTGATGGATTGATTTTATATTTAACACATGCAGTTTTTATTTGTATACAATGATCTCCTACTTACTTAAGGCGTTACCTTTTTAAATTGATTCTTGATATTTGAAAAATTTATCTTGTTTTGTCAATCATTTGAAAAATGGAGATATTTTATAGTTTGATTTGAAATACCTAAAAACTTTTCTTTCGTTGAAAAAAAAAATATTTTTGTCATTAAGAAAGCTTCCTCTGCTATAACATAAAAGTAACGCAATTAAATCAAACTACGTGATGTAGTATTATTTCTACTATCTTTAATTTCTTTACCACGACTTAGGTTTCGTTGTATTACAACATCTTCAGGTGGGATATTAGCAAAGATCTTTGCTAATATCCCACCTGAAGATGTTGTAATACAACGAAACCTAGGTCGTGGTAAAGAAATTAAAGATAGTAGAAATAATACTACATCACGTAGTTTCATTTAATTGTGAATAATGAATTTCTACAAAATTAACGCCAAATATATTCAATATAAAAGTAACGGTTTATGATAAATGACTATCTACTATTGAGTTTATTTATCAGGGGTGAATCATAGTTTTAGATATTGGTGATGGTCATATAGTAATTCGTTCATTTGTTACGTTCAATTTATGCTATTTTTATTATATGTACGCAATTATCTGTTGAATACTCAACGCAATGTGTTGCATTCTATTTTGCAAAATAAAATATTATATGTCAGTAAAGAAAAATCCAAAAAATAAACAAAGAGTTCTTCGACCTCTGCACATAATGCGCCTTATAAAGGGATCACGTCGCGTTGGAGTCATTTAATTTATGACATATAGTAAGCCAAGAGAGTACTGGCTATTATATCTTTGCAACATGAAATTAAACACTCAAATAAAATCATTAACAAACCATATTTTTAGAACAGTTTATTCAGCAACATTTGTGGTTCTGAACAATTTTTGTACATATTAGTGTTAAAGGTAGCATAAAAATTAATATATAAGTTTACAAATCGGTTGAATATCCAAAATAAAGAAATAAATTTTACAATGTACAAGTCGATATCAATAATAATTTTGGCAATAAAAAGTAGGATCAGGTCAACATCGCGCTAGCAATAAAATGTAATACGTCTTAACTTGATCGTAGCCAGGAGAGCCACAAACAATTGCTGCAATAAAGGCGTCACTAGATTGCAATCACAATTTTATCGCGTGTGCGGTTCAAAACAAAGCCGCAACCGAGCGAGTTTATATACGTTCTGGCTACAATAAAACCGGCACCCTAATGATTTCTGCTTCAAGTTTAAAATTTATACTCTTATTTAGTTATAAGTTTTGGTTGGAGTTCCGATTTGGATAGCTGACTTCAATTTATAATTAAGATCAGAACTTTCATCGAAGTGTTTTCTTTAGTTACTTTTAAAATGTTTTAAAAAATCACGTAATACCACAATTCTTTTAAACCACTATTTCTAACCAATATTTCTTTTAAAAGTATTATGTAAGTAAGATGAAATTTTAATTTCTTTTCATTCTTTATTATTTATTTGGTACAAACGTAATGTAAAATATAAACCTGTGCTTAGTTTATTATGAAACGAGTTTAAATATTTGCACTTTCATGATCAAAATGCATATTATCAAAATAGTATAAAATATCAACAGCAATAAAATGAAACTTCAATTATAAAAAAAAATAGTCAATGTCCATCCACTGATCAATCAAGAGACAATCGCTAAATACAAGACATCACTAGCTCCTCGAATATTGATGGTAGTCGCTAATAAGATGAAATTAGTTCAGTGGTATGGATTTATTAACATAAACATTATCATTTTTCAAAGTCATTATATTATACATTTTACTACTTAAAATATTTTGAAATATTTTAAGATTAATCAAAATGCTCTGACCGTTTCCATATAAAAAATAGGATCCTTTCCCCAATTTTCTGAGAGGGGGAGGGGTCTAAAATTTTTTATTAAACTGCAACTTAATTCTATGTTATATTCAAATAATCATCTGAAAAAAATGGAATGAGTATAGAAATGTTTTTCAGAGATATGACTCATAAAATGGTCTAGAAAAGTTTATACAGGAAAAGTTCTTAAATTATTGAATTGAAAAGCATGAGCTAAGATCATGGCTAATTCCATGATCACGCGATATAGACAGATATTTTTTTTAATTTCAGTTCATATCGTAATTAAACTTCAAATATTTTTACAAAATGTGTTCTAAGTGTATTTAAAGAAAATTGTAATAAATATGAAAAACTAATTTAAATTAAAATATGTTTATCACTTTGATGCATATTTTGAATAGCTATATTGTCTTTCAAAAGATTTTAAATCTCAAGACACTAAAAAGAGTATTACTAAAAGCAATTAGCGATACTGGTAACTGTTGTATATAAAGTTTTATTTACTACGTACCATTTATTTTCATGATTTCCAATGTAAACTATTTTGAGATTTTTTTACAAACAAACGCCTCATCATGAATTAACATTTCAACCACAAATTATATCAAAATATTTGACGTCTTGAACAGTCGATTTTTAAGGTCTCCTTTAAAAATTGCTAATTACTATGTATTTAACAATCCAGCTATATTATTCAAGTATTCGTCTCATTTTAAATTAGCTTTTCAAAATGTAAATATGCAACTAGTAAGTATACATTTTGCATAAAACAAAAGTATATTTCTAGATCAATGGTACCATCCATTATACCATTCATCATACGGGATTCAGGACTGAAACCGTCATTAGATGATTACTTTGATCTAAAAAGAAATTAGTGTCTTCTAAAACACTTGAATAATTGTAACATTTTGATTTATCAAAGAGAGTTAACCTAGCCTATTCATACTTTGTAAATTCAAAGCTATGTTTTAAAAAAGGTCTCATTAATTAAAAAACACACACAAGTCACTTATATAAATGTCGTTGATACAAATGATAAATACACCATTAAATATCTACTAATTCATTGCCTCTTACAAAAGTAAATGTGGTAAAATTGCCGATACGCCAACGTGAAATTGAACAAAGGACAAATTTTTTGCGTGGGTGACCATGTGAGCCAACCACCTACGATTCACATAACAATCAAAATAGACTTTAACCCGTATTAAAGTATGCAAATGCAAAACTAATAAAAATAAGCCGAGAAGTCTTTTGCATTCGACGACAATATATTTTATCAATTTAAAGATATTTTAAATAAATTATGTCTCATCAATTAATTAAAAAATAAGATTAACTAATAATTGTTTCAATGATTCTTCTAATTTCAGAAATAAAAAGTATATGTCTTCAGACGGTTGCCCCTAGTCAATATTTATTCAATTCGCCAGTTATTCGGGCTGAGTAAAAAAATATTCGAAATGAAAAAGTAAACCGCGAGCTTGTATCTATCTGCACCATAAAATTTTCCGCCAGATAGAACATAAATGGTAATATCAGAATACCATACGACATAATAAGTACTAAAATTTAGTCCAACTTAATTATTTCTATTCCTAACAAAAACCTTAAAAATGGGCGCTTGAAAAGTAGAAATTATTGTAAAAGTTGAATTATAAATACTTAATGTTTGCAAATAAGTTCTTACAGAGTATTACGTACATATCTTCAAAAAATTCTATTGACTTGGCACCGTAGATCGATGTGAATAACAACCAAAACGATACAAAAACTTTAAAAAAGCCCGGACGTCTGCGGTTTTGTCAAATAATGCACAACTAAATATTACTCAAGTAATACATAATTAACGTTAGGCATAATTGGTCTTTTTACACATTTTTCCGTCAATATGTAAACCAGATATTTCTGTAATATATTTTGTGTTCTATGGAACTTAATGACATTATTTACAAAACAGCTGATTAAAATATTTTTCTTAACACACTGGCTTAGATTTGATGTCATCCAATATGATGAAACCATTGTCTATTAATCAATTGCCTAAGTTATTAAAATAAAATAAACCATATAATATTAAATATTTCATACATCCATATACAAAAAAGTAATAGATTATATTAGACAATTTTTAACACAGAAACATACTAATAATATTAATGTAGTTATTCAAATATGATCCATATTACCTTAGTGCAATAATATTAAAGTACTTAATTTAATAAATATAATTTAATAAAATCTAGTGTCCAAGGGAAAAACTTTCAAAGAAAACGGCAGTGTTAAGGAAGACGCAACAATTCTGAAAGTCGATAAAGCTTGATTTCCAAACGAATAGATTACGTAAATTAAGGAAGCAAAATAGAAATGTTTGTAGTGTATATTTAATAATTATAATAAGAGAATTAGATTATATAAAGTTGTGTAAAATTGTCTTATTCTATCACCAATATCGATCACGGTGTAAAGTAAATAAACAATTGGGTTTCCAATAATTAATCAGCTTTCTAGATTAAGGAGACTTTAAAAGTTAATTTTACGGATACGGAGAAATTTTACGGGACGGCTGAGCATAAATCGATGTTTCTGATTTTGTTTTAATTTTACAGGTTACTTTTACGCTGCATAAAATATTAAGCTGCAAAATTTAAATATATTTAAAGAAACTCGCGACAATTAATTAACGATAAACGATTATAAATTTTAGACAGTTTATTTCAGTAAAAATAATTAGAGGGATATATTTGAGATTTATAACATATGTGCACATTTCTAATTTTTTTTCTTTTATTTAGGACGGTTACGTCGTCCATCCTTACAAATAGTCTAAATATTTTGTCCTAAGTTTTCCAGCTTCGAATATGTATTCAATTAAAATTACCTTTATTATATGCCTTATGGTATTGAGAAAAAAATATTAAACTATTTTTTATTTATCATTAATTGTTCATTATTCTTAAAAAGGTGTAACTTGAATCGATATATTTGTATGTGATGGATTTAATTAAAAGAATAATGCGATTGTTGAATATATTCTGACTAAATTGTTGGTTTATCAAACTTAAATAATATCATAAATCCTATCTGACCTTTTGTGATGATCGTTTCACATAAATTTGTGACGATCGTTTCACATAAATTTGTGACGATCGTTTCACATAAATTTATATTGCAAATTAATTTTTGACCCATATTTAAACTAATATAATTTTCGGTCTTTCTTTATAACATATGCTCATGGATTAATTCAAATCTTATCGTAAAAACAAAACACTCCCCGTACACTCAAATAAAATAAAATATTTTAGTTAACAAAGATTTCACTATAAATCCAATAATATATGTCCCTCAAATTCTGATTAAACTAGCAAATTCTCCACTAGAAATATTTCATGTTCTTCTTTACAACAATGACTTTCATTGTCTTCAAACAACATGTTGTCGAATTGATATTTTTAATGGAGAAAGAGGAGGAGGATGCATACAATATAAGTACATTCTTTAGTACCAATGCATCGCGCATGGTGCTATCTTTAAGTTCCTTTTGTACAATACTTTTATTTGTTACTAATATAATGGTCTCATTATCATCAGGTTTTATTAATTCTATAGTCACAATATAATCCTCGAATTTAGCTAGTTCTAAATCTGTTTGACAAAAATTTGTACTTCTGCTGTACTTTGACTAAATAGTTGAGAAGTTAGTCGCACGTGCATTTTAAATATTTTTTAAACATTTTTAGTTTATTTTTAGTTTCGTTTGGCTATTCATTAGAGGTATTTTTAGTTTTTAAGAGCAATACCATTTGTCAAAATATATGCAACCGACATTTTAAAGAAGTTATTACTTCCAACTAATATAAACACGAAAACCTCTTTTTCCATCGATATAGAATCTACCTTATTTATGGCATCTCCAAAAATTGTTATCACTTACCTGCCCAATTAATGTTTTGTCTTATGGCCGTTTCTTCCAGAACAAGGCGAACGTAAATAAAACGATTCTTATTTTCATACTAATGCTTAAAATATACAAGAGTTCCTTTCCAAAATCTTGATTCCCCAATTACAGATTTGTACCATCTTATAATAGTTCGTGAATGAAACAACAATTTTCCTGATATACCTATCTGCCTTAGGCGAATAATAGATTAAAGTAAAAGAGAATGTTTTCAATGCTGAAAGAGGTGAAAACCTTTTCCAAATTCTAGCCCTAACTTCTTTTACAATTTCCCACGAATATTCATTAAAGTAAGTAACGATAAAATATTACTCATAAACAAAACTTACTAATTTTTCTAATTCATCATATGGTTTCGATGATACAACGTTTATAGTGCTTAAAAAATTTGGAAAAAACCTCAAAGTTAGAATTGAACCACGTTTAGCAATATTTTCTTTGCTTTCCTTAAAACATCTTCCTTCAAATTGTTCAGAACGAAAAGGAGTATAAGGAGTAGTATACTAATAACATTTTTTTTCATTTATTCTTATTTTTTCTTTAATAAACCTGTAAACAGAATATTGAAAATAATTATAAATATATATAAATATATATATATATATATATATATATATATATATATATATATACATATATAAATATATATATATATATATATATATATATATATATATATATATATATATATATATATATATATTTATTTATATACATATATATATATATATATATATATATATATATATATATATATATATATGGTTTTATGGCTCCGGGCGGAACGCTACTGTCTTCTCGATTCTTTCCAGTCTTCTCAAAATTTCGATTTAATTTTATTATGAAAAAAATACGTTAACGGTATTCTTAATTTTCTTATTCCATTGTTCTTTCAAAAGGTGAAGGAAAATAAATGAAAAAGATCTTATTTTCCAACGAAGTATATAAATACTTTATTCAACAATATTTCAAAGTAACTGTTAATTAATTAGTTTTAAATTTATTTTATAATTATTCAGGAAAAATGCTATTTTCCTTCCTTCAGCACCCCTTTTCACTTTTCCCCTAAACCTTTCACCCTGTGGTTTAATTATTGTTACTGCGGGTTTTCACTAAATACTGATTAAAACTCATGTTTCTTTCGGTATACGCTTAAAAACAATGTTCGTTTATTCAATATTTCGATCTATTTCTCTATTTTTTATACTTTGATTGTCTTTTTGGGTACAACGTGACACCTTTTTTATATTAACTTTACACCAATGTTATTTCATTCTGCTCAAAACTTATTCTCGTTGAAACTTGGACAGTGCATCGTCCGGTCTGATGTTAAATCCCATGTTAACTCTCTCGTGGCTGGGATCTCTCTCTGGTCACGGAAGCACGCATTTGTATTGCGCGGATTACTTCGTCGACTTTCGGCGATCTTCAGTTTTTGTGGTGTCTTCTGGGCAGTCTGTTTAATCTAGAACAACTTTCTAGCACTAATATTTATATTTAGAAATTCATATTTAATTTTTCTTCAATTCAAATTATTTGGTTCTCCATGAACTATTTCGGGCGCATATTACCAATAAAACGCTATATATACATATATATATATATATATATGTATACATAAATATATAAATATATATATATATATATATATATATATATATATATATATATATATATATATATGTATATATATATTATTGTTCATTATTCTGTCTCTTAGTATTACTATGATCCAACTGCATAAATGAAGCTTTATGCTCTATTTAAAAAACGATACTCACCTAAAGCATCATGAATATAATGAGTTCTAATCATAATTAAATTTACATTCAAATATAATTTTACCATATTGGGTATATGAACTTTCGTAGGCTCACCAAAAAAATTGCAGGTGTCGTATAATAAAAATCTACAAGCTACCGTAAACCCTAGCTTTATTCAAAGTGGAGAATTTTTCTCTTCATTTTACAAAACACATATTTTCCAAAATCTGCACAAGGTAAAATTATATTTTGACAGAGGTTTTAATGCAGATATCTCAAATTACCTGACAATACTAGACAGAAAATTGTAAAAAAACATGACTGCACGCTTATATAAATACTTTATATAATTATCCACAAATATATTATATAATTATCCACAAGTTAATAAAAATCCAAAGCTTACTGCAGCCAAATTAAATCGAAATCCGACGAGCAGGTTATAACTTTAAATTATAATTACTTTATTATTATGTCATTTTAATTAGAATGTAAATTTTAATAGTCGTTATATTCTTACCAAAATAGTGATAGTTAAATGTCCATTAAGACTAGAAAGATATTAGTTGAATTATTCAATATAATATTGAAATTTCGTACTTAAATCGGATAAGTTTCAAACTAGAAATTTTATTACTATTTGGAGTAAACGTAAATTTGTAATTATTCATACTTTTAGAATCTACCACTCCGTCGACTCTTTCCAACCGCTTGCCTCAATAAATTATTCGTATTACCAAAATGAGAGTCAAATGCAGTAAATTGTATGCCAAGTACTATAATATTTCTGCTACACTTAGCCGGTAATATTGCCATTCAAGTGTTTGTATGTTGTTAAGTACATATCTGTACATTATTACTATTAACTTTTAAGCAATATTCGGCAAAGCAAAAAATGACTCGTCAACAAATACACAAAGCTAAGCGGCACCTAATTAACTTTTTCTATGTGCTCGATATACTTAGAGATATTTTCTTCTGTGATACACATTATTTAAATTATTTGATTGACAATGAAAAAATGTCAAATTAATAAAATGTCAAAGTAAAATTTTGAAGAACAAAAAGCAAACTCAATCACAAAGTGTACCAAAATATTGATAACTTGAAAAGGGATGAAAAAAAATAACGTGACAACACGCCGTAAACAGGTCATTGAAATGCATGGAAGAAAGCTCCATTTTATTTAATAAAACTATCCACGAGCTGTCAATAAATATAATGCGATTTTATTCTATTATAAAAGTGACTTGTTTATTTCTAGAAAAAATAATCTGATAATATTTTTTTATATGAAACAAACATCAAGAAATCTGAAATACACTTTTAATTTATGACGTCGTTCTTTTTGCATTGATTCAAATACTTTACGCAGTTTGGAGAAAAAAGGAGGAATGAGAAGCAAAATTAAGAATTTTGAAAAAAACCCATGACTGTAGTGACTCGTTTCAATTAAAAAAACTATTACTCGTTTTAATTAAAAAAACGAATAAATATTTTTTTTGAAAACCCCCCTACTAATAAGCAGTAAGAACCTATTAATGTAATGACAAACCCAAAAAAATCCGTCGGGGCTACCATGCCACGCCTATACCTAAAATTTAGCAGTTTTATCAGTTCGTGATTTACCTGAATTGTTTTTTCTATGCTGCTACAATGTAATTGATATTGAGAACGGAAATGGAAGTGGATAGATCAGATTTCAGAAAAAAATATAATCAAATAAATTACTGCAAAGTTAACTTATTGTGTCAGTGTTACATTCATTAATATTTCCAATGATGGCACAAATTAAATTAAATTAATAGGTATTTATTATTTTTGAATTTGGTACGTTAAACTAAGTGTTTGAATTTTTTTTGGTATTTCTCAGATACAAGTGGTACATATTCGTAAAAATAATCGTTTGATGCTTCATAAACTATCGCAGATGTTTCTCTTGAACCGCAGCATTAGTGTGTAATCCAAGTTACATTTCATTATCTACTTGTTTTACGTAGACCTTTTCTTTTATGAACTGCTAGTAGTATTCGTATAAACTGAAAATGTATTTTATTCCAAAAACAATAAATCCACAAAGATAAGAAAACTCGTTTTAGGTATTTCCGGGGAAGCAATGGTTAAACGTACAAATGAAATGGATCTTTCCCATAAAAGAATATAATCATGTTTGTGATAGATTTCAAAAATTTGTAAATACTTATTCATAAATATTCGACCTACTGAAATTTCTTAAATTGCTTCTTCGTCGTAATCCATTTAAATTTCTTCTGAATCGCTATGATTACTATGTATACAGCGAGCTAAAAAGGCTTGACACACATTAGGAATACACAATTATCTGGATGCCTCAGAGCATTCGGATATGTTTCGCAATGAATATTAGCCTTATCTTTGTTTCTAGATTCCTCATAAACGTAATGAAGTTTAGAATATTAAATTTTGTAAAAAATACAATCACAAAATATCTATATTTTCAGCTAAGGCATCCGAAGTACTAACTTGTGGTAAATATTTTTGTGAATTTTTTATTGCCCGTAATCATTTAATATGAATCAAATGAAATGTCTTCAAAGCAACCTGCTCTCTAAAATCCTTTAATCAATATATTTCAACAGAACAAGGCGTGTGACATGATAAAACTTCTTGATACGTTGCGCAACAAAGCTTCTTAATTGAAATAATCTTACGAGTTTTTGTACTTGACGTGGTAACGATAACGATTCGTGATAACGATAACGGCGTCGTAACGGTTTACCCATAGAACAGAGAGTAAACTTCTGTGAGTTTACTCTCTATTACGGTTTTATTTCGTTAAAACTAATATTATATTCAAATAAGGAATAATAAAAAAATTACAAATACCATCAGGGCTTTGTTACCGACGTTCAATTCGCATCATTTTAGAGAGCAGGTCACTAAAGATATTTCATTTAATTCAGTGTAATATCAAGTAAAAAGTAAGCAAAGTTATAGATAGCAATATTTTATTTAAATTATAAAAGCAACTACCTATTTACCTCAAAAAATAGTAAATATTTCAGTCTTAAAATTGGATGTCCACAAAACAATTTCGGTACGTTTTTTTTTAATGGAAGAAATATTGAACTCTCAGAAAATTTGGTGCATATTTTTTTATAATTCAGACACCAATCGAGACGTAAAGGAATATTCCCCAAATATAAATTTTTTCTATATAGTTGAAGTTAATTATCTTATGGTGAATACAATCTACATTCAAAAATAATAAACAGAACATTGTAGTCTTTATTAGTTGTCGAATAATTTATAATATTATTAGAATAGTCAGTAATCGAGTATGAAATTAAAAGAATCATTGCAAATTAAAATCATATACAAACTAATATCTAATAAATTTAGTTATATAATACTAATTAGATTAATATATATAAGACGAACGTACCAAACATTAAAATTATGTATAAGTAATAAAAATACCCAGACGCTATGGAGCTTTAATAATTCCACTTAGCTTGACATGCTTTTTTTTATTTAACCTAGATATTTACTTAAAAGTCTCTAACAAAAACAGAAACAAAGAAATCAAACAAACTTTACATTAACTGCATTCATTAAATCTATATATAATTATGGGTTTCTTTTTTACGTTTCTAGAGAATTAGAAAAAAATGTATAATTTTTACACGTTCAGGTCATTTATGAAATTTGCGTCGACTATACATTATTTACGCTCTGTATTTATTTATTGTACAATATTTACGCAATCTGTTCATTTACACAAAACCGAGATGATGCCAAGTGATCCGAAGTTCAGAATATTGATGCGATTACTATGTTTTGGAACAGGTTTTTCAAATAGATATTTCATTGATATATTATTTTTGTTACTGAAGTAGAAAATTTTAAATTAGTATCTAAAGATTATTTTCAACTTAACATAACATATTTCAATGATAGCTTATTTTTTTTTGATCTGTAGTTTTGCCAGTATCTTGAATTAACCTACAACTAATGAGAGAAAAAATTGGTTACAGTAATATTTTATAAGCGTGTTCTGATTGATTTACTGTTTGTGTTTTGAATATTTATAAAAAACTACCGGTATTTTTAGTAAAATAGTATATAAAAATAACTAATAATATATGAAAAATAACTTTTCAAAACAATAAATAATCGCAGTATTTACATTATATGGTTTCAATTACTTTTCTTTCCAAATGTGAATTTCAGAAAAAAAAACAGACCAACCTTTTCAATATTATTTTGAAATTAAAAATTAAAATTATGGTGTAAATATTTATTGCGTCTGGATGGAACTTAATGTCATCCTTATAATTCAAGTGCCAATATATGTTTATAATTTGTTACTATATTATTAATCTGTACATTCCATTTACTAAGTTTCTCAAACTCGACACTCTTTTTACTATAAACCCTTCTATTATTATCTTGTTTCCATTTATTTAATTTTTTTTTATAAAAAGCAATGATAAATTAAAACTCGAACATATCACTTCACATAACACTCAATTCGCTCACTAACGTTTGGCCTTTGGGAAAGAAAGTTTCCCTATCTGCGACTTATAAATATTATCTGTGTTTAAAACCCGTACACTATTCACGTGTCACAGTCACCACCGGATTCTATTTATTTAGTTTTTATCCAAGTTATTCAAGTTGTATTTTTAATAGAAGCTCACCAGCAAAATTTCTAAAGTATATTGACAATTTCCGTATGATTATTTTTCTGAGAAATATAATTTATAATAAAGTAAATATCAAGCGTCTTCAGCATCGTAAAATTTTATTATTGGAAGTATTCCGTTCCTGTTTGCTATTCTCGTTTTTCCAGCCTCCAGCAAAAGGACGCCGCCTATCAAAATTCAATTACTAGAGGCAAATTGAAGGGATAACAAAGATGGGCGAAAATCGACAGAGATATTTATCTTAATTGGTATTTGCATTCAAGTTACTGGTGAGGTACCTAGCGGTACCTCACGTAGAAATATACAATTGTTGTCTGAACTTTTTTTCTTTCTCTGCTGTTAATTTAAAAAATGGGATTAATATTTGAATTCTGGAATAATTATTTCAAACAAATATTTAACCAGTAGATTTGAAATAAAATATAATATAATTATTTAACGGGACTAGGTTCCTTAAAAAATAAGCTATTTTTTGGTTTTGAATACTAGATCGGATGTTGAATAGAATGTTTTAGTAAGTATTACGATAAGACAATTGCCAATAAAATTGTTTTATTAGGGTTGTTTTATTTTATATAATTTTTTATTTGAATTTAATTTTCGATCTATTCTGCTACGTGTTCACATATATTATTATCCATTTTATTACGAGAAAAATTAAATTTGGGAGATGTAAGACCAAATACATATTCTCTTCTCTAATCTAAATAAATCTCACAACGTAGATGTAAAAAAAAAGTTGCAAAAAATATGTTTAAAATAAAACTAAACGTAAGTGTCAACGAATATTTGGTTATGAGTAGATCATTCTTTCATCGATTTTTACATATTTTTCAACAATGGCTAATAAATATTTTTATGAAGAAATCAACATCAAATTCACACCACTAATGCCACTCACTAATTTAAACAAATTTGTATAAAATAATATATTTTGTAATTCTTTACCCGCGTAATATTTTGTAAAACGATTCAACGAGATAATAAACCTGATACGACAGCGTTGAATAATTTAAAAAATTGGCTTATATTTATACTACAAATGTGTACAATGTATAACTAATATACACTCTCCGAATACTTTGTGAAAAATTATTCCTTGAATTTTTCACCTCAAGAAGCATGTCTAAATGGAAATATTTGTCACTTTTTTATTTTTAGCCTAAATTTGGTATATTATAGGCTAACTCTTAACACCTGTTCCACACATATGTTTTGAGTTTTTACACATACTTAAAAAAAAAAGAAAGAACGAAAATAAAACTCAAATTAAGAACATGACTACTATGTGGAAATAAATGTAATGACGTTTCAAAAACAATAATTCCACATACCAGCGTAGAGAAATGAATGAGGCTTTTAAATTTAAACTAAAATTGATGGAACGAAAGTTTTAATTTTGCAATTTGGGTATGAGTTTTGAAAAGAAAAAAAGGTGACAAAATAGTGGATTCTATGATGTAGAAACAATGATATATTTTATTACCCATGCGTTTTAGTAAACAAATATTTAATAAAGCTGAAAAAGCCTGAAACTGTCAAATATTGAATATTTGTGGTATTATTATTATTTCTATACTTTTCTCATAATATTACATTTTATTATAGATGGAAATAATGATTTCTTACATAAATTGACAATAACTTTAATTCATAACTTTGAGTTACTCATTTCGAAAGTTTCGAAGAAGTAACTATTACTTTTTCCATCTACTAACAAGATGTCACCTTCCCAGAACTGAATAGTTTCATCTTTGAAGAAAATATTTAGTAAAAAATTGCTTAAATTTTTTTTGTAATTTGAGCACTGCCTGCGTAATAAATCTTAAAGGCGTAGAACATCGAAATACCAGAAGTTGTACATTGTCCATTATGAAGCCCTACCCAGTTCCATAAATTTTTAGTAGGTGGCAGAGACCATGTGTATCCAAATGTTATCGTAAAGCGCCTATTGTGAATATCAAATATTGTTCTATTATTTTAATATGAGCAGCCAACTTATGAAGCTGGTCAATATACTCATAGGCAGTGATTCTTTCTCCTTTGTTTTTACTTTAAGTATATGGAATGCCGCGCACATCTCACCATAATATAAAAGAATTTTCTATTCATAGATCTTAGTCGTGGACTTTGTCCTTACGCTAACCGTAGTCACCTGTGCGTCATTTGTGTATATAACCAACTAAGTTCTTAGGTTCTTAACTAAGTCAGTCCCTTAGTGCTTTCGAATCGAAAAAGAAATCAAGCTGCCATTGCATTTGAATCGAAAAAGTTCTAGGAACGGGAAACTGGACAATCAAAAAATTTATTATGATACTCGGGTAACCAAGCAAGTTATGATGACCGCAACATAACTGAACCGGTGGGAATATTTTAACAATCTTATCCGATGTTCTTAATATTTAAAATACTCTTCATAATAAACTGATCAAAATTAGGATACCTAACTTTATTCTGGTTTAAACTTACCATCTGTATTAATAAATATCCACCATTTTTGTGTGCTTATTCAACAACCATAGTTTATTGTTATCAATCCATGTTTTTATTTGTTTAAAATCTTTTATGTGTACATGTTACCCTACATAACAGGAATTATAAAAGGAATTATGAAAAAATGAGTAACCAAATTGTAATAAATTGTAATGAGGGTAGGTTATCTTTAAGCAACCGGAAGAATGCAAGTATACCTTGCATTCTTAATTTTTATAATAATATTTGTTACTAATTGAGAGCGCAGTCAAATCAATTGTCGTGGTATTCCGGAACACATTTCTATTGTTTATGTATATACGTACAAATTTTTCTACAAATCTCAATAGTTCTTATTTCATATCAAATTATCAATAAAACTCATACACGAAGTGCTCCATACCATCAGCAGTAATGTAAATATTAAAGGTAAAGCACTCCAAGTTTGTGATTAAAAGGCACCCATCACCAATCACACCAATAACGCTGAGTGGGATAATTGCTACGTCTGAGCCAAAAAAATATTTAAAAACGCGTAAGAATATGAGTTGTTGTTTCTATCCTGAAAGATATTTTTTGTTAAAGAACTTTCTCCCTGAAACCAATTTTTATATCCTGATAATTTTAAGTACAATCTACACCTAATTCTCAATTATTATGATTTGTTTTTATTTGAGTGACAATTTTTATAATAAGTGTGAGGGATAGCAATTAAGTATTTTCCCCGAAAGCAGTCTAAATAAATTCATGAAAAAATTTTACATATGTATTACTGAAATCATACTTCAATAAGTTTTCATTTGACTCTCTACACAACAACCTAGAAACGATTTTTTTTCTCAATTTACTCGCTGAAATTAACCCCATAATCAAAATTCAAATTGTTTTTATTACATGTGGTATAACAAAACTACCACACCCAACGGGTTAAGTTACAAATTTTCACGTCGAACTGTTTTCAAATAAATTGCCTGTGATACACGGATGCACGAACGGACCAGTAACTAATTCAATATTTTGTCTTTTCTGTTTTGGCAATTTTGCTAAAGAGGACAAAAGTTAGTACACGAATATTGATATCAGTTATGATGGCAAACCAATAATACAAAAGCGTTGGAGGACTAGGGTTTCATATAGGAGGGATACTTTCAGTTGATTTTTGAAGACATTTATCTAGTAAATTTTCCTGTAATCCTTCTGGTAATTTTTCCTTATCAGGATCCAGATGAGTTTATTGTTTTGCTGCTTGCATTAGGTAGATAAAAATTTTATTTAAATGCTTAGATTATTTTTCGCAGTAGTCTGTAAATGTTATTTCTAGGATACTCTTTGAACCAGCTTAGCTCTTTATACAAGTGTGATTTACTCGCAGGTCCAAAAACAGACAAGGTCGTCAAAATAAACCATGTAAAACTCGAAAAAAAAAACAAAAAGGCAATTGTTTTGATTACGAAAAAACAAAATCAATGCCAGTTTACGAATAATTTTTAAATAATTTAGGCAATGACTAACAAATTAAAGAAAAGCAACAGGCATTGATCAATTTTTGCGATCGTTTCTTAAAAGGCATTTTATATGCTTTGTTATTTTTTTGTTATAATTTATATTTATTTTAAAAAACTCTGCATATTTTAAAATTATAATATATGCACGCTTATGAAGCTATATTTTTTTTGTTTTATATTATGGTTATAAATATTATTTTATTTTTTGCCTTTTACTGATTGTCAACCGCTTAATGTTTCAGTTTTTCATATTCAAAAATATACCAGCTTTTTTCAAAATTGTATTCTATTTCTGGAACGTCAGGTCTATTTTTGCTGAACTCCTTTTGAGGTGGTTATATTTTGTTAAAAATTCTTTATTAAGATCACGAACGTATATATATTCTTATCCAATTAACTATACTACCAATATTTGATGAAGACAGACTTTCATTTTTGGAGGAAGAAATTGAAAGAGCGTAACTTACAAAAAACACAAAGACTAATAGCATTTACTTGAGACTGCCAAATAATATTTTGATCGATCAATAGGCCCGTATCCTTTAACACGTGGTATATAAAGGATTTTTGTATTATTCAGCAAGGGTTAAAGTGAATTAATCAAAATTATCGTTTTTTAATTTTTATTTTCGACGCTTTCGTAGCTCTAAAATTGTTTGGCCCTAGACTTTTTAGGTTTCTTAGATTTCCTTTAACGTGATATTTTCTCCGATTTGCGTTTTCTATAATTCTGAGCATATTTGTGATTCATACGAAACGACATATTTAATTCTTTATAATATTCTGTTTAATACCGATTTTTACTTATATTCCGGCGAATATTTTTGTTTTCTCATTTTAGATCCTAGTATTGTACCGCACGTTTTTCACAATGACGTATTTTTACATTACACCTTATGCATCTTATTACCTAAGTGAATATTTCATAGAACAATAATTCGCAAAACTCACGTGCATGAACCTGCACTATTTCTATGACGTCACAGGCACAACAGATACTGCAGGACAAATATGTACAACATACTCTATCTGTTGTCAATCACTGTTAATGCATTATTAACCTCGGAATTATTATCGATTGAAATCTGACGATGTTTTGTAACACCATACAGTTTGGCCGGTTATCACTCTACTTAACGAGATATTATTATTGTTTAATAGTCAACTTTCATTGTGAATATATATATATAAATATATATATATAATTATATATATATATGGTTATACTGGTGGTAGTCAAAATATTTAATTGGATAATTTTAGCTACGAATCAAGAAGAACTGTTTAAAGTCTTCCAAGGTACATTACGTAGTCGACTAAGTAGGGTACACTACGTAGTCGACTATATAGTCAACTACAAAAATTAAAAATTTTGCAATTACAGTATTCACTTGTGATGCGAATAAAATTACTGACAAAATATGGAAATAGAATAGAAATAATTGTCATGGCCATTAAGTATTAGTTAGTTTTTACTGTTTACTAATGGAAAAGCAAGATATTCAAGGTTTTTAAAAACCTAAACATAAAAAAAATTACTTAACTAGATGCAAATCTACTGAGATCACGATTTTCCCATCTTCATCTTTGATAACAAAGCTTCTTTAAATGTATTTGGAGATTATGTGCAACATCTATGCGCAAAGTCTATGTTGTTATCTTTTATGAAAGCTTGATATTCATTTAATATTCTGATAAGTCAGCCTATTATTTTGAAAATAATACGCTTCTAAGGAAAACAACACTTTACTAGAGATGAGTTTCTTTTCATTATAATGATGAAATTTAATATAATAATGAAATTTAATATATTTGGCGTTAATTTTGTAGAATTTCATTATTCACTATTAAATGAAACTATAGTCTGGCATCACCAAAATGCAATCATTTTTTTATTTTTATTCACAATTAAATGAAACTACGTGATGTGTAAGAATAAATTATTTGCTAATAGCCCCCCTGAAGATGCAATACAACGAAACCTAGGTCGTGGTAAAGAACTTAAAAATAGTAGAAATAATACTACATCATATAGTTTCATTTAATCGTGAATAATGAAATTCTACAAAATTAATGCCAAATATATTTAATTTCATTTTTGTATTAAAAATCATCATTATAATGAAAAAAATGGTCATGTGAAATTTTAATAATAATACATACATATATGTTCAACCTACATGGCTATGAGTTAGTGTCACTACTGAAAACAATTTAATTACCACTATTTCTATTAATTGACTGCATTTTTTTCCTTATAGGTATCGTCACAAATTACCTAAGAGTTAAACAAAAATTATTATTCAAAGATTACGTCGAAAAAAATGTGCAAATTTATACAGAACTAAATGTTCTAACCAATTTTCAGCTTCATATGTAACGTTTTAATACTTTCTCCTTACATCTGTGATGGTTTGATAAATATGTTCTTTAAAACCACTATTACTTTCTGATTAATTTTTATTAAAAAAATAACAATTTGCTTTCATTATTTCGCTACGAATTTGATGTTTACCTAATATATATCCTGTGAAATCAAATGATAATTTTCTGTCCTCATCCTTTTAATGGCAAAGTTTATACTTGATATGACTGAACGCGTTCAGTCCGTGATAGTTTGCCGATTTTTTGCACTTTAAAACCGATCGGTACACGTCAATTGATGTTCAGTTACGGCACAAATTGAAGGGATGATAAAAAGAACGGAGATTGAGAAAGGAATTTATTTTAATTGATGTCGGTGGTCAAGTCAATTTATGCTTGTCATTCCGACATGCATATTTTCAACTTTTTTCTTTTCCTTCATTTCTTTCCCGTTCCAAGTCAAGTAATAAACTGTATTTAACTATTTAAGGTAATTTTTGTCATCAACAATTACACCCAAAAACATTTTAGTTGGTAAATCCCTATTCCAATTTCTTCACATAGATTTGTTCATAAAATATTTGTTTTCCGTTTTGATTTTAAATCTAACAACAAAGATGAAATTGAACTCAAAATAGCAATTAGGTCTTATATTTTCAAGATCGTAAATTACCAAAATTAAAATTAAATAAAAATAAATTGTAACACCTATTTTTTGTACGAAAGAATTGAAAATATTATTAAACTTTGGCTAAACAATTTTGGTGAAACCCAATTTTCACTAAAAAAATACATTTTTTAACTTTTATTAATCTTTACCTACATTACTACGTGATCAAAAACTTTGTGAAATTCATCCTTCTTGGTGATGTTTGCATATTTTTTCTTATTAACTGTATAACTTGACAAATAGTATTGTTATCAACTGTTATCAAAATATACTTTTCGATTGGAGCGCTCCAGGTTTTTTATATTTTAGTAGTTTATGCATATAATATAAATAAAATCGGTAACTTATATAACTATGGTTTGATCTTCGCCTCATACTCTGTTTACATGCGAATAGACAATTTGAATGTTTGTGGTCTTTTAATGTTTTAATGAAAGCGAGTTTTCTAGTAATTATTATCTAATTCCTTCGTCGTGGTAATTATTATCGTGACATATAATAAAATGTTACTAGATTGTGTCTGTGCATGCACGCAAAAAAATCATTGGATGGACTTTATAGCGGAAATTTGCAATTTTATACAAACTCGGCAAAATCTGTAACAAAAAGAAAAACGTTTTTTCTAATGAAATAGAAAACAGTACCATAAATGGTTTGTACGTTCAATATTTTTGTAAATATTTGTTACCGGGTTTTGTCTAGGTTCAAATGGAATCCAAATCACCCATTCTAGAATAATAATCTTTATGTGTTCCTCTCTGTCTGTTTATTAAAGCTGTAAGGAATAATACAGTACCCATTTAAATGTCATCTCAACTGAGATAATGCTTGGGATTAAAATTTATCCTAGATTTGTTTTTAAATAATAATTCTCTATATAAAATATTCTCTATAGGATTTTTTATCTCTATTGTTTCTTGATCTCTTCATCTGTCGGAATATCATCAAAAACCGGCTAGAACTTTTAAAATAACTTCAATTATGTTAATAGTCAAACTTAGATTGAAAACAAGAGAATTTTTAATGTTTGTAAAGTGTATACTAAGAGACTAGACATATACATAGAATAGTAGACTATAAATATTTATTTCGTATAGAAAGGGCAAAGGGTGTTTAATAGAAGGAATTAAGAATTTATTAAAAGAAGTTGGTAAGAAAATTGCAGAGATTTTGCCTAAACTTTGAGTTTACATGTAGGACACTTTTATTGCGATTAAATTATTCAAGCTATTTTTATTCCATACATGAGTACTTTTACAATAGTACTACTATTGTTATTAGAGTTATTCTTCGCCGTATGAATAAAAAATCTACGTGAATGAAGCAGCTGTCAAAAACTAGCACTAGAAAAATATTTAAGTGGGTAATAAATGCGGACAGTCGAAAATGAATTCCGTAGGTCAGCTTACAAGTCTATCCTCGCAAGAGATTAAAATGAAATTATCAACTATTTCATTTAGATTTCAGTATAGATACTAAGAACTACTTTTTGCATTATATATATATATATATATATATATATATATATATAGCAAGCATTGAAATTAAGATATATTTGGCACAGTCTACTGAATTTTCCGCCGTTATCGTTTTTATAATAGTATGTTCACGCATTTATGACGTGTAATTGAAGTATAAAAAAATGTTAATAGTTGAAATATTTATCTGAGGTTTATCGAAAAAAGGTTATCTATAAATGTTATCAGGGTTATAAGATAATTTGTAAGAAAAAAGGATTATAATAGATATAGATCAATCTTTACCAATAAATATAATTTTATCTTCATAATTGATTATATAAATTGTAACGAGGATGTCCCTATAAAAACACAAGTAAATATCTTTTACAGACATTACGGATTTTTCTACATCATCATTAGAAGTAAAGGAGAACACAAACATAAAAAGTTGACAAAAAAATGGTTTTCCTAACATTAATTCATACATGGAAAAGGAAGCAAAGATACAATGAATAAACGAGCAACGACCGTTAATTCTTGTTAAGTTTAAACGAGAATTAATGGGCTAAATGTTGGCCGCGTGTTACTGTAATTATTTCGAACGTCTGGTCACGATAGTAGGATGCATATATAAGTGACGCGTTGTTGCATATGAACAATATTACTAGTATATATCAATGATAATTTGTTACTTTCTGTTGAATATACTTTAAGTATTGCATAAACATTGTTATAGGTAAAACTGTTCATAAGAGAACGTAATGATCGAATAATGTTCCAATTTCGTTTTATAACTTTTTATTCCATAATTAAAATTCTCATAAAAAATGCATGGCAATTATATTATTTTCCACAAAGTTTTCGTATTATTCTATTTAATTATTATTTACTTAAAAATTAAGCGCTTGAAACTTGAAAATTGTCCCTTTGTTGGTCACAGCTGTTTTTACAGAAACGCTGTTACATAGATACTTGGAATTTATTAATGTGATGGAGTATATTTACTACCATTTATTTAAATACAAAATGAATACATGAAGTTATTTATGCGAATTTTTTCCTGATTGCAATATACCGTATTTAAATGTGCCTAAGTGCATACGGAACCCCTTAATATTCTTCATCAAATTGTATGCAACGCAAATAAGCGTCTTCAGTCTTAATATATGTTTTTTTTTATATCAGTTTATGTAAGTTTATGCCACTAAGTTTAAAAGTCACACAATAACATTTAAGAAACGTTTTCGACAAATACTGAAATTAAATGTTTAATTGTTTAAATATTAAAATTTAAGAACAAGTAGCAAACACTTCGATTGACTCTCCGTATTATTGAAAATTACATTTGTAATTATGTTTAAACTTTATCTTGATAAAATATAATAAATCGCTGATATAATAATTGAACGGTCAGAAAGCATTTAATTATTATTATTTTCATTATATTTCATCGTATGTTTTAAAAAGTCGCAACAATTATCTAAATTAAACCATATTGAAATTTGGGATTGAACTATGCACAAAAAGGGACATAGTTAATTATTGTTTTTTTTTAATTTACAGTTATTAATATTATTGTAAGAGTAAAATGTATAAATATCTAAAACGCATAAATTTGATAAGAAAAATTTTTTCGGATCATTTTACTCTCATAATTATAAATTATAAACGATATTTTTAAACATAGGTTAATTTGTGTCACATCTACCGAAAATGGCAAATCTGATTGTAACATAATTTTTTTACGTAATTAGTTAACTTATTGGACTTATAATTATAACAGACCGGTATTAGTTTTACAATTTTTTTTATTACCATTTAGAAATCCACAGTGGCGGCGCCAAAGTGGCTAAAGGAGCTTTGATCGAAATTGAAATACGACAAAGAAGGCATTGACATATTTTATTTTTGTGAGGAAAAAACCTTTTTTTTGTGATGTGTTACAAAAATTCTTTATATTTATAAGACGCAAGGTTTAAAAAGTGGCGAAACGTATCGATAAACCAGAGACCTGATAAGTAATTTCTCTTAATAAATTACTAAGGACTCAGATTGAAGGACAATGTTCTTGATACGAATTATTATTTCTATTCAATAATATTTATAGTTATAAATTAGGTTTTATAAATTATAACTTCCTCAGCTACTTATTACAATTTCGATGTTTTAAAATATATATTTCTTTAACTTTTTTTATTTCTTTTTCTAAATTAAATATAGTGTGGGAATGATTAATAAAGAGTCTCCGAAATATATTTTTTTCCCAATTATAGGTAGGATGCCCTCAAACATGTACTGAAAAACTTGCAAACAAAATATGTTCCTTTCTCCTTATTTTCTTCACCACTTAACCTGAAATTATGATACGATTGAGATTTAGAAGCTTACGTAAAGTTTGTAGGAAAACTGTGGCGAATTTTCTTCATGCCATACTTTTTTCAAGTATGCACCACTTTTTATACCTGTGGAAGATATAGTACGTTGTGGAATATAAATGAATGTAAATAGTTTAATAGAAATGCTATTGGTTATAAGAGCCTAAATAAATATGCAACCCGCGTGATGCAAGTTTCATTCGTGCTTGACAGATTATTAACAAATTATATCGTGAGCGGCGCTTGCAAATAACGAAATTTATTTAAGTAAAAGTTTACCGTTAAATAAAACAAGGTTAGTAAAATTCATTTTCACTAATGTATACTTGTTCTTAATAACTTTTTGTTTTACTATAATGTACATTAGTTTACCTCAATATATATGTTATCACGTATTTGCAATAATGTTATACTTTGTTGCAATAATGTTATTTTTAATAATGTATTATTTTTTCATATCGCAGTCATTTTTCTAATGGCAGGTCTACACTCAAAACACTAATTATTATATCGACTTTAATTCTTAATAAGTTTCTATGGTAAGTTTCAAAAAGTAAGAAAAAATAAAATAAATCAGTGTTATCACTACATATTTTATTTTTCCTTATTTGATTTTAAAAAGACACCGGACAACTATTTTAATCACCGCGTAGACGTAAACGTATTAATGAATTGCTGACGAAATGATAGGTTATCGACATTACATTATCGACGTCTTTTAATTCTGATTGATGTTTAGAAGCTGTGGCCATTTTGTTTAATTCATAACGAAAATTTTGTGACGAAAGTCGGCATTGTTTTATTAGAAAATTTACTATTGCCCTTTTTACATGCTCTTCACTTTATTAATGGGACAATATTATATTGCAGGCTTTATGCATGTTCCTATTGCATATTTCGGTTTTTCGGTTTCCAAAGATTGCACAGAATGGAGAGGGTTACTTGAAGTATTTTAACTGGTATTTAACTCTAAATTCAGTATTGTTTTAAATTTAAATGTTAAAGCGTTCAAAAATGTTTTAATTTAAGTGACTTGGTCGGTGAACTTCTGGTGACTAGGCAACAATAATTGTTGTGCTTCTTTCTTAGCACAACGTGATAGTAAATGGCTAACATTAACTATGACAAAGAATTCTACGGAAAAGAAAGAACAACATCGGAATCTAAATAGTGGTGTGAAATAAAGAGCTTTCAAATTACGTAAACTGCTTTTATTGTGGGTTACCGTTATTTGAATATCCTTATTTCACACCTCTATATAGACTCCAATATTATCCTTTCCCTTTAGTAAAATTATTTGGCATAGTTAATTTTAGCCATTTACTATCAGTTGTGGCAAGAAAGAAGCACAAAAATTATTTTTATCTCGTCACACGTAGTTCACCGTCCAAATCACTTAAACTAAAAAATATATTAAATGCTAGAATCTACAGAATACTTCAGGTAACCCTCTTCAAACTGTGCAATTTTCCTTTGGACAACGAAAAACGGAGATATGCAATGGAAACATACATAAAAACTGCAATATAATATTGTCCCATTAAAAAAGTATAAAAGCATGTAAAAAGGGCAACAATAAACATTCTAATAAAACAATGCCGACTTTCGTCACCAAATCTTTGTTATATATTGAAGAAAATGTATGCAGCTTCTAAACATCAATCAGAATTAAGTGACGTCGATAATGTTATACCTATCATTGCATTAGCAATTGATTAATATTTTTACGTTTACGAGGTTATTAAAATAGTTGCTCGGTGTCTTTTTAAAATCAAATAAGAAAAAATAAAATATAAAAGGATCACATTGATACCGTCTTTTTTATTTTTTTGTTACTTTTTCAAACTTATCCTAAAGACTTATAAAGATTTAATGTCGTTATATTAATGAGTTTTTTTTCGAGTGCAGACATACCATTTGGAAATTAACGGCGTATATAAAATAGCACTTAAACATAACATTATTGCAATAACATGTAACTTATTGTAATAACATATGTATTATAGTAAACTAATATTCATTATAGAACTAAAAGTTCTTAAGTATACATTAGTGGAAATGAGTTTTTACTGACCTTGTTTTATTTGACGGATAATTTCCACTAAAATAAATTGCGTTATTTGCAAGCGCCGCTCACGATATAATTTGTCGATAATCTGTCAAGCACGAGTAAAACTTACATTACGCGTATTGTACATTTATTTAAGTTCTTTAAGCAATTAAGTGTACATAGTATTTCTATTAAATTATTTACCTTCACATAAACACACTATATATATATATATATATATATATATATATATATATATATACATATATATATATATACATATATATATATATATGTATATATATATATATATATGTCTATGTGTGTATACTTTTTTCCTCTCTATGATGATGACCGTTGGAGGAAGGCGATTACTTAGTCAATGCATTGCTGTTGGGGGCAAAACATTCAAAGCCTCTCTGAATATTTTATTCCGTAGTTTACGATCTGTGGTTTTGGCTTCATCTGGAGTTTTTATCTTCTGCGGTGCGCTGCGCTGAACTTTCCAGGCGACCGGTTTTTCCAGCCAGAGAAGCTACATGGATGTATGCGCATATAAAGAGTATCCGCGAACGATTTCCGAAAATAAATGCGAATTAATTTCCTGGTTGTATGTAGATCTTTGGTGAGAATCGGAGTTTATTGTCCCAAGAGGTTTAGAAATTACAGCACGATAAAAATTAAAAAAAAAATGGTTTTCGCCAATCTTTATATATTTCATTACGCACACCTTACCGTCAGGAAAAATTATTTTTAGTAACTTTACTTAGCTATTATATAAATAACGAGTCCAGCCGTTGATACGGCGCAAATAAATTATATCTTATGCATAAGCAATAAAAGAGAAAATTAGCAAACACTTGTGGAAGAGTTGCCACTCTCTTCTCGATGCGAGAGCGCATTCGTAGTCAAAGAATGTTTAGAATCCAGTGGATAGGTCGATTGGGATCTATATGTTGGCCTCCACATTCACCAGACAGCACCCATTCTTTGTGTGGGGATTTATTGAAGGCTTAGTGTTTGAGAATTATTGTAACAGTAAAATAGAGATGTGCGCGTATTATTGCTGCTTTTGACAAACTTAAAAGTACCATTAATCAAGACACCTATTTATTTAATAGGGTCCACGAACAAGCAAAATAAGTCTGCAAAAATGTATGGAAAACGGGGAGCGACATGTAAATACATTGTTTTTTAATTTTCATTAACTTTAGATTTTACCTTTTATTTTTTTAAAAAAATCAGTGTAATCATAATTTTATCTATCATCGGTACACGTCCATGCCAATCATAAGTGAATGAGGGGTTTTATTCTTAGGTAACTACAAAATATGTTCACACCTATAAATGGCGAGCACTCACTATAAATAAATTAATACCATTATGTTACAAAATACTACTATTAAATATAATGCGATGTGTACTGCGGAATTTAAAATAATCAAGCACTCTTAATTACGGAATTATAGTTGCAAGCGTAACCCACAAATACTGCCCACAACCATACGCAATTTTCAAAACTCATGAATACGTAATACTCAATTTAGGCGTTCGCCTCGCCACTTCTTTGATCTTGATCAAAACACCGCCACCGATGCGAGCGTCGCGCGTGACGAGGCGAGTCACGTTCACGTTGTATGATAACATCTTCACATGGCAAGATGTTGTAATACCGCGAAGCCTAGGTGGTGGTAAACAATTTATATAAAGTAAAAATAATACTAGATCACGAAATTTCATTTAGTTGTGAAAAATTAAATTAAAATAAACTCAAATGAAGTCGTCCATAAATGAAAAAAAACTTTCACATGTTACTTTCTTATTAGCGAAAATCAAATCACCAATCTAATGTATTAATATAAACGTACATTTGACGACATTTGTACATTTTACAACTGAAATTTAAAAAATAAGGTATTAAAGTATATTTAAAGTAATATACCATTATTGCTTCGAACATTTGAGTGAACATAAAAAAAATTTTTAATAGTAAATTAAGTACCTGAGAGATATGACCGGCAACTAAGGTAGCTTAGATTATTCATGAACAAACAGAATTGGGAGAATAAATCCCTAGTTTATTTGACAATTGTAGAATAAACAAAAATTTATGGCAATTGCAAATTTTTACATGTAATAAAGACGAATTAATTTTGTTACTGGGATTACCAATCGTGGTATAATAATAATTGATCCTTCTATGTTTGGCCAATCCCTCTTTTTCCTACTCTACTTAATTGTTTAGTATTTGGTAATTTAAAACTAGAATGAAGATAATGAGATATCCAAAAGAAAACGGAAAGAAAAATAAACTTTTAGTGGAAGCTAATTCGTGTTGATTTTTTTGAACCCTTTTTAAAATGCAAAATTACCAAAACGGAACATTAATGGAATCATTTTGTTGTCCTTCTGGTCATCAACCTTTGATAGAACATTTTCTGGCAAACTGTTTGACGTACATTTTTATATTTTGAATATAGATAGAGTATTGTAGGCCAATTATAGAAGTGAATTATAAATAGTTCAATTTTTTGATTTGGGGTTAATTTTAGAGGGTAAATTGAGAAACAAAACAAACCTTTCAAGATTATCGTATAGATTAATAAGTGAAAGCTTATTAAAGAATGAATTCAACGTTATACATGATGTTATGTTATGAATTTTTAGGCATCCACGGAAAATATACCCCTTTTTTTGAATGATCTTTTGATTAAAAGGTAGTTTAATTAAAAAATCATTCAAAAAAAATCATGTATATTAGAAATTGTGTAGAGGTTGAACGGAAATTAAAAGGATTAACAAATTTCAGCGTGAAATATTTTTATAAAAATTGTTATTGTTTATTTCCTTATAAGGATTTTAGAGATAAAGTTTTCAAGAAATTTGTCATGAAATTTGTCGTAAAAACCAGCCTCATTAGGACGTCACGGTAATTAAACCGCTATAATCAGGACGCTTCATGAATACAACCAGTTTCAAATATATAAATAAAGATCTGATCAGGACGTAACTCGCGGAAGAAATACGAAAAATCGGGGTAAACGGATATTACTGACACAGAAAATGTATTAAAAATCAAACATGTAATTCTAAAATTGGCCATTGAAAATTACTTTGTCATTGTGTTATTTCAATATAGGTAGATCAGATCCACTCAAATAATTTCCTATAATTGTTTACAGTAAATTCAATAGCGCTATCCTTACGCCAAACAATGCCTAAAATATTTGAACTTATTTACGGAATGCTACTAGAAAGAACGAAAAATGTATGAAATTAATAGGTATCGTTTAGTTTCCTTATTTTGATTGTTTTCTTTTTTCTATTAACTATGCTATCACTTTATTTTGCAGCTTTGCATTGTAGTGACATAGCTGTATTTCTATTTACTATAATATAACATGTTTCCTGTTACTGTACAATTTTTTCCATTCAGATGCTATAAATAATGCCTTCATTCTAATCTGAACAAAGCGGTTATAAAAATTTAATTCAAATAAAATAACGATCCTATTAAAGAAACCATAAAACCATTGTCGACACCAATGGAAGTTATTTTTAAGTATTGCTTTTCAATTTAATAAAATTAAGTTATCAACTCAACAGTATTGTACTGCTGAGAATAAACATAATAAATAACACTATAAATGATTACTTATATAATATATAAATAGGTTTTTTCCATTAAAAATATTATTTTGTTTCTTAACTTATCCATCCACTTATTACGGTTTATTATCTATAGATACCAATGACTTTGACATAAAATAATTGTTTACGAAGATTTGTTTCAAGAAATAATACCTTCATATTTTCATCGTTTTTCTATATATATACTCACGCAATTTTTTTCATAAAATCGAACAACTTGCTTTATAATTTATTATCTAATAAGTAAATTTTTATATATTATAAGAAGTTTATCACCTTCTCTTAGATAGAAGGTAGATTTTACAGGTTTGTTGGAAAAAAAATTTATATGATTAGAAAATACATTACATCGCATTATTTTATTGAATAATGTCTATCGTTTGTGGAAATGTTTCTAGTAATGTATTATTTAGAGGAGTAATTTTAGAAACGGAAAAGTTGAAACTACTTAAAATCTACAATGTTATACCATTGCCACTTACATTGTTATTTATCAATGAACAATGTAAGTGGCAATGGTATTTACATTAGACTAACATTTATTTGAATGAAATGTATTCAAATCATACGAAAATATAAAGCCGATGTGCGCCACTGGACACAATTTATGAACAAATATTAATAGATTTCTCCTGAATGCAATGTATTTTGTACAAGCGTAGATTAAATTTGCAAATCGTAAAGCAGCCATACGAACTGGAGCTGACCTAATTTAGTGGAAATTTTATTGAGAACGTCGTGTATCTTGGGCTCTTGCACTTAAAATTCATTATTCCTTCCTCACATTAATAATATTGACTTCGCTTAGTCTGTTATAAAAATGAAATTCAAAGGAAACTCTTTCCCTGGAGATCATATATTTCACTTTGTATGATGTATCGATGTATACGTAATAAATAAATTACAATACCGAATAATTATTCAATACTTCTAAACTTACTACCACTTCACATTATTGGTCTATGATATAAGCGCACGGTAGAGTGCGAGTAACCGTACACACTAACAATTTTCTATTTACATGAACTATTTGAGCTACTTTGATCTCCTATATATCTAATTAGCAACTGAAATTCACAGCTAATATAATGCTAGTATTGTTGGAAAAATAAAGTAAAAGACTTCAAAAAATCCACAATTTTGACATTTTATTACTCATTGGTATTTCATCCAAACATACCAATGACTTTAAATTTATCTAAAACTTTGAAAGTTTTAACATAGGTCAGTAGCATGCGGTGCTTTTTGGGTAGGGAAAGCTACTACGGAAGATAATTTTTATCAAAATGTTTACGAATCTAATTCTCACCAATCTCATGGTCACTGTTTCACTTTCTTTCTAATTCAACATTTTCAATGACCAAAAGCCAAAAATTATATCGCATAGCCTCAATTTTTTATGCAAATGGTGTTAAATTTTGAAACAAACAACATATCGAAGATCACTAGATATATCCACACTTTGCATTAATATCTTATGAATTAATTCTCTACATATCCTGCTATAATATTTTTTATTAGAATGTGTCAAATTACTAAGAGTGTAAAAATGTGCATGTTAATATTAGTAAAAAATTCACTTTTCATAAGTCAATGAATAAAGAAACATACAATAAAACCGATATACTCAATAAAAATAATATCAACTTGCGATCATTTCGTAATAAAAAAATTAATTGAAAAATATAATTCACACACGCTCCATTTTTGCTTGTTAAATTTTGTTGTTGCCATTCTTATTGACATTAAACACTGAATATGTAAATTCAAATACGAATTTACATAAAAAAGAAAGTAATTAAAAAATGTTAATAAGCAAGAATGGTTATGTAAAGACAGGTGATAAATTAAATGTTTAACAACATTTTCATGTTAAAGCACTTTTCTCTAGTAAAGATCCGTGCGATACCTTTTTTATTTAGTATATAGTTTTCTTTTAATTTTCTTTCAGAAATAAAAAAGTAAAATTATCTTCAAGACCGACCCAACATTTTATTTAAAATACGACTCCCGGTTAATCGCAAATATTGATAGCATTTTAAAAGGGAGTACAGTACATTTATTATGAACATGCAATTTTAAAAACACTTCGGTCTACCATTTAAAATTATATTATTTTTTCAATAAAAGAAAAATTCAGAAATCTCACCTACATGATGATTTTAAATTGGAACAGCAAAAATACATAATAGTAAAGTTATGAAATGGGAATAGGTATAACAATAACTGATTTAACTAAATAATTCCTGATAAAATAAAATAGATATTTTTATAAAATGGAAAACTCGATAAATTTACCAAATATTATTTCAATGATGTTTGTTTATCCCGACTGGCATTTAGCATATTTACACATTGATTCTGCGTGTGTGTGAGTGTGTGTGCAGTTTCACTGTAAATATGACCAGATATAAGTTAGCAAATGATTGCTTGTTTTATCCCCATAAATCTTATCGGAGTTATTAATAACGTAGTCAGATTTAGTTTAACAAAAACTTTTCAACGCGATGTTCCATGTAATTTGGTGGGCATTAAGTTTGAATATTTAATCTATTACACACACAGGTAGTGTTCATTTTATGCCTTCCGGCCACAGATCATATGTTAAATTGCAAACTTCGCTTGAATTCCATAAGTTAAATATGTTTGTATATACATAAATATATAATGCATACACGTCAAATATTCAGGGAAAGTTTCGTGTAAATGTTTATAAGTCACTGCACGCTTCTAACGTAGGTAGTATAATTTCGAAAGATCCGGAGATTGAGAACAAAGGTATGTTTGCATTTTTTTACAATTGTTTGTATGGAAGTGCACGACATTCATAATATTTTTCTAATTTGTTTTAAACTAAGCACAATTACAAACATAGTTTCCTTCTATTCCTAGGGATAATTTTTAATAAAAATTATCTAGTCAATATTTACAACTACCATATTAAATGTTCTGCATTAAGTCCCTAAACATGTTCGTTTACAAAATAATTCACAGTGTATTCAAATCCCAGTTACTACAACTTGATCTAATCCCTGTTGAAATGTAAATAAACTCACTATTCATTTGTAAATGCAATGCTTCCTTCCAAAAAAGAGAAAACATTCAATTAAAAATACCAGCGTGCGTGTATTGTTTGTTTCACTCTGAATACTTGATATTAACAGAACAACTTTATACAGAAAATTAAGCTCGCAGGGTTTTAAATGTCAATCATTTTCATTTTTGCTAGAATTATTCAGACGAAAATTTACGGATGAGTATTTTCATTTAAACTGAATAATATACACGATCTTACCTATATTTTTATACTTTTACCCTCCTGTTGCAAAAACATAACATTGACACTATTATTTTATTTTTCCTTCCTGTCATAATATTTTGTTTTATCTTTTATTGCAATATATATGGAGTAAAATATGGAGTAACCATATTTTTTTGAATTTCCATTATAAATATTGTCATATTTTTTTAAATTACTATGTTACATAAATTGAAATTGGTCTAATTATGTTTTTAATTAATTTTTTATTTTTATGCCTTTCATTCATTTTGCTACCTTCTTGTTCACTAAAGTTGCAAAATAAACAATTGACTAATTTGTTATACTAATATTATCAATTATTTTTGGGAAGATAATCCTTCTGTAAGCATACTTAGGTAATGTTTTAATTTTTTTGAAGGAAAAAGGCATGAAAAATTAGATTTCAATAACAAAAATTAAGTACAAGATGAATGTATCTTAAAAAAACATTGTCACTATTATTATTCAATTTAAAAGTGATTAAGTGTTTCAGTGTGATATTTTACCACACTGAAACATTTAATAACTTTTTAAATTAAATACTGAAGTATACTTATTATTAGGAAGCTGATCACCACTTTTATATTCTAATTATTATAAAACAGTCAAGTAAAAAGTATTTTATTAAATTAATTATAGTTCAATATATGGCATTAGAAACAAATGATAGAGATAATTTTTCAATAACCCAATGTACTCCTTAATATCATCCACTATAACTATGAGCATATATATAGCAAATAAATGTAAAACTTAATTATTCTAGAGGTAAGTACTTTTCTCTTTCACAATAAAAACATACGTTTTTTATACAGTCGTCTTTATAGTACTAAATTAATAAGTGCATTTTAATTTTAAATGTCCGGTTATTTTTAGTTAGAAATTGGAGAAAGGAAATTACTTCACAGCCTGCAGGAAATTATAGCTTGGGTAATTAAATCATTCTTCGGCTAATCACATAAAGGACTTAGAAATTAGATGCAACGAATGGGAATATTTTCAAAGTACTTTTATTTCCAAGACTAATAACTTTGTGTAAAATAAAATGTGTCATTTCACCTATTACCAAAGTTATTTATATAGATGTCACTTACATACATTTAAAAATTAATGTGGCATTAGATTCTGTTAAGATAAATAACCAGTATTTTTTTAAAATTCTTTCTTTTACCCTTTTAACTTTTAAGCATTTGTGGTACGAAATATCACAGCTACTATACAAAAATGATATGTGAATTAAGTCAAAACTTACAAGTAACACGACTTATGAAGGTCAAAATGAAGAATCGTGTTGTTATTTTATTTGTCATCAATATCAATGGTTAAATTTCAGTTTTACAGTAAACGTAACCCATCGATAAGTGAAGTCCATGAATACTTTATGATTTTAATGAAATGGTTATGTACAAATAGTAACATGTGATATCTAATATTAAATAAGTAAATCTAGTTTTAAGCTATTATTGATAATTTATATAAAAAGGCAATGTATCACAGTATTTGTGATACGTTAGTATTTATATTTACATTTCGACACAATGCGACTAAAAATTGTAATGTTTTAAATTATTCAATTTACGTCCTTTAAAGGTAAACGTTAGCAAAAATACTTATTTAATATGTTATGGAGTTTCTATATTTTTTGTTCAACACGTGCAGATAGCGGGTAGGTTCTCCTTTACGAATTTGATAGAGGACAGATTTACTTCAATAAAAAGACTTTGTCCACGTCAGCTTACTTCTACCTATAACAGGGAAGGAATAATATTCCTACTTACTTCTATAACAGGGAAGGAATAATATTCCTAACTTGATCCCCATCAACATTCATTGATACTTTTCCTTTATTCTTAAACCACGTGGAAGAAACTTCCGTGATCTTGAAGGGTCAATATATCCCCTGAAATATCTGGTTCAGAAAGTATGAGGCGCTATTGCATAATTTATCTCAAGAAAATCATCATGAAAGTACAAAATAAGGAATACAAACAGCCGTGCAAACTGCCTAGCAACCTACGCCATATTGCATTGAAGTAAATGGTTAAATTTAGCTACTAAGAATGAAGATGTTGGAAAGTAGGTTAAGGTAAAGACACGTGGACGTAAGCAATCCACTTCAATCTGAAAAACTTCTTGGAAAGAGCGATCTTGGAAAAAGAAGCCACCAGATGTTTACTTAACATATCTGGCCTTTGCGAAACTCGTTGGCAAGATAATAGCCATTTTCTTAACTGAAACCATTACCGCCTACGTGTCTGCTAGTAAAAGTTGTAGTCAAAATGGAGTATCTTTCCTACTCCCTTCTATCTTTCTTACTACTTTTACTTCTATCTTTCCTATTACTTCTTAGCCACTGCGTAATGGGATATGAACCTTTTAGCGATGGATTTCTGACTCGATTTGATCGACTGATCAAAGCAAGGCCGGAAAACCTAAACATCGTCCAAATATATGGACCGACTAGTGCTACAAAAGACGAACTCATGGAGAAATTCTATCTGGAACTAGAAAACACCATTTTAAAGGTGCTTAGTAGAGAACTGCTTTTGATTATGGGCGACTTTAACAAAAATCGTTGCAAACTCTTATAATTTAGGTTATTATATAGGAGAATTTTGTTTCCAGTAACGTAATGAAAGACAAGAGCTCCTTATAAAATTCTCACTCAATAAATACTTCGTGATTTTTAAAACCTTTTTTCCAAAACCATCCACGCAGACTTCACACCTGGACTTCACCCCATGGCTACTATCATAATGAAGTTGACTATATTTTGATTAGATCGCGATATAAAACGTCCATCAAGAATAACTATACACTGCCTGAAACAGTCTGTGAATCAAATCATCAACTTTTTTTCTCCAAAGCACCTAAAGTTAAGAGCAGCGAGAAAGCTCGAGAAACAAAAAACGTGTTGAAGTTAAACATAAATAACAATTTCTGTCGGTACGTAAAAAGAATTGGAGCTAGGGGACAAGTCCAGATCTAGATGGGGCAATTCCAATAAGTTATGGGATCAAACAAATTTTCTAAAAAAAAGCACGGCAAAAGAGTTCAAACCACCAAATAGGTGGGCACAACTCTACAACTCGACAGACTGAATTAAGATCGGTTGCTCAAAAATTTCGAATTATTGATATGCGGATGATATCATCTTATTCGCAACTAGTATTCATTATACAGAAAGTGGTGTACTTTCAAGTTAGCGAAAAAATCATTCGGCAAGTCATGGAAGACATCAGCTTTGAATTCAGACTGAAAATTAATCGCAATAAGGCAAAGCTTATGATTTTAAAGATAACTCGCCCGTAGTCCTACAACTAGCAAATTGCGAAGTGATTCAGTCATAAGTCTATTGGGGGTCTTAATTTTTAACAACCGAAGTATTGAAATCAAGGAGCTACGACGGTTACTCGGTATGCTACTGACGAGTTGAGGAAGACATCGAAGAATAGTCCAAAAACAAGAAAAACGTCATAAAAACAACGATAATCTAATTTGTTCGAGCATTAGTTTTCCCCATTTTTTACACACACCACACAGGCGTGGACAGAGCCGTGGACATTAAGTTAAGAGAAAAAAAGAAAGATGCCCTAGAAATAATGTATTTAAGAAGAATTTTATCAGTATTCTGGACTGCTTTCCAACTAGTGCATCCATTATCCAAGAACTCAGTGTCAGGCATCGTTTGCAAGGCAGTATTCAACAAACTAGTATAATGAAATTCTTCGGACATTTGTCGCGACTTATCAAAGACAGTTTTTAACACTTGGTGGTACAGCACAAAGTGGAAGATAAAGATCACGTGGGAGAGCACCGATGAGATGGATAGGTCAGGTTAAAGTAGCCATGGATGTTCCCACTCCTACACATGTGAACCCGGAGAATAGATGAGAGAACGGAATGGCGACATATCTTGTGACGTATCACTCATCTGATAACCACGATAATTCTAATTAGATTATAATGACTGAAAAGAAGAAGCATAGTATATTTATGTACGGTAATATATTTTACGTGTAGTTTAAATCGCGCCACGAAACTTTAAATACGGATAGTCATTGTCGAACAGGCGTGCAGAGAAGTGAAGTCTGACTGGTGCGGGAAGAGTAGGTATTTAAGTAAACAATCTGAATGCGGGATCATATTATCGTTGGTTGTTTACGTACATAACATTTTTCTATAATATATATTCGGCATAAGCCTACTTTTTAATTTGAATCTTTTGTCTGTAATTTTAATTTAATTACTCTGGGAAGATTATTAGTATTAGACTTTATAAGTTTGCTTGTTGCATTTTTTATTGTCTGCATATACATATAATAAAATTGTAAAATTGGTGTGTCTGCATAATAAATGTAGTTATGAAACGGTCATATAAGAAATATAGCAAAAATAATAGAGTAAAAATATAGTTTTGGAATTTTTTTCCGTTTGTCTTTTTGGGTGTTTGGTTGTGCACATACCACTTAAAACTATTGAACCAATTCTTATTGTGTTTTTGAAAGTAGCCATTAGTTTGTATTTTATCGCAATTATTCCCCTTCATTAGAAGATATACAAATTAAATTATTGCGTAAGTACAATACAAAAAAGTGCTTAGCTATCCGACATGCAGTAATTAGATAAATGTATGGTTTGCATATGCACATCAATAGATGGCGTAACATGTATTTAACCTATTATTCTTCCATCCGGTCACATATTGGTGAAATGAGAGTGGCCAGATGTGATGGATGGAGAGATGCGGAAAAAGTAGTTGCATGAATAAGCAGTCCGAATGGAGGTGAAATTATGAGGGCTGACGTCATTATCGGCCGTTTATCACACGGAAAATCTTCGATATTGTATGTATTCGTTATATGCTTATAATGTGTCGCCAGTTTCTTTAAAATTTGAACCTGCGGTCAATATTTATAATTTAACCATTTTGATAAATTCAGTATTCGGTGGTATAAATTTGATTGTTATATACTTTATTGTCTGAAATCTCTATTGAAGTTTATACTGGTGGATTATATTGAGTTCGATAAGGCATAAAATGTTATGCTTTATTAAAAGCGACCAACTGGAAAGCTGACATGACAATTTGATGTTTGAATACAAGGTGCACTTACTAGAAAAAAGATTACTTTGGTAACTATTATAATAGTGTATTAATCACGTAGTAAATTTAATCACAGTTAATATTACATTGAAGAGCACATTATGTAAATTATATATATATATATATATATATATATATGTATATATATATATATATATATATATATATAATGCATATGTTTTAGCTAAGCGAACACAGATGTAAATTAAAAGTTACGATCTGTTGCCTTCCGTATCTTAAAAGGGAAAAAATAGAACCTTTGTAAGATCCCTACGTATTCATTTGTGCCCTGTCCATCTTTATCTCTATAATAGTCGTTTTTCTCGCAAACTGCTTGACGTAAAAACATTACATTTGGTGCAGTGATAAAGCCTACCATCCCGCATATATCTCAATTAACACTTAAAAATATTAAAGTAGAAAATTTTTAGGGTCGAATAATTTACAGGAGGGATTTTCATTTCATATTTTGCATGGAATATTAATTAGAGGGCAAGTTATTGGAGTTGCAAAATTATATTATTTTTAGAATTTTACCTAAAACAATTCTCAAGCTACTAGTTAGAATGGGCCCAAAAATATGTTTTCCCTCCTCGACCTCCCTTTCTCGGAAACCATTAAAATCACAATTACTAGAAATTTAACTAAAGTTTGCCCAAAAATAAAGCCATGACTCTAATTACCAAAGTTTTTGAGATATCCATGACATATCTGTGTCTATGGAAATTCTACTAGGTTATATATTCATACGGTGAAAAGATACTAATATTTATAAATGAAGTATAATTAAAATCCTATATATCTTTAAATACACGAACTTAAGTGTGAACGAAACCCTCGCAGTCCTGGTTCTACTCGTAATTGTTAGATTTATTTATATATTTTTCGAAAATGGATCTGTTTTCTATAATTGTAATTTGATTATTTTGGTAGAACTCCAAAATGTTATCTTTTCAGTTACGTTATAAAGTAACTGAATTTCAATAAATGCATACTTTAACAATAAAAGTCGATAAAAGGTAAAGATGGTGACGACAAATAATTGATGCAATTATAATTTTTTTTCAACTATTCGCCGATTATTCTTAAAAATAACATCCAGAATAATAATTTTAGACCATTTCCATTCACTTTCTTTGTTAATTATTTATCATTTACCACTTGCACGGCGAATCGCCTTATTTTGGTTGACAATCTAAAATTGTTTTTGAAAATAGAGTATTTACGACTGATGTAGGGGGTGTATCTAGTAATATCTACTTTTTCGTTATTAAAAAATTATTAAAAAGTTAGGCATTAAACTAAGTACAGTTATTTGTTGATTAATTGTATTGATAAATTAAAAAAAAGAGATTGATTCCATTTTGTATTACTGAATCTTATACCGAACTATAAGGCGTCTGTCATTTTATGACCTTCAGCTACTAATAAATATTCGGTGGCTTTCTGGCTGGTCTTTATATTGCTGAGCGCTAAACTCGAATTTCAACATTCTCTTTCGTTTGATTAAAACCTTCAGGAATGCGATTGTGTAATTTTCAGGTGATTCACGATATGTTACAATATCTCTTTAATTTACTAGTTTTTATTTTTGCCTCTGATATGCGTTTTCTTAGTATTGTTCTATATTTGTGAAGAAATGATTTAGTGATACGGAAAACTAGTAAGATATTTAATTCAAAACTAATTTTATTTTAAAATCAACGTTATAGAAGAAGATAATACAAGTGAAAAGTAGTAATAATCAAGTGGAAGCAGATGGATAATTGGCAAAGATTTTTGCTAATTGCCGACTTAAAGATGTTGTGATACAACGAAACCTAGGTCGTGATAAAGAATTTAAATAAAGTAGAAATAATACTACATCAAGTAGTTTTTTCTGAATAATTGGCAATATTTATGCGGAATAAAATTGTTTATATGGTTAAATAAAGAGGAAAAGAGATGTAGGAATCTAAAATATTCGTACATACATGTTCTGGAGACTTTGTAACCTAAAATTAAGGGAATTCTGCAGACTAAAAATTTTATTTACTATTGATTTGTAACCATTATCGCAATCTGTTATCACCATGATGTGATGTATACATTTCTTGAAGTTTTTCAAAAGAAAGAGTATTTTTTCTCTTAACACAATTCATGAATTAGATATAACAGGAAACAAATTTTAAAGTCTTCCTTCCAATATTAATTTTAGTTAAATTACTACTTCGCAGCCGCATTATGTTGACGGGCCAAAGCAAAGTTTTTCCCTTTTTATACATCTTAAAATTCAAGCCGTATTTATAAACTCAGAAATAGGAAGCGCTCCACATCAACCTCAACACACGCAGTTGTTTTTGCGGTTGCAAAATCTTCTAACCCTGTGTTTTATATGACGTTAGATCGCGACAATGTTTTGTAATAAAGCCGTTAATAAAAGCTTTCAAATTTTTTATACTGAGTAGTACATTTTCTAACTATGAGTAGCTTCTTAGCGCTTATGTCAAACTCTTTAAAAATTAAGTTTCAAATGAATTGATGTTTTTATAAAAAAAAAGGTTTGGAGCCCAAAACAAATGAATTTCGTTTAGATTTTATATAAAATATAAAATCGTTTAGATTTAATATTACATATTAAAATCAGTTAATTAAACTTGTCAAAGAGAAAACTTATCGCACAATCGACTTTAATATTCTTACCTCTTGCAATAAAATGATAAGTATGTTTGACATATGTAATGTATTTCACAAATTTTAAGAAAGCTACAATGGTGAAAAAAAAAAGTTATGAAAATGTCTATATATATATAACTACCAAATAACTTATTAAGTACCAAAATATATAAAAATGGATAATTTTAAATGTGATTATGAATTAGTTATTTGAATATTTTGAATGTACCTCTGTTTACGCTTAAATTATTTATAAATATTAATTTTTTTACAATTTAAATATATTACCCATCACAACTTTGACTGACGTAAAAACATGATGCATATTTTAACAGTTACTAGATCTAAGATAATCCCTATACTTCCCTTTATTTTTTTAGATAGATTTTATCAACCAATTTTTTCGAGCAGTTTTGGAATTATGGGGAAGAATACTCTTTTTTGCATATTTTTTGGAACATCTTTTTATATTTGCAATATCAAATTATAACCTTTTTTTGGTATTCCTTATAATAAGCCGTTACAAATAATACCCCAATATAAAGTATTAAATAAAAAAAATTAGGATGTTTATGTACCTGCTCTTTAATTCTTAGGCGAGTATTTTTAAAAACTTGGCTAGTAAAAAATATGTGGATTAATAAGATATGTTACTACGCTATTTGTAAATTTCTATGTCGCATGGCTTCTTAGTAAATAGGCTGTGAACATTGGAAAGTTTAAATATAACGCCAATCGTGTGCCATCTACCATCATCGCTATAATTTACCTACAAGTTTTGTGTGGGCTTCTAAAGACATATATTTTTTTATAACTTTTGGAAATAAGCGGTGGGGCATAATTTTTTTCACGGTTTTTAAAATATCTCTAAAGGCATAATACCTTGAATTATGAAAAACAATTTTAGGACTCACATGGCAGAAGGACGGATAGAGGCAGAAGGATGGATAGATGTAAATGTGATGGTTTCGTTACTCTTTTTTGTTAATATCTCAGGAAATGTAAATTTCATCAATATTTTTCTTCAGAGAGACGGAATCCTGGAAAGGATGTATTTTGTATTTATATCTCAGTGAAATTTTAATAAACATTGGAAATTATTTTTTGGTAGGAATCGAAGTATGTAAGTTCCATTTTACTTTTAGAGGTACGGAACCCTAAAAAGGGACGTATTTTGTTTTTATATCTCAGTGACTGTAAATTTGACAAAAAAATTGTGGAAAATTGTTTGTAGGAAATCCAAGTACTTAAGGTTCCGTTTTTCCTTTTGAGATACGGAACCCTAAAAAGGAATTTATTTTGTTCTTATATCTCAGTGATTGCAAAATTAACGAACATTTTATGAAAATTTTTTGTAGGAAATTGAAGTACACTTTTTCCTTTTGAAGTACGAAACCCTAAAAAGGAATGCATTTTGTTCTTATATTTCAGTGATTGTAAATTTAACAAACATTTTGTGGAAATTTTTTTTGTAAGAAATCAAAGTATCTATGAAGGAATTTTTATTAAGCACATTTTAATACGAATCAATAGAAATTTACGAGTAACAGAAGAAATAGTATTTGAGCAATGAAACGATTAGGATGCTCTAATATTATCATTTTTAGTTTCCTAAAAAGTAAACAAAAATATTTTTTGCGAGATATTTTATTAAAAATTTTACTTAGTTATTTTTTAAATTATCTGTTTTTATGAGCCTCATCGCATTTCAAAGAGCAGAAAATAAAAAAAAAATTAGTAACGGGCAATTATTATACTTAAGAATTGTTTTTATTTTATTTTAACTTTTCGTCATTTTAATTTATTGCTAGGAACATGAGTAATGCGCATTTGTCATACTAAAGTATTGTTTTTTATTTTATTATGTTTTTTTGTTAGTTTAATTTATTGCTTGGCAGCATAAAACCGAGGTTTTAGGGTATAAACATATCCCAATGGATGGCGAAATAAAAGAGAGGATTTTTACTTCTTTGATTAATTCTCGGTCAACGTAACTCAAACGACAATTTTATAAAGAAGTTCTTTGCAGGGAATTAACAACATGTATACAGAGCTCCAAAGAGGGGTAAATGAATAGTAAATTGTGCACTTCTGTTTAAAAAAGTATTCTTAATTTTATTTTGTTTATTGTATCAATTATTTTAAATTATTAAATTTTTATATTCATGTTTTGATAATGCGAAAACAAAAAAATTTAAAAAGAATAAAATTTTGAACACTTTTTATACCAAGTATGCATTACCGCAGATCTTTCCCTCTTTGAAGCGCTGCGATAAGTGGATTTTTTTAAATGTTCTACAGAAAGCACAAATGTATTTTTTCTTATAAAATTGAAAAAAGTATATGTTTTAAACATTTTACTACCGAAACTTCTGTCTTCTCCCGAATAAATATTATTCACTATTTAAAAATATTATTGAAAATAATAGATAATTCTACTTACTATAAAGAATTTCAACACAAAACTTTTATCAGACTTACGGCTACTAAAATATAAGAAAAAAATAAACATATACTTTTTAACTTGATGACAAAATGGTCCTCCATCAAACCTGTTACTTAACAAAGTCGCTGCCTGTGCAAAATTACCATCAAAACTACCATCTCACTGGCCATTTAGCTTCCTCAAGTACAAAAACTCGGTTTTGTAGTTCCAACTATACATTCCAAGCAGGAAAAAGTGAAATTGTTTTCCATTATGTACAATTTGCCTTTTTTTAACAATTTAATTTGACTAAGGTGACATTGAGTTCACAACTGCTAATATTTCATAGTATCAGCCGATTAAAACAATATTTTTGAAGCTGGCATGATATAAAGAAATCGAAACAAGTATTTTGATGTAATTCATTATTAATTTGGCCTTTTTTACAAATTAAACAAGTCAATAATTATCATCTTAAAAAATATTATATGTGGGGAGGGCCTTAGAATCTATTTAGATTATATATAGAGACCTGCATAACTCTAATTAATGATATAGTAAAATGCCTTTAAAATTATCCTTTTAATGTTAATTGTTATTTGCTCGGAAACTTATTTGCAGTACGTCGTTATGATCCTTGCTTTTAAACACAAGGAATCATCTTAAAACTAAAGTACACCAATAATATATCTATAGAAATATACTCACGATATTTTTCGCGACAACATATACTCACGATATTTTCATAAAAGGTAATTTTGGTAAACGATACATGGAGATAAGATAACTGTAATAATATATTTTAGCTCATTTTGTGAAGTAATCTTGTTAATTATTTATTTAATATTTGTGTTTTCTCATGTGGTTTAGATGTATCTACTCACGCCTTTTAAACTTGGTATAAGATCTAACAAAAAAAAGTAACTGACCATCAATATCCTATTATGCCGTATTATTTATACATTTTAATTAAATTTAAATTTCACAAAAAAAAACATTTATGACTACATTAGAAACTTTTTAAATAACACTGTTTTATTTTTCGAAAATACCACATTTTTCTTATCTGGAATTTTTTTCATAAATGAAAAACCCGATAAACAAAAAGTAAATTTTCGAAAAATTCAAGTAAAAACTATGCTTACAACATAGCTAATGGCAGCTTTTACGAAATTCATCTTTCCGACTAACGCTTGCCAGCGGCTTTATTTTACTTTGATTAACGAATAATATGAAGAAAGCAATATTTATATTTACCGTAATAGTTTACTATTTGTAATAAAAATATGTAAATTTAGAGAAAAAACCTTTCTTTAAAATACAGAAAAACTTATGGCTATAGCAATATTTTTTTACGGATAATGAAGTTGAGTAAAATGATAACGTTTTGGTATAAACATACCTACGTTGAAATAATATATTTTTATAACAAGCAATCCGCCCTCAACCAAAAATTAAGAAAATGCAGTCTTTATGTATTGATTCGAAAGTTATGATATGATAATTATATAAGATATTGACACTCTAAAGGACATTAACAGTAAGAAACAGTGGAACGCCAAACCTGCAAGGACTTTTCTAAACCCTGAAACAAAATTATATTAACACTCCATGCGATTTGTTATTTAAACTATTTGACTTTACGATGAAAGTTGTCGAATTTCGACTTAATTGAACGGAGTTCGTAGGATTCCATTACCTGTTGTGGAACGTCAATGGTGCAGCGTTTTACGTTTGTGCTGAAAGTGACACTAGGAAAGCGGAATTCAATTAGACATTCTAGACATTTTCATTTCGGGGAAACTGAACTTGGATTAAATGTTACTCGATTGTAACGGTTAATACGTTAAATAACAAAAATTAATGTTGTTGAAAGTTTTTTATAGATAATTAATCAGTAATCGAAATTAGTATGTTTTTCTTCTTAAAACGTCTTTAAGAAAGACGTTTTCAACTACACCGAAAAGAAATTTTGAAGGACGTTTGATTCTCCATAATTTTTGAATAAATGAAATTGTTGGAAACTCGTCAAATCCATAAACAGTATATATATATAGGTATATATATATATATATATATATATATATATATATATATATGTATACATATATATATAAATATATATATATATATATATATATGTATAAGTAAATGAGAATGACATGAAATATTCTTGGAACTGAATTTTATTTATGCATTTAGTGCATTTGAATTAATAGTGAAATAAATATAATTCCTACTGCACTGCAAATTATTAAAAAAATATTTAATATCAAATTTAAATAAAGCCATGCAAATAGAACACGGAATGAATTTATGCGAAACGAGCATTCCACAAAATTTACTGCCCACTCGAGCCATGTGAATTGCAAAACATTACAAAGACAAAATACAGAAATCAAACTTCAGATTCGTTATCAAGAATATTAGTAAATTCAGCCGACCATTTTATGTAAACTGTAAAAGTAAAAACTTCGAATATATAGTTGTTTGTTGCTAGGCTTTTCTAAATATTTGTTTCATTAAAAATAGCATGTCAACTACAATAATTTTCTATCAAAAAACTAAATGTTCAAGATGCCGCATATTCGTTTTTGTAACAAATATATCGAACAAATCAACCGAATGATAGCAATCTAGATTTAAGGAAAAAAACAAATACATTTCAATGAATCTCATGCAAAGCACAACCGTAAACCATTAGGTTACCTACCTTTTCCCTTTCTAGTTTTAATAAAAGTTATATTTCAGTGTGGGAGAATGGTTTTAACATCACTCATTGTTTACCTGTACCGATGGTAACGAGGAAAGTGGGAGGGTCTCTTTATGTTTTGCTACCGAATATATTCTTATGTGATACTATTTGGTTACCTAGCAGGCCTAAAATATCAGTAAAAATAAATTAAATAAGACCATGTTTATTTAAATTGTATACACGACGCTTTACATATTAATTAACACTGTGCAGCAATTATTACGCAATTAAATACCTTCCATGTATTCATTTATATATAAAATGTCTAATTTATAATGTAAAAGCCTTCCTTCTTTTAAGGAATAGATACTTAAAGCTTATATAGTAAAATTTATAAGTCTTGATGTTGTCAAATATAAAAAATTATGAATTTTTTACCTCTTAAGTATTTCGAAAATTTTTAAATTATTGATTATTGATTAATGGATTGATCTCACTCTTTGATTGTAAAGTGGGACTGAACTGGCTTTGTCAGATGTCACGGATTTTCCGGGACGTTCATGTTTTCAGCTATATTTTAAGTGTTCCGCCGAGATAAAAACTGTTCGGTCGAAAGCTTTCATCTGCCAATGGTGATTGAACTAAGGCGAGATGCTTTGCGGCCAGTGATATTCTAACACCCCTTCAGCGTAATTTACATTATTGTTAATATTTTAATTAAATAAAATTAAACACAAAACTTGATTTGCCTTTGTGTGCCCATCATTGCTGGGGAAAACCTGGAAACCCTGGATCAAACATACGTATACTGCTTTGAAAATAGGTAATTAGATTTAGGACCTAATAAATGTACCATAGGAACCTTAATATAATATGACAAACAGGGTAAACTGTTTGTCATATTATATCCTTATTTTCTACGTTGGAAATTATTTCAAATATTTTTCTAAGTTTCCTACATCACACTAAGAGTTTACGACTTTCAATGACATGAAAATTATGCTAAAATGTGCATTCTCTTCCAAACATTTATATATCCTTAGTAGGTATAAAAGTAATGAACTGTTAATTATAGTAGATATATTGTACTGTATACTTTATAATATTACACTTTGGGACTAAAATATTAATGTACGAAAAACCGATCAATGGCGTGTCGAAGCACGCACAAAGTAAATTTCCATAGTTGTTTATATTTCTTGAAATTGTTGATACAAGTTAAAAGAAAAACTTGAAAATTTCCCGTATTACATCTAGAACTTTTTTAAACTTACATTAAAAAAAACGTTTTATGAAATTTCCTTTCCAACTCGCACTTGAAAAAAATGTTGCATGAAATTTTATTAAAATCAAAGAACGTGAGTTATTTAGGGGTAATTATTTCAATAACGTTTATCTGCATGGAGCAAGTAAATTGCATAAGATAAGACATTACCACTTACATCCCATACTCTCATAAGTACGCACATAAACATGGAAACATTTTCAGTCACTTTTTACTAAATCTTTTAAAAACTATTAAATTCGTCACTTACTGTTACGCGCAATGGTGCACATGTCGCCGTAAATTAAAAAAAGGCACTTTTTATTTCCTCATTATTTCTTAAGCCGTAAAGCTATCAAAACAAATTCCTCTAATTTAATGATATTTCATAAATACACATCTGAAATTTAAATAAATCGATGCGTATCTAAGAACACCCATATCTTTCTGTCAGATATTTCTTACTTCTAAACCAATTAAGATAAACATATAATAAGCAGTTCTGTAGCAAATATAAAAATTATAAAATGACTTAAAACTTATTTCGGTAGGGCTCCAAAGTATGTAAACAGGTTTTTAAAAAATTTCGGCATATTGGTATAGACCAAAAGACTTCTTACAATGTATCATAAATCCGTGTCTTATTTCTACTGAAAATTAAAATTTAGCGGACCATTAAAGTAGCGATTTTTAACCGATCTTTTCGCAATTCTGTTTTAGAAATGATGTTATTTAGTAAACTGTAATATAAAACAAGCGCCCTTTATTTTGTTATATATGTCCTATATTTAAAGAAAAATATTAAAACGAATATTTCAAAACATTCTAGAGAAATTGACGACATTTGTACACCTGTGAATATATTTTACATCCACAGGTACATTTATACGTAAGTTTGAATAGAAAAATTCTAGCAAGAGTTCTTCTCGTATTTTAATTTATTTTAGTCTAATTCAATCAGTCGTTACAGTCTTGGAATACACAAGTAAGTACAAATAACTTTGTTTTTGATCTGTATTTTTCGTTTTAGGTTTTCAAGGTAAATCGGTTAATACGATAACATAATGTGTGACTAATTTTTCCAGAATATAAACCTATATATCATCTCTGGTAAATATCTGTCAGTTGCAAAATATTTCTGCCCCCTCTTATTACATTGATTAATAGTTTCTTGGTGATGAAGTACCAAATTGTTAGGACCAATTCATAAATACAAAAATACTTTTAAAGCTGCAAACGAATAAAATGGAGGACTGTTTTATGGAATATATATATATATATATATATATATATATATATGTGTGTATATATTCCATAAAACAGACCTCCTCTTGCATCAATAAATCAATAAATGGTCTTTCTATTTATTAAAAAAAGTATTAGCGACGGGCGAGAAATTTAATCTAATTTTGTAACTTACTTAACAAATTTACGGACTACAGTGAGAAGAACTTGAGAATGCTACAAACTGAACGTCAAATAATAAAACCACATGTTTACTTTAATTGTTCTTTCCGCAAAGAGCCGTAAAATGTGTTTAGTACACAAGCTGTGTATAAAGTATAATAAACTCTGTTTTTAACAATACTTTACTTTCTTTCATATACCGTTTGATGACGGTGCAATTAAGTAAGGTTTTATTTTGCCAAACTATTTGTAATTACAAATTTGCCCAATCTTTTTTAGATTGGCCGCTACAGTGGAAAAAATATCCATATAGCTCTAAAATATTTTTTGCACAACAGGATGTAAGAGTTTAAAAAGTATGTTGAAACTATTTTATAATTTAAATGTAATTGCTCACGTATATAATATGATATTAACTATTTATTTATCAGCATTCCTGAAAATGTTAACAACGTTGCAAACGTTTACTCGAACTCGTTTTTGGTTTCTTATTCGTCTAAAAAATAAATAATTGTCTCCTTAACAGTTTAGCGCTAACATTGGTTGTTCCATTAAGTACAATTTGCGAGGTGAGACAAAAGGCATTGAATTAAGAACAAGTACAAGATAAAGTAAACTTTTATGGAATTGAAAATGTCTGCTTGTAATTTAATTGTCGGTGTATCGTGTCTTGACAAGTTGGTTGACTTATTTTTATTGCTTGTTTTTGTTTCGCTCTTCCTCTTATTTGTTTTTACGTAATAAATTACATAATTACAATTTGTTCATAATGGTAGTGAAAGATTAAACGAAAAGCATATTAATATCTAACTGCTATTATTTCAGGTGTTTACGATTTTGGTCCTTAGTTCTCTGGCGAATGCATCTCACCTCGTATTATATAATATATTTAATCTAATTCTTTATATTTAATCTAATCTATATGTAAAATAATAGCAATTTAATAGGGAAAAAATCTGTATAAAATATTTTATAATCTTAATGGTATCGAGTTTATATCAATCAGCGACAAGGAGATTTATGCGAACAAAATTTTACGTGTCAAAAAGGTAATTCAAATTCATTTTAATATAAACATATATTCAGTTTAATAAATAGGTTTTGACATAAAACTTAATAAGAAACCTAGTTATGATAAAACTTTCAAAATAATATATTTACTTATTTATTAAAATAAGAAAAACCAAACACAAGCTACCAGACAAGTCTTGAAAATTAATAAATATCTGATAATTAAGGAATATCTGATAGAAACTTTTATTCTGACATTCCCACTAAGAACAAAAAAACAACATATTTTAAAAATGTCTAAGATAAAAACAATATTTTTACAATATGGTACAAAATTAATTAATCAAATAGATTCAAGGTCACAGGATAACGTTCAATTAGCCGTAAGTATAGTAGCCGTAAGTATTTGTACAGGATAACTTACAATTCGCCCTAAGTATGGAAATATGCACGGGCATTTGTACGAACATTATAAACGTGGAACAATGAAATATTACGATTCGTTTTTCCATTTATAAGGTTCGTACACATTTCAGTGTATGTTTAGGGTTACGAAAATTTAGGGGCACAAATATTTGTCTGCTCGGTAAAGATGGACTATCCTAGTTACTGTGGCTAATGTTATAAAAAGTACGATTAGTTCTATCAATGAATGCTTGTGATTGACAGTATTTCACTTATATTTATGAGCATGGTATTATAAGGTAGTTTGAAACTAACGGTATAATAATATAAAGATCTTATTAATTTTTTTTCGTATGCTTATCATTTCCTCAGGATAAGTAGAATTTAGAGTATTTCAGATAAAAACGACGTATTTGAGTTGCGATATTACAAAAGCATTGTATAAAATAAAACTTGTTTTAATGTTTTGAAACCTTGTGTTTTCTTCTTTATGTTGTACATATGTGTATACTAAAATGTAGTTTGTTATCGAATATAAGTACATGGTCGTGCACGTTGTTGACAGTATCAAATTAGTTCCCATCAGCGAAGTAATTATAATTGAGTGGTTTTTTTTATTTATAATGTACGTAAATTACTGCATATATATATATATATATATATATATATATATATATATACACACACACACACACATATATATACATATATATATTACGAAATTTACTTACACGCGGAGAAGCTCAAGTGTAGCTTGCTCTTATTGCAGTATATGTAGAGCCTGTTGAGATCGTATTGCATATTCGAACAATCGTATATGGCATACATTAAAAATTTACTGTTTTTGAAACAAATATTATAAATAGCCATTTATAAATAAAATAAAAAACAATTGGTCGAAATTAGGTCTTTGTAGTATATCAGAAGTCATTCACAGATATGATGAGAGAGATATGATGATACCTTCATTTTGACAGCTGATTGCATTCTAGTTATGTATGAAATGAAACAGCCAATCAGATTGCTCCTGATTCTATTGAATGTAAGCTATTTCATTAATATGAGCTGATTTACCTTAACAGACTTTTTTTTTATTTATATGTATCAAGTCGACTCAATCTAGCAGAATCCAATGTCAAAATCTTAAGAAGCACGGAGAGGAGAGAAATTGGTCAATAACTTTCTATCGTCTCTTTGGATCTATTCTTAAGCACAGATGTCGTAAGTGCTAGTTTGCCATATGCTTGCAATTTTTGTGCCATATACTTTTGAAGAAATTAGTTAATGAAAGACATGTGTCATCCCTGTACATTTGAAGAAAGAGGGTTCAGTTTTATCTGATCCCATTCCTTTAATTGAGTCATAGGATTTACGAATTCACACAACTCCCGCAACATCAGAAATTATGAAAGATATACGCATATTAGAAAAGGCAGTGTCAGTAACTTTTTCAAAACTTTCAACCAAATTACTTGTATAAGAATCAGTCGGCTAAAATTTCGGTAAACAATTCGGAAAATGTTTTCCATATTTCTTACGTGTTCGAGGTAATTCTTTCTCTTGACGACATAACAAAACCATTTGATTTATGTATTTGACAAAAATCTTGTAATATCAGTTGTTATAAGTTTTTCTATATTTATAATATAAGACCAATTATATTGCTTCAACAATATTTGGAGTTCTGTAGCCAAATGGCATAAACGAAACTTTTCTAATTTTATCTTGTCCATCTGTCCGTATGTCACATTAATTTTACTAGGAGATAATAAACACTATATAAATTTAATTTGGATGGTAGATGTCTTCTACAAACGACTATACAATAAAATAGTGAATGAAAAAAGATTAATATTCGGTTTGACACTCCATATATATAACTGAGGGATTAAAAAAAAATTCAGTGCACATAGGTCTTAAAAACTATACAAAGTTTCCAGAATAACTCAACAATTTCACAAACAATAGTTTGTGAAATAAGCGCTTCGAAAATCTTAAAAAGTGCACTGCGCCCCCCTTCCCCCTCCCTCTAACTTTTCAACTAACATGTATAAAAATCTGAATAAAATTAAGGTAATAGGACATAAAATAAACATTCAACGAAAGTTGAGTATAATAAAATTTGTTGTGTAGTTTATAAGAAATGGGATATTTTCGGTGCCGACCGCAGCTATAACAATATTTTTCATAGTGTCTTTGAGAAACACAAACATATGTTTAATAATATATGAATGTTTAATAATATATGATGCTGATGAACCGTTCGTGCGCGAGTCCGACCCGCACTTGGTCGGTTTTTATAAACTGGCTCGTATCATGGAATAATCATTACAGGCAGAAACGCTGCCATACTATTTCAATTCTGTTCATGCTTACTCCTGAACTTGGAAATTTATATTATGGTTAATCTTTTTGTGGTACAAAGTTGTCAATAATATTTTAAATAATATCGTAAATCTTTTCTTCAACACATTTAGTTGAAAATTCTCGTAACTTGTATTTGCAATCTGTTGTACTTATTTTATATACATAGGCGTGTTTTCGGCAGTTGTATTCTTACTCGATTTGATAGCAAGAAATAAGTTGGTAGATTGCAGATGATCGCAAATGTGAGAGCCAGATGCTTAAAATCCTCGTTTAAAAGTGAGTTAGCTACTGCCAAAATCCCATATTGAAGGAAAAAGCCAAAAGTCTATGTGAGATGTATTTGTATGTATCGGGATACAATATCCTTTTCGCGTCTTTCGTATTGAGAAAAGGTGCATATGGCAGGAAGTAGACTGCACACCGAATAAATTTTGAATAACGTCCATATAACCTCAACCTTAAGGCTTTTATTATCCATGCGTCGTAAGCTCACGCACCTGAAATATTCTCGATTTCTTCGGTTGACAAATTTTTGTTTAAATGTTTTTACAATGTTGATCACATCGGATATGTAATTAAGTTATTTTGTGTTCTTCAATATTTATTTTAAAAACTAACCATCAAATATAGACAGTTTGCCCTACATTAACTTTTTTAACTTCTGTTCATGGCTTTATATTGGCATGTTTGACAATCACTTCACCTCATTCGCAGCCACAGACAGACCATTAAAGAAAAATTAACACCAGTTGGCATACTGTAAAAGAACTGTTTAGAATCGGCAACCAGTTTCATGGACACAAAGTTTCACCAGTGTCATGGACATAAAACTTTAAAGGTTCTTACACCTTTTAACTACAAGTAGAACTCGAGCTGTACACGATTCTGCGCATATTTAAGTACCATTTGCAAATGTTTTAATTGGAATATTAAGCTTAGAATAGCACATCGTATTCCTACACGGAAGGACTCATTGTATTCCTATCAAACTATTAACAAATATATTGCTCAGTATCTTATTCACAACCGTAAAAATATCGAGCGGTTAGATGAGATTCAGAATAATTGATAATATTTTAGGGAAATTTTAGTTAAATGTATCCAAAAAACAGTTTTATCTTCATAATTTACTATTTTCTATAATACCTTAAATATTATAAAGGGACAATGAAATTAGCAAAAAGGTTCTATTGTATCACATACCTCTTCTAAATGTTTTTGTAAATATTTTTTAGTGTTAACTATTCAAGAATATACGAATAACTGGGCTTTACCTCTATACCCAATTAGCAATTTCTAAAAAAACTGTCAAACAGTTCTGAAAAAACCTCAGAGCTTATATATCATACACAGCTTTATGAAAATCATTGGGAGTAATTATGTTCTACTCCTGCAGCCCCTGTGCTGAGGGAAAATAATTTTAAAAACAGATACGCTTCAGTAAACAGTCTTCCTCACAATCATTAAAAGATGAAGATCTTTATTTCATCTCACTTCTCCAATCACGAAAATACAATATTTCTTCATTTCTCAACTCTAGGGAATAAAAGTTTCATACATAATGTCCTTTTTTTAAAGCATTCGTTTATTACAAACATCAAAGAAAAATGTAAAATTTTAACCAAACCTTTTCTTAATATAGACGTTGTTGCTTTGAAAGTGTATTATTTGTGTTTGAAATTATGTTAACATTTAAATATAATATTAAAGATTTACTTACTAAAAAGTTATTTACTATTACACCAGTATCCCACTATGATATTTGTATCCTTGGGAGTATTATTACATTACTAGGGTTGATATATTCCATAATTGGTAGTCAGTAATCTTTTATTAAATTTCTCTTTTCTAGGGATCATTATTAAACTTTGACGTAATATTTTTATTTTTATGTGATTTAAAATAATTTTACCTGTCCTGTAAAACTTACATAAACCAAAAAAGTTTTACAGATACTCATATATTTTTTGAACTCCAAATTGTAATTTTCACCATATTTTCAGTATCGAAACAATGTCTCTACACCAAATGCATAATTACAGTTTAAACACATTGAAACCTTAATAATGTATGTAAAACTAAACGCCAATCTTCACGGAACGCGAACGAGAATGATAACGCATCCTTGAACCGGATATAATAGATGCATGGCGACTTATTTTATTAGAAAACAGTCTTTACAATCAGATGTCGCATGTCTAAAGATCGAGATGTATTAGGACTTGAGAACAGTGGAAGAGAATCATACTAAAACCTATATGTACATGCAAAGTTAGATTGGATACTTCTCACGCGTCTACGTATCACTCAAGACTGACATAGGACCTTTATACCTAATAATCACACAGCACCCAGAAAGCATTCCGATCTTTGAAAATAACAAAAATAAAAAGCTGAATAAAAGGTGAAAAACTTCAGGAGGATTAGAACAACAAAAACTTTAGTTATACTAATAATTTAGTCGACAATTCATATAATTAAAATGGTTAATTGATAATTATAAATTACATGAATCTTAAATCAGATTTTTTTATTTTTACGTGACTTTTCTTCAACCTGTACGAATGTTCAATCAAATATTTTAATTCAGATTATTTATCAAATACAGAAAAAACAATGTAAGCGTTTCTTAATCTCCAAAATCAATTGAGTCTATAATGATCAAAGTAGTTTTTGTCCTGGCGCCATACGCCGCGGCGGCGATGCGCCACGATCTCCAGTCTTGCAGAGACGATTTGCGAAGCGCGCAAATGAAATCAGGTGCCGAGTTTCATTAGTTTTATCAATTTGTCATCATTAAAATGTCAATTTTATATTAATCTGTGTCTATGCACAAATGTTAGTGCGAAAACACGGAACAATGTGTTTCTTATAGTATAATTTGATCCCAAAAACATGATTAACTGTGTCAATAGAGTAAATGTTGTTTTTTTTTGCCAGCAAATTTAATCTTAAGTATTATTTAGTTTTATTCCTAGGAAATAAAAGTGAAATGAAGGAAATAGAAGATTTTCCGTGCTAAAATTTTATAAGGCAGGCGCAAGCGAAAAATTTCATAGGCGGAGCGGAAGGCTAGAGAAATATGATGTTAACATTTATAAATCTTTGGCCCTTTATAAATATAATTAATAAATAAATTTTTTTTTTGCTTATAATATGAACGACGAATCTCACGCAAAAGTACACAAATTAAAACACTATACAATAGTTATAAGTAGTATACGTTCGAAATTTTGGGTTTGATCTTCTTCGGGGATAAAAAGCATTTTCAACCTCTTATTCATCTTCGCGAAAAAAGACCAAAGCTTTGGTCAAAACCGAAATTAACAGAGTGATTCTTATAGATAAAGAAAATGTTATGATGCGAGTAAATAATTGTTATTTGCATATGTGGCACCGTACTTTTTAGGGTTCTGTATCTCTATATCTAATAGCCAATAACAATCAAAAATATATGCATTGAAATTTTAAACAGGCGAAGGGGAGGGACAAAATTGATATTGTAAATTTTTGTCAGGTTTGGTTTCATTTAATATCTTTTGAACGACCTAATAATACGGATCTGAAAATGTTTCTTTTTCATAATTTTCGATAGTATATTTTCAAAAATATGCTAAAAAATATAAAACAATAATATGTATTATTCTTAAACTAATAAAATTAAAATTATATGCTGTATACATTTTTTAATGATACGCGTTTTTAAATTAGTTTAAAACATTTTTTAAAACATTTTTGGAAACTTATACGAAGATTATTGAAAATCTACATCGATAACCCTTGCTCTTATAATTGTTTTTTTAATATACACCATGTTTTAAATCCTGTGAAACGTTGCATTTATATAAAGATTTAGAGCGTTGCCATAATACCCTAACTATTGCAACTTACAAATAAAAAAAATGGGAAATTGTTTCTGTTATTTTGTTTTACTTTAAGGCCTCAATTATTCATTTTATCTTTGCATAATTTAGCGTAGGGGTGACTTATTTATCCCGATAAGAATATAGGTAACTTTTTAAAAATGGTAATAACTCAATAAGTAAATCGAAACTGACTTATATTGAAGAATGATATTTGGCCTCATACGTTGTCTTTTCATAATCAGTTAACTGAAAAATCTAAACCTTTCCTTGTGTCAAAACGAAAGCAAGCAGGAATTGTTTTGTTAATCATTAAATGATTATGTTATAACTAACAAAAGTAAAAAAGATATTCTTCTGCTTCATATTATATTGATATAGAAAATTCTGACGATATAAACTGCAGTAAAGACAAATAAAAGGGTTCAAGCACACCCACACACTGATTTATTCAGTCTTTATGTTTAATTTAGCTCCTTATAAAGCTTTTAAGCAAGAAATTATATTAAATAAAAACACCACGTTATATGGACCGCGCAGGATCAATGATTTGAGCTGTCAAGTGAAATCACGAGCCAAGTAGTCGAAACCGTAGAAATTAAAAAAAAAATAGGCAAAACTGTCCCGCTAATAACATTGATAAACTGCATCGATTTCAATAAAATAAAAATTAATGCCATTTTATTGTAATATTTGAATATATTGATAAAACTTATCACTTCCTAACTTCGAAAACAACGGTAATTACTAAACTACCGTCACTTATTAACAAATGGTCACTTTTGATATTTTGTGCTGAAAAGATATTTGATTTTTTTAAAATTAGAACGTAACTTAGATATTTATATAAAGTTATTGTGTTAGCTTTGATCTCTAAGAACTTTTTCTTATAAACATAAAAAAAAATTTCTGTATGATTTTTTGCCTTTACGGGAATAATAATTACCTAACGGTTTAGAAAATCATTAGGAAAATTAGTTTACGATTAGTCAATAATTTCCTTTTTTATATCGCTTTTACAACGATATTTTAGAAGTGACATTAATATTATATACGTACCTTTATTTGAATATATAATATTTAATTGAACTTGATATTATCAAGAAAATTTTAAAACTTACTCTTAACTTATCAGTTTTGTTTCAGATTAGCCTTAAGAACTAATTACCATATTTATTATAAATCAAATCAAACCATTTATAGTCTTTTTTTTCAAACGATTATTAAGTGACATTTTTATTCCATGTAGTCGTTATATGTATAAAAACATCTAAATTTCCATCAAAGATTTCCTAAACATTCTGTTTCTTAAAGCATTTCATTTTTATATCATATTTAAGGATTCAAAGTTAGATTAAGTTGTATTACTTTATGTTCATAATATTGTATAAAATATAACTTGAAATAAAAACATGCATACAATACTTACGACCTCAATGAAACCGTTCAATTAAAACTTAAACCCTGAAATCGGTGGCGATCGTTAGCGCACACAGCTGTAAAATATGCATACTTGTATATTTTGCCAATAATCTCAGTTCAAAAGTTAAATACACACTTGGCGGAATCCATTAGAAATAACAGTGAACGAAAATATTAACCCGCCCTTTCACAAACACATCTTCCTAACTCAAGACTGCAGAATCGTCGAGTAATAAAAGTTTAAAGGAGGAACAAACCAATTTTTTCACTTAGCTGATTTGCGTATATTTTAATCTCACGGAAACAACTAATATCAAGAAATGTTAAAGGAACGCTAATGCATACGACATAGTAAATATAACTAGTAGGGATAAATTAATATCATAAGTTGAATTAATTACTTAAACGAAACGGAAGATATCTTAAAATTCTTTCGTTTGGTTTCGACAAGTTGTTATAACTAAATACTCGAATTCATTTTTATGGAATCAAGAAAGATGCACTAAATTATAAAATATAATTCTACAATATCGAACTACATCTCATTACAGCATGACAAAATACTATATTGGTTTGAATTTAATTTCATACGAATTGTTTCGAATAAAAATGTAGATAAACTCATTGCCAATAGTATTCAATATTTCCAAAGTAACTGTCCGTCTTAGATAGCTCTTAGATAAGTCCATACTTCTATACAGAAGGAATAGAGAAATAATTACCTTTATTCTTGATAGTGTAACGATTTTCATGCCATCTTCGATTCAAAAGTTTTAGATGGTCGTGACAATTTACTTTTTTTAGCTATGGCAGTTATAAAGGTTCCCTTTCATTTCTTTAATTAAAATTATAAAGATTGCCTATACTTTTTTATTTTAACCTCGAAAATATTTAATTTCCATTAAAATATAATTGCTTCATGGGAGAGACTTTTCCATCTAATATTATACCATCTAACTTGTCTTTGTTAAAATGACCTATTAGGGTTTTAAATTTACTGAACACCTGACTGCAAGTAATATCATAATATGATGCATAAGATATTTCAGGCATAACATGTACTGTTTAATAAGATTGAACTCCAAAAAAGACAAAAATGAGGATATTTTAGCAAAAGCACTTATAATAATGGTGAAAAACATATGTTAAAATGAAAGAAATATGTATGAAAATTTGAAGATTATTTAATTGATGAAGAAAACAACATATGACCGAATCAGGCTAGTATGGTTAAAAAAAACTAATTTGCAGTGGCTTTTCTATTAATATTTCAAATTCTTCAAATAATTATATTGTTCCCAGTAGTCTTTGATCTTGAGTCTTTGACCTCCTTTATTACTTACGTTAATTTCCTAATTTAGCAATAACAATATGCATATTTCACTGCAAGCCTAATATTAGATTATTACTATTTCCATCGACCTTTGACTGTTCAATAATTTCAATTCAAAAAATATTATTTGCAATTAATCCAAGAATAAACACTGATCACTAATTGATGAACAGACTTCTAAATGTTTACATTTGAAATTGGTATCGACCAATTTTGCCAAATTGTAATAATTCAATCACTGCAAGATATTGAAACCAAATGGAAAGATAAATTATAAAGGAAATATAACATTTACAACCGTACCAAAATAAAAAGAAAATAAAAAATACAGGAAATAAAAAATACACGGGAAATAATTAGAGCTTTGCGTCTAAATTTATTGAAAACAATATCTATCGTGTACACCAAGCTAGAAAGATACGCGAAAATATATTCTCTCTTCCATATTATTACACAACTTAGTGGTAGAAAAAGTATGAGCTTCTAGAAATCCATGCAAAATTCTGTGAAAATTGTATCAATGATTCTAAATCTTTTGAAATTTGAAATATTTTGATAGAGATTTTGAAATATTTCCCATATTTTTATGTCTACGAAAGATAACGGCAATAGACACGGAGAGACACGTGAGTGAATTTATAAAGGTTGTTGGTAGTAATAGAATTATTTATAAAATTAACGTGATTAGTAAATCATAACTATATTTGCTGTAATACTATTATTACAAAATGAAATTTTCACCGCTATCCAAGTAAATTGTTAATAGACAACCCGAACTAAATTATCCAAGTCTTACCGACAAATCGCCTAACAATTTTGTTGAAATATTAGACCACGGCAATGTCTTCACGTTTGATGTAATCCTAATAGTATATTCTATAATGCTAAAAGCGGTAACGTAATAAACCTACTTATTTACTTATTTATTGCTATACATTGATGTATCGAATTGATCCATATGGTAGAGTTGTTGCTACAAGAGCAATATCTTACAGCCAGCGAGAACACCAGTCCAGCTCCGCTCGACGAGGGGCCGGGAAACGAACCCGGGTCCCCGAGGTGCCCCTCGCCGTCAAAGGCCGTATGCCTTGTGATCAACTTAACATACCACAGTGACGTACTTCCTCTTTTCCACTCGGAGACTTTAATTTGACAGTGGCTGTTTGTCCAGAATTCTCATTAAGGAACATCTCAAGAATTAGCTAATTGTTCTACCAACTCAATATTAATTCAACAGGTTATTGGCCCGGCAGAACTAGCTCGAAAATAATTGAAAGAATAAAATTACGAAATAAAAATAGTATTCATTATAGCACATATTTTTACAATTGTGCTGTTTTAGTTTAACATTCATTTGCGAACAAACGGTAATATAATTTTCAATAATTCTTTGACAATAATTTAAAGTATTGTAAGAATAGTATTAAAAATATCTACGTTACAGGTTTTAAAACATGAAGGACAACAATCATTTTATCGATTGATACGTTTATTTGGGTTCAGACAGCGGAAGAGGTCTGGAATAATTTGGCACGTGTTTTCAGTGATTCAGTGTTAACGCCCCGAATGGGTTTACTCAGATCTATATGCCACAACTCCTAGGAAATGTCAAAATATAGAAACTTACTTTAGGAAAACATTGACAGTAGCTTATAAGCTTCGAAATGTCAAAATCAAACTAGATGTCTAGTGACTTAGAACACTTCATATCTCCAGCCTACGGGATTCATAAAATTGATTATAATTGCATTCAAAAGTTCCAGCATGAATATACACGGGGATGTTGTCAAAGGGAATATTTTAAAAATACATCAGAGCTGCGGATGTATTCGCGACATACAGGAATTTTAAAATAAAAAGCTACTAAATAGTGTTCAAAAGGGATTCCTTTGTTTTAATTGACACAGGTCATACGAGAACCCAATGCAGACAGGACCAAAAAAAAAGAAGTGTGTAAATCATAATACTTGAGCTGCGCTCTACTGCAATTACGGCCCCAGTAAATAGCACTAAAGCATAATATGTAGGTTCTAGTACTTCTGTGTACATGACCAAATATAAATACTTCCTTCATAGAGAAGGGTATAGACTCTATAACGTGGCATAAAAGACGGCGTCGACCATCGAGCCAATAAAAATAGCAGGCGACACGCATTAGAAATGAAGGGCACTGATAAAGTGAATCTGGATATCTACAATAATTAAGGTTAATATAATAAAATCTTACACAAAAAGGTACTATATGGACCAGAGCTGGAAACGCTTCAGTTTTCTCAGAATTCACTGGGAAATAAATTATGACTCTGCAAACATGACAGTCTAAGTTTGAGTTGGCTATACCTTGCACTTTCAAATGCTTCCAAGTTTTATTCCTAAGCGTGTTTTTCATGTTACGCTCAGTTATGTCGGAGTCAACAGATATAATCGTAACTGCGGGTCTACCATAGAAGACGCACTTCGGAAGTCTGCACCAAATTAAAGCACAAGTTTCCAAATATTTTTTTAAAGTGTTTCCACCAACTCTTAATTAATTCAATAAAATCGTTTCCAATTTTTTTTATTTATTCCTTAACTGACTTCTGCCAAATTCACGGACTTATCTGACCTTAGTTAGATGTATCATCAGTATACTTACATATGTTCTTTATTCTTAAATATTTTGCTTTGTATTTCTTAGTGTGGTCATGTTTGCATCACCGCATCAAAATTCCATTCATGTACAATTTCAAGGTTCATATGAAGAAAATTTTATCTCTTCCTAATTCAGTTCTACTTTCATGGCCCATATAAAATTTAGACTTTTTTTGTGTTTAGGGAATTCAAGAAATTCTATTTTATTACCGAGACACTCTCGAAATGTGTCTTACATTAAAGATAATTTGAAAAAAGAATTAAATTATCAAAATCATGACGCAGGGCGTGATGTTTTCGAGTTCAACCGAAATGCTGAATCCTTCTGCAGTCGTTTTCCTTCATGAATACTAATGCTTCGTTAAAATATGTGACACCAAAATTTTAAACACTTTAAGTTCCATGTTTCTAGAAAAGAAACCTTCGCTCAAAAATGTTCGTCTCAAAATTAAATAACATGTGGGCCGAAAACATATCAAATACTCTCCTATATCCGAATCACAAGGGCTTCATCCAAATACCCAAGCTATGATAAAAATGCAAAATAAGGACATTTTATTAGCACAAAATTTTACATTACAAATGAACTATTTAAATTGTGTGTTTCATATATATTTGACTGATCATTTCTGGATTCAGATTAATCAATTTAAAAGATCTAATCTAGTAGTATACTTATTGAAAAAATTATTTTGATATTCGTGTAAGAAAATGCTATTTCTATATTAAAACATGTTAAAAGACTTTCTAACTACATAAAAAAAAATTCATACCTGTGAAGGCAATTGAAAGATATTTTTAAATGGAATCCAACTCTTCCTTGTAAAAGGTATTTACTAAAATTCCATTTAATTGTATAAAAGTAGTCCATAACAAGATTTACCTGAGAGATGTTTCCTTCGAATGTTGCCTAACTTAAAAAAAATACAAAGAAGAGACTCCACATTAGTATCCCACTCATTTCACTCCGTTTGATAAAATAATTGGGCGGGGTGATAAAGTTATGCCGGAAAAGGACTCGTATTGTGAAGCAAAAGAAAAATCTATAAAACGACAAATTACTTTGACAATTTTTTCACTGCCTGAACCAATAAAATTTTGATATAATATTTTAATATTTTTTCCTTAGAAACATTCCGGTTTTTCAAGTTTTTATAATTCTCGTCTGCATACTACGGATGATCAATTGGAAGGTGCCTTTGATGGTTTCTTTGGAGTTATTGGAACCTGCAGTTTTACAATCATAAAATATGGAATATAAACACCAGATAAAATCGGAAAATCTTGCAATTAATAAACTATTTTGTAATTTATATAAAAGCGATGGCAAGATCCATTCGGAAATTATGGATTATATACACACACACACACACACACACACATAAATATATATATATATATATATATATATATATATATATATGTGCGTGTGTGTGTGTGTATCTATACAAGCCTCTTCTGTCCTAGTTTGTCTTGGAATTAATTGAAGAAAACGATCCGATGATGACTTTTTATTTAAAATAAGAAGAAAAGTTATTTACAATAATGCACTACAGTAACGCTAATTCGTTTTTATTATATTTTTTTAAGCAATAAGTTTTATTAGAAAAGCATTACATAAAAGGCAAATAACAATTTTCATAATAAATTTTTACTGGATGGATTTAAAAAACGATGGTTGCCTATATTCTTTGCAATAATACATAAAATTTTATTGACATTTAAATAATGTAATATGTTTAAAAAAATAAATATAAGCCCATGTACACTACATAGATTCTTCTATATCACATATAAGTTAGCTTGTTTGTAGATCGGTGTATGTTTATATACTCACGAATGTATACGGATTTTCAATGATATATAAAATATAAAACATGCATTTGATTGAATATGAACTTTTATATGACATAGTGCTGAGTCACGAAAAAACAAAAAATTTTAGGACTCGGAATTATGTGTATATATATATATATATATATATATATATATATATATATATATATAGTTTGCTACGTAAGCGTTATTAAAATCTTTATATAACCACAATCCCAATCCGCTACGCTATTGGTTTGATTATTTTTATTTATTTATTTTTATTTTTTCAACCAGTATTTTCCTTTTTATATTTTCAGCGTGAACCAACCAGCAGGTTAAAACTTGTTAAATCAAAAAACAATTCTTTCATTAAAAGCCTTATAACAATAATACAAAACAAAGCTATTACAAGAAAAAAATGTGCTAATAGTGTTAGTGTTATAAGTCTAATCACAAACAATCTTGCACTTACTCTGTGCAGTACTAGATCAGGTAGGACTAAAATAGTTACCGTTTTGTTTTTTTTAATTTGTTTAAAATAAACTTGTATTTTCTGTTACTTATTACTTAATTAAATTAAAAAAATCAAATCAAATTAAAAAATCTACTAGTATTCGATACTAAATTTCTTCCCATGAAGTTTATTTCATTAAATAAAGTAAAATTTGTGTAAAATATTATTGACGTTAATGTTTTTGTAATAAAATATTATGAATTACAAGTTTATGTATTTAAAAAAAAAAGATTTAATGAATTTAATCTAAATTATTAAAAATCTATTGAGTATAATTTTCAAAGAAAACTCAAAAGCACTTGCAGTGAATATGCCATTCAGATCCATCATTAAAATATAAAATGTAAACCAGGTCCAGATCCATCATTAAAATATAATATATACACCAGGAATGAACTTTCGTTTTTAATGAAGCAGTAAAATACGATGGCGTTGAGTTGTTTTGCAAATTTCAATCTCTCAAATGCAATAGGCCGGTTTATACAATTAAATAAATCTAAGTTATTATTTTGGTAAGTCGAATAAGTAGAATATTTTTATTAATAAAAGAATATATAGAAATAGAAGAATATCTTATAATAAACTGAATTTGATTCAATTGGACTAATTTTGTTGCGGCTTTAATACTCCATAAATTTTAAAATATTTTCGCTAGGTTTGTCTTACTGATCTCATGAAAAATGTTTACCATTTACGTTCACTATATCTGTATATCAATTCATATGTCAAGCAACAAGTAATTGTGTAAAACTTATACAATTATCTCAAGTCGTAGAACTAATCTACTTGTATTTTCATAAAATATTTCCAAATAGCTTTATATTGAAATTTTGTACTTTTAATTTATATGCATAAACACCGAACCGTGAAGCATTGAAAAAATTCTGGTTAACATTCAGACAATCATTATACTACAACTTAACATTGGGGTAAAGAATTTTTTTAAATAAGATATAATTATATGATTATACGTGAAATACTCATACATTTCAAAATAATAACAATTCATTAAAACGACATATGTCAACAAAAATTTATTTTCGCTCAAAATAACATATTTATGGTAACTGGGTTTCTTTCACTTTATAAAATATAGTTTCAAGACAAAAGCTTTTTACGTGAAGTCGGCAATAATTTATTAGGTCTTTTTAGGATTTCGCATTTTATCCAAAAAAACTGATTGAGACATGGAGATATTTCATCACTAAAACTAAAAGTTCATAAGTTGTTAATTTTGTATAATCTGTTTCAGTCAAAGTTAAACGCATAATCGTCAAAGTTTTGAAAGTTCAAATAAGGCATATTTCAAGGTCAACTGCACTGTTTCTTGTAAAACAAATGAGGGTATTTTCTCAAACTTAACTTTTTGGATAAGTTTACAGCTTTAATGATAATTTTTTATGACAATTTTTTCCAAACTTTCTTTGGGCATAGCTTATTGCCCGGGGAGTAGTACTGTGCTGCTTGGTAGTTAATATCAATTTGTTCTAATTATTTTTTATTTTTTTTTTAATAAAAGTAAATTATTTTCAAATCACATAAACTCTAAAAACGAGGATCTGATTTCACCAGAGATAAAAAGTTTGTTCGGAGGGAAAATACGTAAATTACCTTTATTACAAATAATATTTATTCAAGCGACAACTAAAAGCGTTCATATTTTTTTATTAAATTTTAGTCTTTGCCAATGTAATCCTGCTAAGTGACGGCACGAATACACGATGTATAGCTCGAACATCGCTGCTTTGATCTTTTAGTATTAACTTAAATTTTCCAGATATTTGTGTGTGTATCTGAATGCGTGCCTACGTGTGTGCGTGAGTACGTGCGTGCATGCGCGTGTGGCTATGTGTGTTTGTACGCATGTATATTTGCTTTTAAATGTAAAAAATGGACTCCTACAATTATCGACAAAGGGAAATTTGTTGATTCAAAAATGAAAGTAACCCGGATTTTTTTGATTTTTTAGAGACTTCTACATACCTACATCCTAATACTTTAACTCAATTACTGCGGCATCAATTTATTGAAGAGGCTAAGAACTGAGTCTATCAAAAATAAATATAATATGTTAACCTCGAGGCTTTAAAATGTATCTTCATTAATGTGTATTCAAGTTCATGAACCGTTAGGCTCGCATAGTTTGACAGTAAAGCTATTCTCTTCTTAGAGTGATATAGGTGAAGTGTTATATTTTTATAAAGTATAGTATACATTTTTAGAAATTTTGCTTGAAACTGCTAAAATTGAAATACTTTCCTCTATATCAGTGAAGTTACTAAGAGGGGAAAACTCAGGTTAAAAGGTTTTTGACTTCTTGAAAAATTAAATTTTCTTAAAAAAAAGCGATTGAGCAAGTTTTTCTTAAGCTATTAACGTACTTTAACAATTACTAATATTACAGGTTATGTAGGAGATAGTAAGAGTATTTCGTATATAGATTATATCCTCATACATGTGTGTATAAATATATATATATATATGTATATATATATATATATATATATATATATATATATATATATATATACATAAATATGTACATATTCTTTCTCTTGAAGATTCTAAATTTAACTATTGAACTCATTATTTTGACAATTATACTCAAAATGTACTATTTTTCAAAACTATGTTCTTGAGGCAGTGAGTCTGTAAAGTTACATAATGTAAATTTTCTGAATTACCGAGTCTTCTCTATTGAAAATATTAATAGACGTCATTTAATTTATCAAGATATAGCAAATTTCTCTTCTCTTATGTTTATTACTCGGTGAAACTTTTGTTAATTAGTCCTTAATTGAAAATGACTAATTGCCAGACGCTACGTAATGTTTAGGATTGTTTACACGTGTACACAATTATAGTTTCTATCGTTTGGATTCAGGTTTAATTTTTTTCTTTTATTAATCTATTTATACAAATTTAGTCGGCTTGCATACTGAAAATATTTAGATTACGAAAATTCTGATCTAATTACATCACGATGTGAAAACTTCGTTTGAGAGCGAGCAAAAATTTATCAAACTTTATATAATGATTAATAAAGACGCTTTCTTTTTATTTAAAGTTTTCTGCTCTTTGATAATAAAATTGACAATTTTCAGCAGGTTTTTTCAACATTTTAAATATTAAAATCGCGTAAATAAAATTAAAAATTAAGGATCAAAATCATCTGAACCTTTTAATCGCCTTATGATTCTAAGTTTTTCATTGGTTGTGACTATTTTTAGTTGAATTTCATTACTATGAAAGAAATCTTTCCAGTTGCTGAAAATTTCAAAACTTAGAAAATATGCAAGATAACAATTATAAATATGCTACTATGTATTGATAACCAATGTAATATTGATTAGAACAGGGAGGAAATATGGGTGAAGAAACAACAAGAAGAAACATCAATTTAGTATAGATTTTAAGGCCTGTTTGAGAGCGCATATTGGTAATCCATTTCGAATATTACATTCAACTCAATTCTGTTGTTTAACAACAAATGTAGATTATTAAACTAATAATTAATAAATATACCTATATAGTGATCAAATCGTGTTAAAAACTGAAGTTCCCAGCCAATTTCTCTTTCTGTGTAAGCCGGTTAATCTCCAGATATATTAAACATATTTCAATAGAGCTTTATTAAATACCCAAAAAGGATGTTTATATATTCCACATTTAATAATTTAAAGTTTGCTCTGTTAAGTAAAATATCATGAAAGTAATTTTTTAGGAAATTATTATCATAATAGTTGTCTGACTTTCTTACTCGTTCTCAAAGAATACAAATTCGTAAATTTTTTTTCACTTCTGGTGCAGACCACTAGTTCAAAGATAAGATTTATGAAATAAAAAAAATATTAATCAAATTTTCTATGGTCAATCTACCTTCGCCTATCCAATACAAATCTATACAATTAAAAAACTACACTGAAGACATTTTAGAAAAAATTATCGAATAATATGCTCTTCACGCTACTTTGAACTAAAAACACATTTTTTATTACATTTAAAAATTTAGGCTACTTTTATCCTTTCGAGTATTTGCTATGGAATTTGTTTTGTATGTTTCGTTTATCTCTTTGTTTACTTGAACACCACGCAAAAACTATTAAACTTAGTGAAATGTTATTTAAGTTATTAACAGCGTCATTTATATCAATAAAATATTAAAATGAATTAATTAGCAATAAGTATTACATATGGACGTGCGATTTCGAACTAATATATAATTATAAATTTTGGAAAACTATATGATCTAACTTTGAATTATTATTTCATTGCAAAATTAATGATATAATAAAATAATTAAACAATCTGAAACAGAGTGGATAAATGATTTTTCTAAAAGTTATGTTGTTTATCCAAATAGAGGCTATCTATTTATACAGAAAAAGTCCTAATATCTTATTATCTATCTTCTGACATCTTAGTTTTGGAAGAGTTGAAATTTGATAACCTACTTAAATTATATTATAAGTTGGAAATTATTACCAAACTTCCAATTTGCTGTTAAATGAAAGTAGTTATATTATCGTTCCGATTTTGACATTCAGCAACTCTTTGGATTACTTGGAAACCACTGAAGATTGTATCTATTTTTAATGCAATCTACGAATAAAACTTAATTTCAAGATATCTATCTTGCAGCGTTTAATTTTTGACTGAGAACTAGTCAGAAAGTAATATGATTTCTTTTCTTTCCTTTTACTTTCATTGTGCTTATTACGGTTTTCATCCTTCGAGTTTCAAAAGGGATGTTAAGCTAATTTTAAAATTATTTCACAAAAACGCTCCACTCTAGACATATCCTGTGCGAATAATATTGACGCAGTATGTATATTATTCGGGCAGGATATGTGCATAAAAATGAATATGTTCAAAGCGTTTTTCTGTGAAAAAATAGCGTTTAATAGTAAAATTAATATATTTTGATCACATTACTTTCACCATTAAATTGATCACAATGCCTAATTGTAATCATTTTAACTGAATAATCTTCAATAAAAATGTATTTTACATAACTAAGCTAATACGTTAATAAAATATTAAGGTGAGAAATACAAAACATTTTTCTTTAATTTAACAAAGTTATACCTGTTTGTATACATATGAATAAAACAGAAGTACCTATGATGTTTCTTTGTAAAAAGTACACATAAAAGTTTACCTGTGTATAATAACAAGTTTCGATAACAGATAACCAACATTACTTGGACATTAATCCAAGATACCTGGACGTTAATAGACCTTTCCGTTAATATCCATTTCTATTGTTAATAACTTGTATAATGTAATTTAATACATAAAAACAAATAAAAAGCAATAAGTCAAGCAGGCTGCCAAGACATAGTACACCAAAAATTAAATTGCCACACGGCATTTTCAGTTCTTTAAAAGTTTACTTTATCTTGTTGAAATGCTCTTAATTCAGTGCCATTTGCCTCACTTCGTAAATTGTACTTAATAGAGCAATAAATGTTAACGCTAAGCTGTAAAGGAGGTAATTATTTAATTTTTAAACGGAGCAGAGGCCAAAAATGTGCTCAACATAGTTGTTTTTGTCTCAATGCTGCCTTCCTGTGCGAATATTAATCGTAATGACTTTTTTATTTTGATATTATACGTGAAAAACTTTAACAAATTTATTTTGTAACTTTATATATAGACTTTAGTCGGAATCACATCACAATTTCACTACGGATCTATCATTAATATTAAAGCCACTATCGATTCCTCGAAAGTACGAAAGCTATATTCAATAACTGGCAAAATATTTGAAATATGTATAATACGTATAAGAATATTATATTTTCACTACAATGAAGTAATTTTTTTAATACTTTTGTTTAGCCATTCATAATATCCTCTATGCATTTTGTAAGTTAAGTATAATAACCATATCGACTGATTTAAAAAATGAAGTCTAAAAATGCAAGCCTGCTGAATTTTATTTATAGCCATTAAGTTTTATGCTAAAATCTTTAAAATTTAATTACAATAATAAAAATATTACTTAATATTACATTCTATATGAATATAATAATAGAATATAATAATATATTATTATTATAATATATTTTAATCTTCAGCCTAAATTTTTGTTTCCTAAAAATTTTATTTCGTTTAATTAAATGCTTTTAAGTAATATTTCAATTACTTTGGTAATTTTTTTTCTTAATACAGTTTCATTTCTCTTCAATGAACCTTCTCCAAATAAAAAATTATTATCTAAAAAAAATATTTTACTCTTAGTTTATAGTACCATAAATATGTTTTACGTTATTTATTAAGTAATATTCATATTCTGTCCAATTTATTCATCACCAATATTGACATTTTAAAACAATTCTGTCACAAAAATCTGGTTGGTTATAAGAAATTGCTTTCGTAGCTATAAGTCCGCCATATGTATTAATCAGAGATACATTAAAGTACGTAAAAAATAGTTAATCCTGGTTGTTTAGAATTAAAATTCCCTATTTTAATATACTTTTCTCCAATAAATAAAAAGTTCTTTTAATTTATTAAAGGGAAGTGCATAAGATATTTAATTTTTATTTAAATTCAATAATTTAAGAAATTTTAAATAAAATGGTTTAAAATTTGATTTGTCAGCATTTTTTTCTAATCCTAATAATTTAGAATCGTGATTTTTAAGACGAATTTTTATTTTGATTAATTCTAATTTAATATATTCTCCACTTTTTAAAAATGTAAATTAAAACATTTAGTTTTTAGACTGTATCTTTATTTTAACTTAAAAGATGTAACGTTGATAGAGGAATTCTTAATATATCCATATCTTATGTCTTCTACAAAAACATATGAATTATATATTTAAATTATTAAAAATTTGAAAGATTATAAATGTCAAAGCACTTTCTTGCGGTTTCTTGCGGTTTAGTAAATGCCGATTTACGAGGAGTAATCTTTAAGGCTTCAATTAAAAATACATCTTTATTACCAAACATTCTTTTAACAAAAGGATAAGTTCGTTGCCAAATTCGTAAAAATCCTGCTGCCTTTGCTCGTTACCATCGGTATAGGCAAACAACAGATGTCAAAACCATTCTCGTACTTTGAAATATAACTTTTATTGAAACGACAAACGGAAAAAATTGTACCTCGGGATTTACATTTGTGCTTTGATTGGGATCCGTTGAAATATATATGTTTTTTTTCCTTATAAACCTAGATTGCGTTCGTTTGGTTGTTTTGTTTAATAATTTGAAAAGAAAAATGAAACGCAGTATATACAACAGTTAGTATCCGAAAGAACAATTATTTAGTTGCTATGCTCATTTTCTGATGATTTTTCCAAATGGAAACAACAGAAAGTCTAGAGATAATAAGGCATAGATGATATTGCTATAAATAAATACTGACTACAGATAACTGTTATAGTCTGTGCAAAGTAATAATAAAAAAAAATACTAAATTTACCAATATTACTGAAACAAAATTTTACTTTTGTTTTGTTTTGATGTTTTCATTGCATGGCGTTTAGGGTATGAGCAAAATTAATGTCTACATTTTAGTTATTCTAAGGATAGGATGTTAAGATTTAATTTCATTATTCGAGATTTAATTACATAATATGTTACGAGAATAATGAAAAAGGTGGGAATGGAGAAAGAAAATTTTGACAAATTAATTTATAGTTAACATAAATTTTATATTCCTTATTTAATATTAATTACAAAAAGTGGATTTAAAAATCTACCCAAAAAGAGAAGACAAAGATTTATACTAATATTTCCATTACCAGTAATTATTTTATTCGAAGCTTCCTTCGAATTTATGTATACATTTATTTTACATAATGTAAATGAAAGAAATAAATAGAAAGAACAAAAACCATTTACAGAATCTAGTATTCACCCTATGAAGGCATAACGTTCTATTATATAATATTGAATTAATTTAAGGAACGTAGATGTTATATTCTTGAAAATTATCTTCCGTATTAGGCCAAAAATTATTAAATTTAAAGGACATTCACTGTTTCTAAATGTTATTCTACGAATTAAATTGATGTATTTGTAAATATATGCTCTATTGTTGAATTATTATTATTTTTCATTTTCTCTGCCAATTTACCGCATATAAAAACTAGTTACAAAAAATACGTGCATGGAAACAAAATATATAAGAAAATTATACAATGTAATCAGGAATGACTATGTACAAGCAGTCAAGAAATATTACAGCGATTGTGCGTAGATACTTTTAACACTACGTCAACACTTGTATAAATTTACTCTTAATAATAGTATTTACCCAAATATAATTGAAATCACAGCTGCAAATATTAGAAAAAGTTATAGATTTAGATTTTTTTTACTTAAATGTACATATAAAGATTTTACATGTACATTGTTTTATTTATCAAGGTTTTTGTTTTGAAAAATAACCCAAAGAAAACACCATTTTTCAAAATAATGATTTTGGTGAAATTAGAAGTAGAAATTATGGAAATGTGGGACATTGAACGATCACACGAAATCAGCCCTGAGGACGAGATTTATTTAAAATTATATTTGTGTAAAAATATATAGTAATAGATGATAGTAATAGAACATAAAACAAGCTATGATTGCAATCTTTAGCACTAAAAATATTATATAATTGAAGTATTTATTATATTTTATGCAAATATGAACTGTGTACAGTAGTTAAATATTCAGCGTATTTTGCCCTTACACATCAAATTTGTTGTTGATTTGTTGCATACTAATAACAAGTCTAGACATCTACTTGATCACTGCCAATTAAAAATATAAAGTTTGCAAATGGAATGGAAACTTTGTGATTTTACTATGAATTTAGCTTATGATTAAAAAGTTGTTTTAAATCGCTTAATTACTTTTCAATGTAAATTTGCCAATAATTATCCACACATTATGTTTGTCAACCCGTTATAATGTTTTCAAAATTATAAATAATTAAAAAGTCTTCTTTTCACATAATTTATTAATATTAAATTTCACTTAAATTTGGATAACGTTCTTTAGTCAGTAAAAGTAGAAAGTAGTTTTCAATTTACCTTGAAAATTATGAATGTGTGATAGCTGTATTAAAATGTATCGTTAACATACTTAGAAGTAAAATGTCTTTTTATTTATATAGTGAAGAAAATTATTTAAAAAGAGAAGTAGATAGCTTCCATATATATAATATAAGAATGTGTATCCACAACGCCAATTTTTACATTTCTGTAGTTACAGGAGAGCTATCGGTGTATATATAAATAAATTAAACCATATAATCCATGCAGATATGATTACAAAGATTTACCACCATAAGCAAATTAGAATTACGAAATTAGAACGAAAAATTGTTGGACTGCGCTAGTTCTATTTCGTTGCAAGTCGGAAAAAATATTTTATAAAATTTATTCAACACTTAATTTGAAATTTAATAAACTTCACTACTTAAATCATTATAAATTAACTTAATGAAATGAACAGTTGTTCATTTCGAAAATCTCGTCTTAAAATTTTGTTATCTTAACACTTTTATACATTTCCGAAATAATGAGTTGACTGTAATAGTTTATTTCAAAAAGTATTATGTTAATATAACGATTAGTTGTTTTGGGTTTTTAAAATTATATTGCATACTCCTATGCGTACTCATATTACTTCATTTATAATCTTGTCGCTTTTTAATCTGCATTTTGTAAAAAAAATTACATGACAGAGGATAGGACTGGGAATTATGGACAGGATGAATGTAAATAAATGTTATCATATACATTCAGTAAGAAAATATTAGTAGTACTGTACAATCAGTCCAAATGTAAGTGTTAAATGAACATGTTTACTAAGCAGTACCTTTGGTTTTTATATTTTTTCCTTTGCGTCGATTTATAATTTCATAATATGAAGCCACATTCATAATCACTAGGAAGCTTGATACTTTCCAATTCAAACTAATTTCAAGGCTATTTGAAATTACTTTATAAGTATGAGAAGATAGAATTTGTTAATTGATGCAAATGTTATAAAATTAAAGGAAAAACTGAAGCTGGGGCGGTATAACCAAATTTTGAAAATTGAAGTTGGACTATGCAATCCTAAAAAAATTCTGTCTAGAACTCTTTCTTAAATATAATTGTGAAAAAAACTTTATATGTAAATTATGAGGGGAATGTAATATGAGAAATTAGGATGCAATAATGAAAGCAATTATAAAGTAAATTCGAGTGAGAAATTGTACAATATATTTTATAGGATAAATGCAACTTACCATTTAAAATATTGTGTTTCATATCCAGTAAAAGCAAAATTTTCACGAGCAGGAAAATAGTATCCTCTTTGGTTTTATTTATTAAAATTGACGCTAAGAACTGAGTCAACTATATTATGCGGCGAAGGAATAATTGATTTCAACTGCAAAACCGCTGGGACTTTATATACATTTTCTATTAAAATATGTCTGCAAGTAGCAAGTAGCTTGGAAGGCAAACGTTGCAAGGGAACACGTTGAATGGTTTAAATGCTACAGGTTTTAAAATAAAAATATTCGCTTTCTATTTCTATAGTCATCTGAATAAACAGAAATGATTTGAACGTAATATAAGATTCATATACTAATTGAAGAAAAGTGTTGAAAATTAAAATTTGTCACTTAACATGTGATAAAAAGAGTTGAATAATATTTAGCAGCAATCTTTAAGAAGACAGCTTTATTAAGTGAATACAGACTTGTTTTCATGTTATAATTTGTATTTCACAATAAAGTTGTAAAAAACGAGTATCAACATTTCCAATCCAGCGTTCCGCACTGTATCCTATGGGACTCACGTTGGGATTTGAATAGTATAATCTAAAGAAAATTATTTCTAAAACTAGCGGAAAAAGTTGGAATTTAAAAGTAAAATCTGTTAAGTCAAAAATTGATCAACTTCAGTCACTTCGCAAGTCCAGTAACGAGTCAACTAGCGTCTGGACTTGCGTTTGCCATTTCCATCGTCAAAAACCAGAGTAATTAGGCTTTTATAAACATTTCATTATAGAGTTCCATCGCCATTATTTTAATATTAAAAGAGCTTTATGCATGCACGGACGATGAAATGCACGCACACTCGTGTACACAGTACGCTCGCTCGCAACTTTATTAATATTATTAACGGGGGAACGCACGTACGCATTCACGCACGTGTAATTGTTTGTAAACCATGTATATATATGATAGAATTTATTGCAGAGTCCGTAAGCATTTATGCGAACATGAGTATATAAATATAAATGCTATTTCTTTTATATTACTGACAAATAATAGTCTTATCTTACGCTGTATAAATATATTTTATATGATTTCGATGAAAAATCGGTTTATTTTGCTTACTTCGAGAGTATCATAATTTGTGGGTTGCATTTTCGGGTTATTGCCACAGTATCAAGTAAGATATTTATTCGTCGTAAATGCGCAATTCGATATTTGACAAATCAAAGATGTAAGTGCCCGTATTAGGAGAAATTTAGATGAAAATCATGTCTGGTACTTACATTTATGAAACAATTATGTATACCAAAAAATATGAACTATGTTTCTTTAAAATGTGTTGAACACGCATATTGTACCAGTACAGGTATATCGCTAGAAGCATTAATCACACAGTGTCCAGGGTCTTTATATATATATATATATATATATATATATATATATATATATATATGCAATAGTGTCACTTTCAATAAACTGCTTACAACTATTAAAGTTTTTAAAGACATTCGTTTTCAAAGCCCAATATAGAACATACTTATAAAAAAGATTGTTATATAGTGAAGGAAGCACTAGTTAATAAATAAATATTATACAATTAATATTTTACTATTATTGTTAGTTCCATTATTATCATTGGCATTATTACTGTGACTTTCCAAGTTTGACGTTTTTATGTTTAATTGTTTTATAATAATATATTTTTATTAATCGACATTTAAAATGTCTTTGCTATTATTATTATTTATTTAGTTCGTATCATATTCTTGAAAATTATTGTCTGTACATAATATCAAATTTTCTATTAAAATGTCCATCAAAATTTCACTTACGTTTACATATTTTCTCGAAGAATCAAATTTATATTTATGTAAATATTTAGTCTATTGTTGCATTATCATTTTTTGATTTCCCAATTTACCATACATTAAAACTATTTACTTCTTTCGGAGCATGAAAAAAATATTTCTAATTTATTAAAAACATGTGTATAAAAACAAAATATGTAACAAAATTATATAATGAGTTTACTACTATTATCAGAAATGAAATTGTACAATCATTCAAAAAATGTTATAGTGATAGTACGTAGATACTTTTAACTCTACATCAACACTGGTTTAAAATAAAATTTTGATAATAGTAATGTTTACTCAATTGAAATGATAGTAGCAAAGATAAAAAAACATGAACGAGTTCAGGTTTAATTTGTTTTTACTTATATATAAAAGTACATATAAAGTCTGTTAATATACATTAGATAAAACTATTTTTGTTTTGAAAAATATTTCAAAGAAAACTAAATTTTTCACATTAATGTTTTAGATGAGATTATAAGTAGAAATTTTGGAGATGTAGGGCATTGAAAACGTGGGAAATCGGCAAGGATGTACTTACAGAAAAAGGTTTTTATAGAGTATTGTCATTGGCGTTATTACTGTGACTTCATAAATCATTCATAATAATATATTTTCACTAATAATTCATAATAATATATTTTTATTAGCTGATATTTAACAGGTAATATATTATTGCTATTATTGTTTTTTGTTCTGTTTGATTGGTTACATAGCTATTTGATATCACTTTTGTTGATACCTTGCATTTACATGATAATGAGACTCACGTTGTTTTCACGTTTTGATAATTTAGTAAAAATGGTCTCTATTTAGCAATAATTTATTTTTGTTAAACATGTGTTGTATCTCACTTTTTTTGTTTCATCCGGTTTACCTCTACCTCACACATTGGTGGTGTTCATAATTATTTATGGAGTTGTTTTCTTTTCATTTTTTTAATTTAATTACCTATATATTTATATTTACTAAGTACAAATTAATATGACTGAGGAGACCTTACGTGTCAATATCGAATAAATCGACGACTTATTACTGTATTTTTTACAACTTCTGAATAAATCGATTTACTGTTGATCTATTGAATCAGATTTAGTAAGAGAAATTTAATAATATCAATTCAACCAAATCAAAGCTTTTAATAGGCCGTGAGGAGGCCGGACGACGGAGTTTGAGGGATTGTAATTTTTAATGGATATTTATTTCAAACTTAGTAAGATTTATAAAAACTTTCCCCTAAGGCTAAAAAGATTAATATATACATCAAATAAATTATTTTGCGCTAGTATATTTAAGAAATGTCAATGTATTAAATAATACTGAATAGTTTAGGATTAGTAGCCCATAAAACATGTTTTTGTTCTCCTCGAAAGTGTATGTGAAAACACTTGCTAATTATTGAAATGGTATAGTTGATGTCCTGAAAATGTTTGAAAGTTATTTGAAAAAGGGTAATTAACTAATATCTGGCGACAGTGGTTCAAGAAATGGAAAAGCTTTATTAAAATAATTTGCGTGTATATATAACGAGTGAATTAATTCAGTGTGATTAGATTTAAACATTTTAAAATGTTACAAATGGGTAAAAAATGTTACATTTTTCGGAACCTATTAAATTCAAAAATTCAGTAGTAGGCTCATAAATGTTTATAGTTATTTGCATTGCATATATTGTCAACAGCATGATTAAAACTCAACGAGATATTAAATTTGCAATTTATTTCATTATTTTTATTATCTTTAAAAACAAATATGTACTACCCATCTACCTTTAAAGTCGCACATATTTTGTTTGATATACTAAAATATTAACATCCTTTAATTAAGTTATTAAAGGCAAATGAGCCTCAAGTCCTCAGTAGAGTCCACAGTAACAAAATAACTCAATGCCCTTACCTTTTGTTGCAGTGTCAGAGAAAAAAGTTTCAGTTCATTAGGGAGTATAGCTTTTTCATTAAAGTGATGTTGGGTTTGCGAAATATTCAACTTTATTTCATTATCCTCCTTGAGTTTTTGCAAAAGATTTCTTATAAATTCAATGAAAATTTAAATGTTTTTATGGTAAACGCAACCGGGAAAATTTCTATTCGGAAGGAAAGTTATAAATGCTGAGTGGATACTCTTTAATAAGTTGTTATTACTTTTTGAATGAAATAGCGGGCAGTTTCTGTTCTCTTTTGCTATCTTCACGTTAAAAATAATTATCTTTTTTTACAAAGTCAGAATTTTGCTCTTTAATTTTTTTACTGAAAAACAGAGATTTTTTCGTAAACCATAACTAACAAAGCTACTACTTTTAAATCTAAGGGTTTATCAAGTCTTTTCAAAAATGTTGTTACGTAATAAATAATTATATTCTGACATTCTCTTGTATGCCCTAATATTTTCTGAGAAATTCATTTTATTTTACATTTTGAAAAATATGTTAGATTAATAATTGTGAATAGTTTAATAGGAAACATTATACACTTTTAAATGTTTGCATATCAGCATTATACGAAGGATCCAACGTAGAGCAAATTCTGCTCGTATTTAAATGGCCGTAATTATAATTTTAGCAGTATTGGCGATTGACTGAGAGGAGCATCTTTTCTGTTTCACTTATTTATTATTCATCTTCATGATATAACAATTTTTTTCTCTTAAATTGACGATAACACATTCATAGAATCTTTTGCTATGATACGTTTTAGTAACTTGATCAATAATTGCTGTATTAAATTTATCGATATTTTAAATTTTGTGGTTACATTAGTTGCATAAGAGTTGAAGTTAATACTATCATTTTGTTTGTAATTTTACTAACATAAATACTACTTAACCAATTTTATATACAACTTGAACATAATGATATAAATATAATAATAAATCGAATATGGTTCAAACGGATCTAATAATAGAATGTGTGGTGTTATTGTCTCAATTATTGTTTAGTATGTGAATGATGTACATAATACAAAATAATAAAAAAATAAATTAATATAGAATAATATACACAGTGCAACATACAGATCACTGAAGAGCAGATTAAAAAGCTCATTTGAAAAATAGTATCAAACTAACTTGACGAAAATAAAATTAAAATTTAAAACATGTAAATAACTAGTTACTACATATTTTTTTTAAATTATATAATTACTCGAAAAATAGAAAATGTTTCAAACAATGTATCGATAACAAGAGACTGCATTTTCATTACTGATTAAAATTTATTCTCGCGGTAATGATGTATAATATATTTTCTAATGATATACCATACGTAATTTAAGTAATTTAGATTATTTTAAAAATTTTGATCGAGCAGTAAGCTCCTATGGAAATATGTTTAGAAGATGTAATACGCTCAATTCATTAAAACCGCCAGCTTAATTTATATCTGACGTTAAGTTTGTGCTAATGCCATAACCGATTATGTAATGAGTGCTGCAGTTGGCCGTGACGTTGTCTCTCTTTATAACTTTAATTACTTTAATGGTTATAAAAGTGCAACATTTTTTTTAGAACTTGCGTAATTAGACTGCTATCTTTTACTTAAATTTTCACTGTATACGATATTGTACATTTGTAATATATACAAATATTTTAATTACAATTTTTAAAATTATAATTGTTTTCACATAACAATAATTTTTCACAAAAATATGATATTATTTCTTTTATATTCGTCCGTTCTATTGTAAATCATAATCATGGTCTATTGACATAATTTATGATCGTTTTCGATTTAAAAATAGCGGAAGTGCTAGGTGGAATATTTGTTTCTCCTCCGTATGTTCAATATTTACCTAAAACGAAAGCGAAATTTCCAATATTAATTATTCGTCGATGGTTTGTGTTCATTAAAAACATTTAAAGAAAGACTTAGTGTACGGCCTCAGTGCCCGCTTCTAATTGAGCGTGCGGCATGCAGCGTGCATAAGCGTTTATAGAGTGGCCTCAGTAACCGCTCTGCGTTCGTTTCGTGTAGTTGTGTTGTTATGACTTCCTACGATATTATTGATATGTACTTAGAAGAAAACTCATGGTGGAAATATGAATTAACTAACGAAATAAGACAAGGTGCAAGTGATATTGTTAAGCAAAGAAAGCAACTTGGAGAATTTTCTACTCTATATGAAACCTTGAGACTGAACGAAGATATATTCCACGAATATACAAGGATGTCAATAGCTACCTTTGATTACATATTAGAAAATATATCACCACGTTTTAAAGTGACAAGTACTAACTTTCATATATCAGATTCCATAACTCCTACGGAAAAGTTAATAGTGACTATAAGATGAGAATAATAAAACTCATAATTGAGAAAAAACATTTTTAATAAAAAAAATAACATTCTATTCCCTAGTATTATGAGTAAATTCGCCTAAATCTGGTTGGGTAAAGTAAGCAGTATTAGATGATATAGGAGGTTGTGAACAATATCCTCGAATGGTATAGTAATTGCGTTCGTTTTCTGTTATAGCTTCTAATAGCCAATCATTGATTTTTCCTCGAAAACCGGTTGGAGATGGCGGAGGCGGAGATTGACGTTTACTGGATAGTTGAGACGTAGAAGAGCCGGCAGGAGGTGGCGGGGGCGGAGATTGTACAGTCTGTTCAATTGTTTCATATAAGAGAGTTTCATGCCTGTTTGATATTATTTCAATATCATGGGAATCCAAATTTTCAAACTCTTTTTCATTCACTAAATTGCCGGTAGTTAGCGCAGGTATCATCTCATCTTTTAAAAATCAGATCAATGTTAATCTGTAATATTGCCAATTTGACTGCCAGTCATCAAATTCTGCCCCAGATCTGAGTATTGGTTTTTTTTTCAGTTCCTTTCTGAACTGATCTTTTAAATGTTTCCATCGTCTTTTTAAAACGTCTTCTGTAAATTAAAACTATATTTATCATTTATAATATAAAGCTCACATTCAAATAGACATTCTACTTATATTTTTTATAATCATCCTCCATTTATTTTGCAGGTACCTTGCAACGGGAACCTCTTTTCGCTCGTTGGCTTTTAGTTTTCGAATGGGGAAAACAACAGTACAGTGGTTAGAAATGGTTAATATATACATGCCCCATCCAACTTGCGAAGACTTAAAGAAAATTGCAAGAGATTATCACAGACTGTGGCAATTTCCAATGTGCATAGGATCCATTGATGGCAAACATTGTAGAGTAAAATGTCCAGCTAAGTCTGGATCTTCTTTTTACAACTACAAAAGTTACTTTTCTATAATACTGCAAGGTGTAGCAAATGCAAATAAAAATTGTATTGCTATAGAAGTCGGAGGGAAAGGTAAACAAAGGGATGGAGGGACTTTTCATTATTCTACACTTAATACGTTGATAGAAAATGGGCAATTAAATATTCCTACACCCGATGTTATACCAGGGACAACTCTACGTTCACCATATGTTTTAGTAGCTGATGAAGCGTATCTTTTGAAAGAAAATATAATGCGTCCATTTTCCGCAAGGAATTTGGATAATAAAAGTGAATATTTTAATAAATGACTCTCACGAGCACGGAAATGTATTGAATGTGCTTTTGGTATACTATGTTCAAAGTGGAGTATTTTAGATAAAGCTATTGAAACCAATGTGAGCCATGCTTGCCTTATTATAAAGACAGCATGCATTTTACATAACATTATACGAGATCTCGAAGGTACTACTAGTGATGAAAATTATCAAACAACTTCAGGGAATGGACTAACATTTAATCACCTAAACATGCGAAAAAACAGTTCATCTAGAGCCGCGAGAAATGTTCGTAATCAATTCTCTGACTATTTTTGGGAAAATAAATTAATAACATGACTTTGTATACGTAATAAATATGTACTCACCTTCAATTCCGAGTTTAGTTGCCAATTCCAACCACAGTTTTCCCTTGATTGATCGATTTTTGTAAGATTTATGAGAAGACATCCATAATTCGGAATTATTTTGCATTTCCGATATAATATCCTCGAACGACATTATGAAACGCTTGACCCGATGCCGTTAAAACACGAACAGGTTTGAACGCGTGAACAAACGTGCCGCCGACGCCCCGCCAAACGCAAACATAGACGCTCTCCCCACCGCTCGATCAGACGCCACTCAGGACACCATAATATAACAGAGCGCGTTTGTCATGCACGTCGCACGCGCCGCCACGCCGCACGCTCTAAGAGCGGGCACTGAGGCCGTACACTTAGCGTTAAAGTAAATTCTTATGGGTTGCGATTGGTGTTCAAAATTCAAACACTTCTAATTGGCTTCTTGGCCGGTCTTTATTTTTCAAGTGGAAAAAAAAAGATATATATATATATATATATATATATATATATACATGTATATATATATATATAAATATATATATATAAATATATATATATATATATATATATATATATATATATATATATATATATATCCTATTGTATCACCTTCTTGCTTTGAATTAATAAAAAAAAACAGATATTAATAGGTGGGTGGGAGGTACGGACAGAACTATGGGTGAAGAAGCACAAGCCATCCAAGTGAAAGGTTTTTTTCTACCCGTCACAATGGGAATTCTTTAGCTCCATCGGCCAGTTGAAGATGTATCATTTGATAACCAAACATTATATTTGCACTTCTTCCTCGATACATTAAATTATTTCTCTGTTGCAGTGTGAGAATATGAGAGTAATTCCACCACATAATGTCAAATTAATCCGGAGCTGTTTCTATAGTACTTTTTGATTTATCTAAATTGATTTTCAACAAAAGTAACATGTTTATAGGAGTAACAAAAAGTAACAGGTTCATTCGCAGGTTACAGATTTTTTTATATATAATCAAATGGCATATTTTAAATTCAATTGAATCTAACTTCTTAATCTTCAATTTAATATCACATTTTAAAGTATGTTTATTTGCATAAAATTAGAAATAAAAATCGTTATGCGATATTAATAAAAATGAAGCAACATAATCTGTCTGCCCTTTTCACTTTATCCAACTTACCAAAATAATCACGTTAGCTTAGCGGTTCCGATAAAATAAACTTTCTACCGTCTAAATATTCATAACAGGGTAACAACTCAATATGGTAACATAGTTTTGCTCCATTACATTTTATTGCTCTGTTATTACGTTAGCGATAAAAGCTCAACACAGATCTTGCGAACATTGCTTGGGCTATAGCTATAATATTTTTTATAATGCTGGCGTTGTGTCTGAAAATAATTTCAGTTTATTTTTCCCATCTATGTCATCTTTCAGACGCGGTCGAGGGCATTAGTTCCAAATTCAATTTCCAATTCCAATTCATTAGGAAAATCGAAAACTAACAAGGAAAATTGTGCCCCAAATACCGTAAATAAGTCTTTGTATACACACAATTGACATGAAATAATATTCTTATGAAAATTTAATATTAAGAAATATTTTGCACGCTTCCTTAAGTAACACATATAGTTTAAAAAAAATTAAAAATTTGTAATATTCAATCATAGGAATAATCAATAGAGGACGAAGAATTTAATAATTTAACTTAAGGTATATTTTTAAATAATTCGTAACATTTTAAGTCATTTATAAATTTGCTTGGTGTGTTAGAAAAATAAGCTCGCTGTAATAATCACTTTGACTATTAGTCTATCATAGTGCCGTGGTGCCAGAAGTTTTATATTGGTTTTAATGAAATCTTCCGGGTCAATATTTTTAACGAACCGTGACATAGGTATAAAGTGAATTTTCTTTAATTTACCGAATAATTAATTATAGTATCATTAACTAAAGTTTCGCTATAATTTTTGAAATCACTAAGTTGTTATCACTATCACTAGGTTGGTGTAACTAGGTTGTATGAAATTATGAAGAGTAACATTTTTCATTTCAATGTTATGCATCTGAAAATTCAAGATATATAAACAGTTCGGGAAATAAATGAAGAAATTATTTCTATTTATAATCAAATATCCCTAGTTTTAATTATCTTTGAATAAAAACAATTGTGAGAAATTCTATAAATTTACAGTATGTAGAATTTATCAGGAAAATCAAAAGAAATAATAAAGTATAACCAATGAAATATTCTCTTAATTTAGCTTATTGTTTAACAATAGACAACACATACAAGTGGTAATTTAGGTATCCATTTTCAAACTTTTATTGTGATCTCTTAATTAATTAGACTTTTGGATGACAACACATAGATGTTTCATTCATTATTACGTTTATTTTTTAAAATTATAAAAATTTTCAGTTCCGTAAAAATTTAAATACGTATAGTTCTCTTTCCTAATGCACAAACGACAATCCTACTCTCATTGACCTTTCCAGGCACGAGCTTAGACGTTCAAAAGATTACTTACAATTGTTTAGAAGATACGAGAGCTTCCACGATAAAGACAGGTAGCACATAGAAAACTGAATGCAATATCTAAAATCTAAGGCAAATGTTCAAGAAATTTTTAAAAGTGGTGGTTTAATATAAACTACCCTCGGTAGATTTGAAGCTGTCAATACGATTAACTTATAATCAAGGAATTTTAAATTAACTGACTATTTAGGGAATAGTTTTACCAATATTAAAAAGGAATCCATGAAGAAGCAAAAAAAGTTTTTACATTATAAATTTCTTTTTAATTATATCTACACCGACAATTTTTTGTTCGTACATATAATCGGAATGTGCTCTAGATTATACAAGAAAGATATGCTACATATTATTGTTGTAGTGTAATATTTTAGTTCTTTTCTGCAGAATTTGATTATTCCAATTTAAAGCCGTAGCTCTTTCTGGTCAGTTTGTGTGGTCAGTTTCTCAAGTTTTTTGAAAATAATTAAAGTCTATTCATTTTACCTAAATAAGTGTCGATTCAGAATTCCCTAGTTAAAAATATTACTTACAAAGTGGTGAGTTTCATTCGGTCCCCGAAGTAGAATGTGAATTTGAGATTATTTAGGCCACTTTGTTCGAGTGATCCTTCAACGGAGGTTGTCAGGATACATGATAGATGCACGTATTAATCATCTTAGCTTTGACAGGATTAATAATACAAGGGTGCTGTTTAATATTCTTAATCGACTTCTTTCATAATGGGTTAATACAATTGAAACACATTTTTTATATGAACCAAATTTTATTCTAGTGTAAATTGTGTTAATTATTGATTTCATAAGAAACATAAAATATGCTAGCTTTGTTTGTGGCAGCAAACGATCGAGTCTCCGACAGTTTATAAATATTTTGTGACGAGAAAAATCTCCAAAAACATCTTTTTAAATATTAAATATATTTGGCGTTAATTTCGTAGAAATTTATTATAACTCAATTTTTATTCACGTATAAATGAAACTACGTAATGTAGTATTATATTTACCTTATTTAAATTATTAACTACGATCTAGGTTTTGTTGTATGATTTCGTTGTATGACAACATCTTCAGGTGGGCAATTTGAAGACAATGGTGGGAATCTCTTTAAATTACCCACCTGAAGATATTGTCAAACAATGAAATCTAAATCGTGGTCAATAATTAAAATAACGTAGATATTCTACAACGTAACGCAGTTTTATTTAGTTGCGAATAAAAGTAAAGTGACCACTACTTAAGTTTAAATTTTTTTTAGGGTTCCGTGGTCAAACAAAAAACCTTGCAACTTCATTATAAACTGTCCGAACATCCGTGAAAGTATTTAATCATGCTTGCCCTTCCTTATATTTTGAAGTTTAATTGTTGATTAAAAAATTAAAGAATAATTTTGCGTCTTGTTTTCCGTACAAGTTTACTACAGCGATCGAGGTTAAAGTAGCGTGCGCATGCTCTCATCCACCAAACCAGCTTCGTTACACATGACTCTCCCGGAACCAGTAATATGTTGCTGCGCGATAAGAAGTTACGCTTCGAAACTTTAGACATTAATAAAAGCATTTATGATCATCATCATAGCCTTATCAGTTCTGTTAAAAATAAGATGGCCATTTTTTTTAAAAGTCGTCCGTGCAAAACATCGTGTAAAATAAATATTTTTGTGTTTAAAAACGACATTTAATGGTGTGCTAAATGTGGTCACCTAAGGAACATATTATCTTCGATAATATTTAAGTTCAGATTTTATAAAAAATAATAATACATAAATAACGTTATTTATTCCCAAAAAAAATTTATTATTCAGTTAATTAATTAATAATAATTAACTGAATAGTAAATTTTAAAGTGAAAGAAAATGCATCGATTTATTTATTTCAACTAATTTCAATAACTACATGAAGTTTGGTTGACTTTATTGATGACCTATTGGAACGATATTTCATTTTATAAATCTTTCATTTGTTTATACGAAACTTGTGCCCGATAGTTGTTTCAGAATACCTAGCGCTCAATCTATACGTTTGTAGAAATTATATTCTATTACTGAAAATACAAAATTTCTGATTTTTAATGTCATGTTCTTATTATATAATGTTTGACCTCTTCATTTACGAATAAACCTCGTGATAACGAATGTATAAAAAGAATCTCATATTCAAAAGGACTCCGATATTACGAAAATATGAATGCTGTTGTCTGGAGTCCACAATATACTGTTATAAAGGTTAATTATTTTAAAAATTATGTATTGTGTAAAGATGACTTATATGAATTGCTGTACTGTACCATGTTGTTTCCTTAAGTTCAAATGGTCCGATTGCTGTTTAAACTTTTATTATCCGACGTGATTATTTTGCAAAATAAACGGGATGAGTTAGATGCGGGACTGGTTGCTATTATTTTTTACGCATTTCCCTGTAATAGACTTCGTAGGGTGTCAGCTTAAATTTCATATTAAAAGAAAATAAAAAGTATAAATTAAAGAAGACCGTAGGAAACGACGTTAGAAATGGGAAAAAAAACATATGTTGTAATTGTTGCAGATATTTGAAAAGATGTAAATGTGGAATATTTATATAATCATAATTATAATTATTAGTATAACCATTTTTAGTTTACACCAAACGTATTTTTATTATATTTGCTGCTTTTTCCGGCAGCTTTTTCTGCGTGGATTTAATAAGCCGAGATAATTCACGGATTTAATAGGATTACCGAAACATCTCCGTGTCTGATAAAACAAGCGGTTTCGGGCTCTTAGAATACTGGATCTATTGTATCGCCTCTTTATTGCCAGTGATCTCCGGTGGAAATATTAAAGAGGCGTGTACACCGTGAACAGTCTCACTGTGAGCCTCTTTAGAGCATCGTTGGCAACGTCATTTTTTTTATTGTTCAACTTAATAAGGTAAATATAAATAATATCAATTTATACAAATATATTCTGTAATATAACATTTTCAAAGCCATAATAACATTTTTACAACCACTTATATAAATTAATAAGCAAAATAGATTATCTTAACAGTTATTATGTGTTCAAATATAAAGAAAAGCAGTAAATAACTATTTTGATTTGTGGCAAACTTGTCAAATTTTAGACAGTAAACAATTTTCGTTTAATATTATTCGAACTATAATTTAAATATTTAAATAGAACATTCCAGTAGCCGAATAAAATCGAGTATTGAAAGGGTTTCGAAACTGAAAAGGTTATTCCCGTCTCAAAACTTAAAAAGCTGGAGTTTATTGCCAACGTCAGTGCTAAAAGTTCCCTGGTAATCTAATTTAATTTATGATAATGTGAAATTTTTAATGTATTACGGTGTACATAAACATTTGACGATACCATATAAACTTTCTCTATCGTAGAGAATGTAAGTTAATATTACTGATTTAACTATATTGGGAATTATATATAAATGAAATGGAACCTATCTAAAATGCGGGCCTTTCTAATGTACCAAATCTCTTTAATCATCGAATATTTAATTAATAATTTATTGATAATGAAGTTTCTCCAAATTTTAAAATAATGGTTTAATTAAAAAACTTCTTGATAATTAGCTGTTTTCTGGTTTTTAAGTTATTGAAATTTATCAATTTTGCCCTATATTTAATAATATAATAGAATTGAGATAAAGAAGACTAGTCAGATTTTTAATCACAGAATTTGAAGTTTGAAATGAGTGGCTTATTTTTCCAAATCTAAAAGTCTCAATATTTTTTTACTCATAAGTTAATTTATAGAAAATATACTTTAGGTAGTTCTCAACATACTATTCTAACACATTATACATAGGGTATTTGAATATGTGAAGTAATAAATCTCACGTCAATGCTGATATCAGAAATATTTCGTTGCTATTGGGGATTATTGACTTAATCAATTTTATTCATTATTATGAATAAATTAATTGCCGATTTAGAAATTCCGAGCTAAAAAGATTCTTTTCAAAGTGGCGTGACTCAGTCAGTCCCCGATATAGAAGGCACTGTATTTGAGATATTAATGGTGTTAGGCCATTTTCTTCGAGTGATCCTTCAACAAAGGTTGTCAGGATACATAATCGATACACGAATTAATCATTCTATCTTTGACAGGATTAATAATACGGGGGTGCTCTTTAATATCCTCAATCGCTTTCCTTCATAATAGGTCAATGTAATTTTAATATATTTATATATATTCTATTTATAGATGAATAACACTTTATTGGAATATAAATTGTAAGAATGATTGAATTTATAAAAAATATAAAAATATGACAGTTTTATTAATTACAATAAAAAATCAACTCTTTATTACCTTATAAATATTAGTACTTTACATGTACTTTATGTCATGTACTTTACACGGGAGTTTCAATATGTCGTAAAAATGAAAAAGATATATGTATATATATATATTGCTGATACCCAATAAAAATCTTGTTTGTTCTTCCATATATTTTTAAGTTAAATTTTTTGGTTACAAATTTTATAAGTAGTTTGCACCTTGTGAGGCCAATTAAGGCCAATTACTCTGAATAACTTTAGAGCGGTCGTGTATAGCATACCGCAAGCATGTCTTCATGCCCAGCGAATTACATCCACTTCCATTATACGTGACACTGTTGGAACTAGAGACATATTGCTGTGTGATAAGAAGTTACGCTTTAAAAACTCAGAGAGTAAATAAAGGAAATTATTATTATAACTATATTTTTATCAGTCTGTCGACGGCCATTTTTTTTACAAGTCGTCCGTATAAAAAATAGGTAAACTCAAAATATTGTTCATGGACTTTTCGTTTCGTTACAGTCGAAAAAAATAAACGTTTAAAGTTTAATAATAATTTCATTTCTTGTGTTTTAAAAACAACATTTAATGGTGTATTCATAGGAGATGTTGGTTGTGTGGTTACATAGGAAACGTATTGACTTTGGTATATTTCATTTAGGATTTTATAAATAATAGTCATACATAAATTACATATTATTTTTTACAAAAAAAGTAGCAAAGTAATTTTTATTTTCAAAATCAATGGAAAGTTTTTTTTTTCCATTTTAACTAATTTTGTTTCCATTTAAACTAATTTCAATAATTTACGACTTTAGGTAGATTTTATTGATGATATATTTGGACGAGTTTTTTTTATTTAATAAACTTTTTAATAATTTGTACAAAATTGTACCTGATAGTGACATCAGAATACCAGTGTCCATAATATGCAGTTGTAGAAATTAAATTCTATTACTGAATATACACAATTACTAATTTTATATTTCATTCTTTAATAATAATGTCACGTTCTAATTATAAATGACAACGAGTGTGTATGAAAAAATAACTTATTTTCAAATCGATTCCGATATTACGAAAATATGAATGTATTTCTGGGGTCAACAATGTACTGTTATAATGGTGAATTATATTAAATGCTACGAAATTTAACCGTGTTATTATCTTTTTTAATTCAGACAGTCCATTTCCTATTGAAACTTTTATTATCCAACGTGATTATTTTTGTAAACAAACCGGATGAGTTATTTTGCGGCTGCTATTATTCCTTACGCTTTTCTTAGTAATAAAATTGTTAGGGTGTCAGTTTAACTTTTATATTAAATAAACAGACACAAAAGACAAACACAAATTAGAGAAGACTTTAAGAAAAGTCACAAGAATTGGGAAAACAATTCTATTATAATTATTAAAGATGTTTTAAGGAAATGGGAATATGGAATATTTACATACGCGTAATTTTATTTCACAGTATAGCTTTTGATGGATTACAATAAATACATTTTTATTTTATTATCAGCCTTTACCTGCTGCTTTGCTTGCGTAGGTTTCTAATTCATTCCAGGTCATCGTCGAGAATTCTCCCTGCCTCAATGAGACTATCGAAACTCTCTCTACCTCTTCATAAATGTTATAAGTCTCAACATGTTCGGAAAAACTTAAAGGTTTTGGGATCTTATAATGCTAGATCTCTTGAGTCGCCTCATTACTATCAGTGATTTCCAATGGGAATATTAATTATTTTTATTAAGTGTTTTTGAACAACCTCACTAGGAGTGGGAACCCTTTACAGCATTGTTCGTTAACATCATAATTTTGTTATTATTCAACTTAATAATATAGAAATAACTGACAGCAAACAATGCAAACATATTTTATAATAAAAAAGTCAAAAGCTAGCCTGGCTTCGAGAAAGAGGTATTCCGTACCAAAAAAATATTATGTTACCATTTTTACAACCCCTTACATTATTTAATTTAAAAAAATATAATAATAGTTTTTATATATCCAAGTACAAGGAATTGAAGCGAGTCATTATTTTGATTTATGGTAAACTTGTAAAATTTTTGACAGTCAGTAATCTTCGTTTAATATTATTTTACAAGTAATTTAATTAATTTAGGTAAAACACAATTTGAGAAATATGTTACAGTTCCTTATATCAAATTGAAGCTATAGTCGAAAGTTCACGTTTGAACATTAAAAATACCTATGGATAAATTAGTAACAGCCAGTTTGATTTCTCCCTCCTACTTATATTACCTTTTCCATGTGTTACCTTGTTTATGCTATGCTTAACATATAATATAACGAAAAAAAAGACAGAACGCCAGACAATCGCTACATTTTCATTATATGTTCAGTTTATATCAATGAAATTTTGAATATATTTGGCGTTAATTTTGTAGAAATTCATTATTCACAATTAAATGAAACTACGTGATGTAGTATTATTTCTACTTTCTTCAGGTGGGCTATTAGCAAACATCTATGCTAATATCGTCTGAAGATCACCTGAAGATGTTGTAATATAACGAAATCTAGGTGGTGATAAAGAACTTAAAGAAAGTAAAAATAATACTACCTCATGTATTTTCATTTAAATGTAATCAATGAAATTTCTTATGCTGAAACGATTATTTTTGTTGCTATTTAAAGTGTTATATTTCGGATTAAGCTACATATCTTTACGGTAGGCAATGCAATCAAGTGGTAATTTTAATATGCCTGTGGTTAGTATTTTGAATTCAAATGTATTTTCCTTATAAGAATCTATAGATAACTTTGACTTTTGACTGATGACAAATACCCATTTATTATTACGTAACTATTGCCAAAATTTCTAAATGACTGTTCATAAACCAAGTCTCACATTGATATGGTATTAAAGTTAGTGTTTTAGAAATAAATTCAGTTCCACAAATTGAAGCGGCAGAGATCAAGTATGCATCAGATATTTCACAAATATAAAATTGATTGTATACAATCTTACAATATTTCAAATTATTTAACTTACAATAATAGGACTTATCTCTAGTTATGCCTAAGTATTTAACATATGGAAAAATAGTAGAGCATGAATTTAATTTTTAGTTTTAAGAGCAACAGGAAAAGATACAGTTTAATACAAAATATATTCTTTCGCGTTTACAAGTGGAGTTTTCAAAACGAAAACAATTTTATAATTTTCATAATAACATACAATTTCGGATATATTTATTATAATATTTATATTATCTAAAACTAATGGAACAGGTAGCTCAACGGAGCTGGATATAAACCTATAATTTATCTACTAATTCGACAAAAAGTTGTTTTGGAGTGTAATGTATTTGATTTGCTGAACATGATAACATTAATTATATCCTCCGACTTAAATGACAGTGTTAGTAAACTATCTTCTAATGTATGTAACAATTCAAATACTTTAGATCTTACAAGTAGGTTATCTGATAACATGGTTAAATTTTTATAATATAAAGTTAGATTTTCAACAGCGATGTTCAAAGTTTGTTGATTAATATTTATGTCTTTAATTAGGTCCTTAAGGGGTGAAAGCGTTGATATAGTAATGAGTATATTATCATTCATTTAGTTGGCATGTTGGTATAATTTGAATAGCGCTGCAGTATCTTGTAGCATTGTCTTGATTTATAGTTCCGAATAAGTGTTTGAAGATAGTACAGACACCACCAAACCATGCTGATCTTTTTGAATGTTTTGAAATCAAATGAGAGATTGAGTTGAAATCTCTGACTAAATCGTAGTAGCGCGTTGATAAAGGTTGAAAGATGTTATGACCTTCAATATCACTAGATTAGAATTAGAATATTATATTATATCATCACTAGACTAGGATTAGATTATTTACATAAGTACTTGGATGTTTCCATAATGCTGTATATATTTTATAAATGTGGTTTAATAAATGAAATATCCACTGGGATTACTACACTTAAATATCCGTCGACTAATTTTAGGGATCCCAATGGATCAACATATATACCAGGTTTTTTTGCAGTGGTTTGGATGAATTTATCCTGTTCCGATGATTGGATAGTGTAATTAAATTGATTTAAATTATATGCTTCCTTATATGTTCATAGCATTAAGAGATATTTTATGAGCGAGTTGAACTGCATCGTAGTGATAAGTAATGTGGCGTCTATTAATAAGTATTAATAGACGCCACAGTATTTCTACAATTGATTTCAATAATTTTGAATGGCCCTTTCCAAATTGGCGAAAGAGCCTTACGTAATCAAAGATGATTTTTGACATAAACATAATCTCGAATTTAGTAGTGGTAGTGAACGTACTTGTGAATTGCATGGGAGCTTTGTAAATTTTGCGTAGGGTTTTGTTAGTTTGGCATGATAAGCAATTTTTTACATAATTTTCAATGTCACTACGCATTTTTTTCCCAATAAAACTGTTCGTGAATTCTATCATATATTCGATTTGTGCCGAGATGTCCTGCGATGGGGATGTCGTGGTTTTCTTTAAGGATTTTTGGAATCGCTTTTAAGATAGGATAATATATTTTGCGGTAAATTTGTATATCCAACATAATAATAAATTGGCTACAAGTAGGCTATCATATATTATATCTTTATGTGAAAGTGTCAATCAAATATATTTTTGAAATCTGTCATGCTTAGTCCTTTAAGGTTATTTGAACATACTACAAGTTCGTTTCGAAGGATTTTTAGTGTTGTGAATATGTTGGCATATGAGCAATCATCAAAATAGTGAACTTTTAAAATAATAAAATTTTCTTGTTTAAAACAAGAAGTTTAAATGAATGGAGTGTTATTTCAGACTGAATAAATATTTTGAATTCAGAGGAATTATTTGAAACTGTTGTACATATGGCATACTTTCGTCTAGATTAAGCGATGTGGGAATTATGATTATTTTATGATTACTTTTCAAAAGACTGCCATTGTGTTCAAAAATTTTTGTGTTGTATATATATTCAATAATTTTACAGGTACGACTATAATATTTCAATAATTTTACAGGTACGTAAGATATATCGAACTAGCGTGTAATCTTGACTTAAATTCGAAGGCTTAAATAAGACACTTTTACACATTTTACATGCAAGTTGTATGAATATTGACATAAAATTGGAAAAACAATATTAAGCTACTGTAGTTTAGACTACAAATAGATCACCAAAAAAGTCATAACGGAAAAACCCTGTACGGGATGCGGACTAGAAAAGACCTAACATACTTCACATGAGAATATTTTAATTTAAGGCATTGTAACATTCGAAAAAAAAGTCTATTGAAATGAGGTCGCCAGTAAACGTTTTCTTTTTAGGATATTGTGATGACCTAAACTGTAGTCGTTTGATATAACATAAATTTTTTGATTGTTTGAATTTTAAATAAAAAAAAAGAAATACTTTTGTATTATTTTGTTTGATATAACAAAAAGAGGTGAGAAAGCTACTTTAAAAAAAAATAATTAACATAATAATACAAAAGTATTTTGGAAATTTAACAATGTCTAACCAGATATATGCGCCCATTTCGAACGGTCTTCTACCAAGTTATTTGAAATTAATGATGACTTCCTAGCTAATATACAGAATTAAAACAATTTAGTGAACTGAAAATATCATCTTATATGAAGAAAATGGGAGTAGTAAAGTAGATCAAGAGAAATTGGAGTCAAAATCGCTGAAAGTTAAGTTTGATACTGCCAATGATTCCAATCCTGTAACCGAAAGGAATAAAGACATTTTTCCCTACAAAAAAACAGTGGGCTCTTCCTTATATTTAGCTGAAGAGTCTAGGCCCGATTATAGCCTACGTAATAAACGCCTTCACCAGTTTCAATAAGAATCCTTAGACGGAAAACTATATGGGTATCAAAGATGATGGCTTAAAATTGATTCAATATACGACGCGGACTCGGTCAGTGACACGCAGAATAGGGAATCCTGCAATGGATACATTTTTTTGTTTCAAGGCGAGGGCCTAGTTTGAAGTTCCCGCAGGGAGCATTCAGCGGCATTTTTAAGGTCGAAGCTGAATATATGTCAATGGCAGCACCGGTGCAAGAAGCTTTGTGACTAAAGCAATTGCAGAAATTAATGCGAAGACGACGCGTTTCTGATATTCAATGACAAAGTTAACAACAATTTCAACAAGATATTAAAATAAACCTAGAATTACGCACATAGATATACGTTTAATTTTGTTAAAGTCTAAGTGAACAAGGAATACATTTAGGTAAAATTTTATTATGAATATCAAATGGTTGCCGGTACTTCAAAGAAAGTGATTGCATTAGACGAATATTTATATTGTAACTTACGAAAGGACTTTACAAGTTTGCAATCGTGTAAGTGTATTGAAAAAAGGAACCCGAAATTGTGTGATAGTACTGCTCAGTAATGTTTATGGAGAACATATATTTATTAATTAGAAAGGTCACGAATGTTGTAATAGCGCGCTGCCTAGTAATATTTAAAAAAATATGTCTCAGTCAAATTTAATTTCATACTTTTCTCTGATTATTGTTTTCAAATTAAATTTGCAATCTATTCACAACACCCTCCGTTAGTATTCATGAGAACACGTAGTTAAAAATACAGTTTGTGAAAGCACGTTTAGTTTATTTTAATTACTACGCATTTTATTTAGGATAATATGATGTCATTATGAAGCTTTGGGTAAACTGTATACTCGATAATACCATAGTACGTATATAACGTATAATACCATAGTACGTATCTCGATAAATACTACGGTATTAATACCAGGGTACCACCCTGGATAACGTATAATATCACAGTGCTTATCGAGATTAATCAAATGAACCCTAACACGACGAAGTTACATTATATCTTTGTGGAGTTCCAGTAAGTAATTCCCGGCTCCATCATCGGATACTAGATAGAACCACTTAACTTATAGAGATCAATCAAATGATCCCAAATTCGATAAGGTTAGATGTATGTAGAAAAGTTGAACCATTTTGCTATTCCAGCACTGTATTTTAAGTGCTTGTATTATCCTTAATCAAAACCAACATATGATGTTAGTATTGTTTTAATAGGGAAATAGTATAGGACGCAACAGGACTGTTAAAAAGCCCCAGCCTGACGACGTCAATCTTCCCAAAAAAATTATGCTTAAATAGTTCGTATTTAGATTTTATTCATCCTCGCAAATTCTGATGCATTAGTGTAAACAAATAGCAATATTTAAGGATTTTAGTAAGGCTATTATTAAGAAAATGAGACCCTTATAAGATCACTCACGCGTTCGCTAGTCTGTCACAGCTATTTTCCTCAGAAATCGTCTGACGAAAAAACTTTAAATTTAGCTTGTGATAAATTATATTAAGAGCAAAGTGTTTGTTTTAAGTTATCTTGCAAAATTATTCATATTAAATATAATAAATTAAATATTCACAAAAATAGATTTCTCACCTTTATCTCTGAAACCGAAATTAATAAAAAAGATTACTAGAAGCTCACCCAAAGTTTAGCGGAAAAGTCTTTATTCTAAATTAAGGCCAATTATTTTAAATTTTATATTTTTTGAGATATTCAAAATAATTTTACGCATATCGAGAAAAATACTATTAATTCATTCGAACTTAAAAAGAATTTCAATCACACTTAGTAACGAAAAGAACACAATAATATAAACATAGCAATAAAGTTGAAAGAATTATATTAATTACAGTTATAAGAAGAATCATATATCTCGAATTTAGTTAATTCGTGTGTAGTAAAATTAACCTGAAATTAATTAGAACAGTCTACCTATTAAAATTAATGTTGTATTTTTCTTCACGTCGGTAATTTCAGAAATTTAGGGAAAAACGGCTATATTTACAACTAAAGTACGACAAAATGAATTTATTTAAAATTCCATGAAAAAACTGGCTAATTTAAACTTCTCCAATTTGCTTCATGCTTAACGATATCGTTTGGGATTATCTTTTATGGGGCGACAAATGTAAACCTTGCCATGATACTAATAAATCGAAGGAAGAATATTCGTCTACACTCTGCCAACTTTTTTTCACTTGTCAAAATATTCATGTAGAATAATAAAACATTTAACGATAGACAAGCCTTCTGTTCTCAAATTATAGAAAGAAGTCATAAAGATAAAAACAAAGATGTAGGTTTTGTCCTTCATTAGTAGTAAAAATAGTATCGTTAGTCTTTAAAAATGTCACTCATTCATAACCGAAATAGTTGAGCCATTCATAAACTGAAAATAGTTGAACCGAGGAAAGGAAAACAATTAAAGTGTATAAAGAATTGAAAGAAAAGAGGGTACGACTTATTCACAAAATTTTAAAAGCATATAATCTTTTATGAACTTCCAGAAAGTTCTACTAGTTTTGACTTCAGCAGTAAATGACTTTTAATGTTAGAAAATAATGTACTCAGAAAAAAAGTTTTAAAACATGTCTGCTGCGGAATAAGTTTGTATTCATGTATCAAAGATATTTTATATATGAAATTAATAAACATGTATGTGGAAAATTTTGTGTTCAATTAATTCAATTGATATTTTAACCAGTTTAAATATAAGTAATACTCACAAAACCCGTATCGTTTCTTTGGAAAGCATAGATTGCAAATGAATATGGTTTGAATGCTATAAGTTTTAAATTAAAATAAAGTGGTTAAATAAAAATTTAAAAAGTATTTCGTAGCAATTTTAAATAACATGACAGCGTTATTATATGAAAGCAAATTAAATTTTCACATAATAATTTTTTGTATACTTAAAGTTATAAAATAACGAGTGTTCAAATTATTCTTGAACACAATCAAAACAACAGTTAACTATAATTAACTCTTGGCGTTCCTCGCAAGATGATACTTCCTTAACTACCTGCGATAGGAGTAAAGCGTAAATCAGAACATATAAATCTAAACAAAATTATGGCTTCAAATAGCTGCAGTAGTATTCATGTAAGTTAATTCAATTTTCTGAAAATATTTATTAAAATGTTATCTTGAGAAAAAGTTGTTACAGTCATGGATATATTCAGATTGAAGATTTTCAATTTTTACACCCTATAAGTATACGTGAGCTTACTTAAAACAAATTAAAATCTATTCAATGAAATATTGCTTCATTTATTTCTTTTTTATTGTAAATATATTTTATATTTTTATTACTGTCGTAATGGAAACAAGTCGGTAGTATCTATCTATACCTAATATGGCTTTTATTTTGTTTGCTGTAATACAACATTATATCGAGTAACAAATTTATTAAAGGTAAACGAACCGCTTGTTCTAAGCAAGTCAAAGTGACAAAATGACTTGATGCTTTTACATTTCGTTGCACCCTCAGAGTGAAAAGTTTCGTGCAGCATTCGAGTCTGGGCGTGACTTTCGTAATTTTGTACTAGCAATGTCGAGTTTGAAAATTATTTCGACCTTATTTAATTATACCTGTAGAGCCTTTGTTAAGTGCCAATGCAATAAATACAACGATGGTTTGAGTGTGTGTTGAAAGGAGGTGCAACCGAGAACTTAATAAATGAAAGGAAATGCGGAGTAGATCTATAATTTAATCCTGAATTTTAATGGTGCTTAAACGACGCATGAAATTTAAAGAAAATGTATATTTTCAAGTATTAATCATCCTCTTACAACATTTCCATAAAAATATCTTTTTTAGAATATGTGTAGATTAAAACACGTCATTACACCAGATTTTCTACATCAAACGGTTTATAAGAAAGAGCAGCTCTGATAGACAGAAAGTCCGACAGACACACGAGTTATCTTATAAGGGTTCCATTCTTCCCATTTGGGGTACTATGTACTAAAAAATCTCGCACTAATGAACACTTTCATGTTGTTGTGTTTTATTTGCAATTTGTGTTTAATTTGAAGTAATTTTTTTTTCCATTTGCAAAAATATTCACTTCAATTTTAAAGTGTTTATTACCCATTAGAAAAATAAGCCAAATTTGTTTAAAAATGACAACAAATTCATACAATAAGCTTTAATTAAATATTGTCATTTCTATGACTGCATTACTTTTATAACAGCTCAAGTTAATACTATTTTCTCTGAATTTTTCTAACATAAAGAATACTTTACCAGTTTTACATGTAACTTAAATATTAATATAATTTGTATAGAAATGAGAAATGTCATCTAAGAAGAGCATGCTGTTGTTTCTATAATTGCTCAGTATACACATTATGTGCATAATCGATAATAGCTAATAAATCAGTATTGGGTAAGATACATAGCACAACATTCAAACCAATAAATAGCGAAATAAAAAAACATATCAAAAAAATAATTAAAGTCAATTTGAGAAAAATACATGCAGATCTAAAGTATAAATATAAAAAAAGTGTAGATGTTATGTAAAAATTATAAATTTCCTTCACGTCTAGTGCTTGACAACGTAGTACTTTATTTACATTGCTAATTAAAATAAATTTATCTTAAAACCAACATTGATAACAAACATATAATACAAACGAAAGTAACTATATAATAGTAAAGTATTTTTTTTTACAAAAAATTCTTTACTGTTATATAGTCTCTTTAGATTCAGCTCGCTTTATTGCAATGCAAGGTCGTAGTGTGCTTGGATTATACACATTGTATAATCTTGACTTGTGAATTGTGGAAGTACTGGATGAAATAATTGTTTTTCTCTAAATAAGTTTAATTTATATCTAAACTGAAAGCGAAAATATAAATATTAAATATATATGGGTGATTTGTGAAAGTATCAAAAATATTTGACGAAAGCTGCGTCGATAATTATGGTTTGAGGTCGATAAAGTAAATTTTCTACTTTACTACTCCTTTAATACTGAACATTTAGCAAATTTTACATACAAATTATGTTCAAATGGATCACGTAATAGTGATATTTAACCTTATTACTTGAAAATAATGATTAAAACACAGTATGATTCTGTACTATTTATCACTCGGTATCAATAATTGGCAATTGATAACGCCATCACCTCAGTTCAAAAAATAATTTAATTTATTTATGTAATTTATTAAATATATATTATACCTTCATCGTTATCTGCCAATGGTTTTTGAATTTTGTGAAAAGATACACTCCGCTCCTTATAGAATTGTTGGAATTTTCACTTCAAATTTAGATAAGTATAACTTTAAGGTGCCATTAATTTTTTTAACACTTATTTAATTAAATAGTTAACAGAAGAGGTAACAAGAGGATTCGAGATCTGGAGAGTACGGTAGTCGAGGAAAGATGGTCCATACAAGAGAAAGAATATTTTCATTTGGATAGGAATTCATTAGTTTTATGCACACATCCGCCCTCTCATAAAGGTAAAGGCATGATAACTCATGTGATAGCTAAACGGAATATTTTCACGTTTTCTTCAATACATAAAATTGTTTATCTATTACAATGTGAGAAAATGAGAATATAAATGTACTGATCAGATTTATTTCAATAAGGTTTTTTTGCTTCTCTAAATTATATTTCGGAAGTTGGCAACTTCCGAATTAGATTTAATTTAGAGAAACAAAAGAACCTTGTCCCACTCGACCAAAGTCGCTGTGAAAAAGTATCGAGCCTATTAGTTGCCAAGTTTATTAGGCGATCGTTATGAATAAATGTTGTGCATTAAAATTAAATGCTGTGTATCAATTTTTTCAATGAAAACTTAACATTTATAGCGAACATTGAATTGTGTCCTAAATAATGTAAATCAATTTCTTCATACAAAATTAATATCGAATAATATTCTTATAGCAACTGAATATTGAGGAAAAATTTAACATATATCCTTTTTTATCAAAACCCAAGCATTTTTCCAAAAATATTTTATCGAAGTGGTCAAATATTATGAAATACGTAGTCTTAGGAACACGAAGTATACAACTGAGTTTATAATAATTGATTCTAATCGAATTCGAATTCAAATCTATGATTCTGTTTAAAGTGATTTGTAACATTTGGTCTATTGAAATCAAAGCAAAACTGCTACAATATTCATTTTGACCATCATACCCTCCTAGCGAAAGCTGTACATTTACTTTATTAATATTTTACGGGTTGATATTTCAAACGAGGTATAGTGTCTTTTCATTAATTTAGTTCATTTCATAAACTTGAAGCCAAAATGATATACGGTTGTTTAAAAATATTATCCTTATGAACTTTTTTAGTTTTTTATTCCTCGTCTGCAAATGCAATATTATTTATACTGTCAATTTTGGAAATAAGTGGCAGATGAATTTTCATGTAAAGCTACCTGTTAAATTCTTCAATCTGAATTTTATTTAAACAATAAAATGTGTGTTGTGTGCACGATATGCGAGGTAACAATTTAAAAAGAAAATTTTGACCATGATTTTGTACTTCATAGGTTTAAGAAATTAAGTAAAAATATGTTATTTCGTGGTGAAACATAATATTAATATTTGCAAATAGTTTAATAGAAATACAATGTGCTCTTAAATGGTTATAAGGGCATTAGTGTATACGATTCCCCCATAAAACGAGTTTTACTACGAGTATATTTAACTAGTTTTTTAATAAAAATTTCTTAAGTTGATTTTCTAACATTTCGCTCATATTTTAGTATATATTAAGGTATTTAGTTACTTTGTCAGGTCTATGAAGTAATTTACAATTTCTGGTTCATTGCATATGTTAACTTATTTCAAGTAATATACTATGGTAATATATCAAATCAATATTACAACTGTGAGTTATGACTTTTTAGTTTATTTTGAATATAAATTTATTCAATATAATTAATACAATACTGGCGTATTTGCCACAATAAATATTTCATCCCTTTCCACTTAATTTTTTTCTGCTTTCTAGCTTACATTAGCACAATTATGATTTAAAATCATATTAGATCTTTTATATGTTTTTCTTTCGTTTCACATTAATGCTTTTTCTGTGAATATTTATTTTATCCCACATATTTTTTAGGATAAAATAAAAATTTGGTTATCTTTTAACTTTATCATGAAAACCATTTGTTAAGAGCTGTGTAACTGAAATAAGATCAGGTATGTTATATTAAGAAATATAAATAAAAAACCTGTCAAACACACGTTAAAGCTCTTATTAAAATTTAAGTGTACATTGTATTTTACTTAAAGTATTTACAGTTATTATTTTTTCGCAACCTAAATATATTGCCTATTATGTATTTGACGTGTAGAAAAACATGTTGCATAAATAAACAATTATTACTTCTATAATCATCGCTGTAGTTTTCCTACAACTATTGCGTAAATTACTAAAAATCTCATTCATAATTTTACATTGCACAGTCGTGGAAAGAAAAGACGAGGTTTATTACGTATATTACAAATTTTCATATATACTAGCCAAATTTATGAAAAAACCGAGACCCTCATAACTCGCCCCTTCCGAGGATACCACACACTATAAATGGTAATAAAGAAAACTATCGAGTGCTTAGTATGAAGCCCCTCCCTCGTTACGCAAAAATTTCCCTGTGAATATTTTTGAGTTTACCTATAGAAATATATTTGGGTTCTTACGTTTTATCACTGTTTCTGAGTAAAAAATTACGTGAACGTGGTTCTGTTTTTCTTCTTGTGGTACGGAATCTTAAAAACAACCTCGTCAACGACTAAACAAGATACACTTTGTGTAGTGGATAAGAAACGGATTTCCAATCCGATTGAATATTCATTCAAGTATCTGTTTTAAATATTAGTATATCCAATTATACATTCACTTTCGTAAACAAAAACAAAATTTTCCAAATTATATATATATATATATATATATATATACATATATATATATATATACATATATATATATATATATATACATATATATATATATATGTATATATATTTAAATTTACTTTCATTGTCAGCCAAAATTAAAGTAATCAACGAATGAAATTAATATTTAGTTAAACACAGTTATAATAAAATTACCAATCGGTGGCGTTGTCATCATCAAATTAACAATCATTTGCGTTGTCACCGTCTGAATAGGCAACACATTTCATTTTTTTTAGGACTGCATTATTTCCTTTAATTTTTCCGATATGAATATGGTCTTCCAGTAAGAAATTGGAAATTATATATATGAAAATGGTTGTTAAAGGAAAAATAGTATAATGTTTGGACTATAAAGTCCATTAAAAATGAATTTGCGCTTAACGTAACACGAATCCCTTAAATCCAGGGAAATCGAATCCCTTTACTACTGAACAGTGGGAAAAATACATTGAGGAAATTTCAGTACTAGATTCAAATTTAAGAAGGTTTATATTTAAATACTTGAAAATTTTTGGGAATAAGAATATTGTAAATACTTGGACAAATTCCATTTTTATGAATTATATCAATCCTAAAACTAACATATAAAATTATTATTGTCGCCATTATAATTAATAATCACGTATACAATGCTTCTCATAAAATTATATGCAGAATCTCTTCGCAACATTTAACTAACGCACATTTTCACAGCGAAAACATCCATAGTCTTGTATGATATCGAGATTGCGAAAAGCATATAATTTTTATTTAATTTTTATTTTTTTTTAATAGTGAGTAAAGTCTATTCATCTTACCTAATAGTTTATCTATGTTTGGTTTTTATATATTTATCACAATATATGTATATATATATATATATATATATATATATATATATATATATATATATATATATATATATATATATATATATACCAACAAGTGTTGATTTAGAATCCCGGAGCTAAAATATTCTTGATTGATGAATGGTGAGATTCATTCGTTCCTCAAAGTAGAATATCAATTTGAGATTATTTATGTGATTAGGCCATTTTGTTGGAGCGATCCTTTGACGGAGGCTGTCATGGTACATGATCGATACACGTATTAATCACCCTAGCTTTGACAGATACGAGGGTGCTGTTTAATATTCTCAATCGACTTTTTCCATGATAGGCCTATATAACTTTAACACGTTTTATGTACAAAAACAATTTATTTGAAATTGAATTGTCGGACTCACTGATTTTATAAAAAGCGTGAAAATATGGAAGTTTATTTATAGAAATAAATATCAAGATTAAATTTCATTTAATTATTTTGTAATAGGAAAAATATAAAAACATGATATAACTTTATAAGACTAAGGTTTTAATTATTGAATGTTATTGGATTTAATTTTGTAGAAATTAATTATTCACAAATAAATGAAACTACATGATGTAGCGTTATTTCTACTTTATTTAAATTCTTTACTTCGATATTGGTATTATATAGGTGGGCAATTAGGTCATTGTCCATCTGAAGATATTGTAATACAACGAAACCTAGGTCGTAGGTAGTTTAATTGGATTGGTTTTAATTAAATTTGTATAAAATATTATACTATTAAATTAAAGTTACTTTAGTCAGTAGTGAAAATTAAATGAATTTTCAGTAGTAAAATATAATTTTTTTTGTATCAAAAAAAATATGGGTATTAACGCTCTCAGCACTAATGTTGCATTCAAGGAACGTTGTCACCCAAGGAACATATCACCTCGAAAATATTTTACGAAATATAGAATTAATATTTTATTGATATTTTATAAATTTGTCGTTGTGTCACAAAAAATATATTTTTTAAATATACGCCTGTGAGAGATGAGATAGGCAACATATTTTCGTTCTAAAAAATTAAAATTTTATGGCAGTTCAAAAGGAATATTACATACCATGTTTATTAAGGCCTAAATGTTTATGGAACCATCATAGTGCGAGTTACACTCGGGCTTGACAGGTTTTTGGTATATTTTGCTCATGTAATATCATAATGCACATTGATTAAAATGCTCCGCTTAAAACAGTGAAGAAATATTTATAGAAAACGCAGTGGTCATTATAAAAGAACGATAACAGCGGTGTCTCCTCTAGCGGAATCTCCGGTGTCCTGCTATGCTCTTTACAGCATCGTGCGGTATCGTGATTTTTCGTTATTATTAAACTAAATAAGATAAATATAAATTTCAGCAAATTATAAAAATGTCGATACAAGTTCGGCTTTGTTAAATGCGAGTCTAATGCGAATCTGGCTCGTGCAAAAAGGTTAAGTACAAATAACCCAAATATATCAAAACGATATTGTTGTAATTCCATACATAAATGATTTTAAATAAATTATGTGGACAGTACTGTTATATTAAAATATGAGGAAACGAATGAATATTTTTTTTCTTAATTATTACAAACTTGACATATTTAACACAGTTAAGAACTTTCCTTCAATAACATTCTAACTGTGATTTTATAAATTTAGATAAAATAAAATGTTGGGTTAAAGAATTGAAATACAACATTGCACATTTTTCAAATTGGACCTATGAATAAATTACTAATAGCAGACAGTTCAACTTTTTCGACCTTATTTGTATGTATTACCTACTCTTGTTGACACTATGAGTAATATATAACAAATCTCAGAAAATAACATTAAATGTGAGACAGGCGCTACATTTTCATTGGTAAATATTGAGTTTTAAATAAAACTACTTAGAAAATGAAAGACGAAAACAATCAAAAGGAATAACAGTAATGTGGTGTCATTAAGGATGAAATGATTAATTTATCTTGCCATCAGTTATTAAGACGATTTCCATCGAAAGCTTGTTATAGTCGACAGCGGTGTTTGAATAAAGGAAATCGTTAATAAATTACCTTGTAAAACCTTTTATACCGTTAATTCATATTAGGTAATTTTGGTCAAACTTTTCCAAGTAGCTCACTTCCTCTAATCGATCTCAACACATAATATCTCAAAGCTTAAATTGAACTCTTTTTTTCTGCAGTGTTTGAAAGTTTTTTGTGCTTAGATACATTTATTTTTCGGAATGATTAAAATTGATCAACGCCAAATGATATGAAGCGGAAGGCGTAATTTATAAAGAGGAGAATTTTTTCAATAAAACTTTTTTTGGCAAATGGCTCAAAGTTTTCAGTCAAAATTATTTTTATAGAATTTTTTTTTATAAGATTGCTTACTTTTTTATAATTGATGCAGCATTTTTATTTTTTTCTCAACCTGAGACGAACTTAATTTCCCAATACCTATGTATGTATGGGGATATTATCTTTTCATATTTGTAGTTTATTTGAATAAGACACGGGTATATAATGGAAAACTCAAAATGTTTCAAAAAGTAACGCAACCGTGAATAAATATTGAATAAAACATAAATACTTAAACCGCCTCTAATAATTATTGAAAGCACAGAAAGTGACAATTCGAGTATTACGATCATTTTTAATAAGTACTCTTTATGAAAGCACATGATGTGTTGAAATCGCTACTCAGCACAATGACAAATTTATGTGTATAAAAAGTAAACTAATTTTTATTTAATATAATACCGTAGATTTTGTCTAATTTATTTCGGCTACATCTTCAAATAAGTAAGTAGGATTCATTAAAATACTATATGCCTTCCTCATAAAGAGTTACTCGCTTATGTCATCTCGACCATTTCTCTCATATTTGAGTTTGCCGCCTAACTCCTTCAACGCATTCTTGCTGTATGACTATCATCACTGATTTAATGGTATTATAAGTTGTCTACAAGCAAAAAATTACATTCAAAGTTAGCTAAAAGGAAAACCACCGTCAATTTTAGACATTCTTGAGAAATGCGGCATACTAGACAAATCAAGAAAAGAACTAACACTGGATTTTTTTCACAGCATGTGATGCTAATGACATAATATATACGAAGAGAAAATAATTAAGTCAGACCTCAGCATGCGATTCTATTGCTGAAAATTAATCATTTGTGCTAACAGCAAACCAAAATTTGCCTTACCATTAATATTTCAACTCGGTATTGATATTCAGTCCATGATCAATCTCAGAAATTGTAACTTAATAAATAAAGTTATAAGTCTAAGTGTCAATGTGCATTCCACCATCACACCAGATTTACGAAATATCAATCTACAACAACTTTATAACAAAATGCATGCTAAATTTCCTATTATAATTCATTAACCATCCATCAAGCCTAATTCACAAAACAGGGAGGAAACATTATATTAAAACTATTAGATTACTTGTTTACTTGTCTACTATGCAGCATGTTTTAAATTACCATATAACTCTTAACAGATAAAGGAGAAATGCGAATTAATAATTGCCCAGGCCTACACCAATCAAAAAAGCACTTAGTTCAAACGCTACAAATAATATAAAAATGTAGTGATAATTTGCACAAAAGTACATAAAGATGAACAAGCAAAACCAAACAAACCAAATGCTGTCAATAAGCTTGACTTTTCCATGATTCCAAAATGTCTTCCATTAAATACATGGCAAAGCGCTATTCTTTCTCTATAATCTAAATAAAATATGGCATCAATTTCCAGTCATCGCGAAAAATATAATGAGGAAATATATTCTTTCCAATTCATGTTGTGCTAAGATTTTAAAAAATATCGAGCTTTTCCAATTTTCTGTCTATGAAACTTTATCAGGTTTCAACAGCGTATTTCTATTAATTTATAACCTATTTATAGTGTCAGCTAAAAAAGACAAAGAACACACAGAATTCCTTTTTGCATTCTGTTGCATATAACGCTTAAAATGTGGTATTAAGACCTATTTCATGTAATTTCGAAAATGGGTATTAAGCACACAAAAACCAAGTTGCAGTTACTGTGAACTATCAAAATCAATTATAATATAAGTGGAAATATATTTCTTAATATTATGTATTATTACTGTACTAAAATTGCACATCTACAATATCTACTCTAATTATAATTAATATAATTGCCAATGAAGACTGGGATGCTACACCATTAGTGGATTTATTGAAAAACTTGACGCTGTATTGCTTTAAGACAAATTGCGTTGAAATAAAAATATTAATTAGAAAATTTAATTTAAGATTGGAAAACCTGTCAGATAAGAATAATTTAATTTAATTTAGATAAAAAATAAAAAAATAAAAAATTAAAAATTTAAATATATCTATTAATAATACAAGAACATATTACATCTATATATCGGCTTACGAAATCGATTGGGAGCAAACGACGTGGAACTTTATAATTACTCCTTTTAGATGTTATAATCAGATAAATAAATAATATCAAAATAAAAGTGCTTTTTTAAATGTCACATATAATTGTGATAGCACTGAATACTCCATCCAATCTATTCATAATATCTGCAAATTTATTAAAATTACTATTACACACAAATAATCAGATCACCCTAAATTTGTAAATACAATAGTATCAATCTATAGTTCCACGAACATTACAAATTTTTCTTACTAATGAGTCGGAGAATTAAATAGTTTTAGTAAGATTCTCACTTCACATTTTTTACCTTATTGCTCACAAATCACCTTACAATAAATAGTTTTCATAATAATAATAAGTAAGATGTAGAATATCAATAAAATTTATAGTTATTTGTAAAATTATTTGAAATAAAGCTACGTTATAAAAACCTTTTAAGTGAGGTCAACGAATCGACAATATATGCATTAAGTTTGAAAAATTTATGGAAGACCAATTTTTATTTGAAAACGTTTTGTATCAAATTCGAATAGATAATTTACAAAAGTACTTTGTTTTCATTATATTTCGTAATACTGCTTATTTAATCTATTCAAAATCTATGTAAACATAGGTTGTGCACTTATTTTGTAAATAATTAAAAAAATATTTATTATCAAGTTTATTGCAACTTCAAGCTTCATTTCAGGTATCAAACTAAATTCACTAAGATCCAACAAACATTTCGGAAAATATTAATTTAAAAAAATAAAAGAAAATTTTTAAAACACCCCTACATCTTGATATTTCTTTTGTTAAATATCTAATAAAGAAAACCTAACAGGCTCCGTGAAGGAATCAATCAAGCAGAAAACATTACAAGAAAAATATTTCAAGGAGATGTTTCGTCGGACACTGAATGGATATTTTTACTTGGAAACATTGTTTTTTTCACGTCATCATGAATTCGACATTTATTGACATCAGTGACCATGAAGGTATTAATATATTGTTATGATGTCTGTAGGATAATTGTAGCCGAAAATCTGAAAATGTATTTCGTCGCTGGTATTTATAAAAATAATCTCTTATATTGCACACAAATTGTCGTTGTTTAGAAGAAACATTTTTTTTCTTGTGTGTGGATGTTAACAGAAATTATCCTTAGAAGTAATAAAAAAAGGAAATTGCTAAAATAATTAGCCAGAGTTTCTATTTGTCTTTAACCATATATTTCATAAATGTCTAATGATAATTCTAAATATTACTTTAAAAAAAACTTCTCATATTCTTGTTTTCATCAATTTTCCTTTCTCTGATTTCACTTAACACTCTGGTGACCATCAAATGGGTTACAGTCTTTAATAAAAATGATGTTGAAATTACTGAATAAAGTTGAAAATATTTGCAAACCCGACGCCGCTTTTACCGAAAGTTGAAAGCTACGTGCAGAAGCACAAGAGACACTTAAAATATTTCCTTCTAACAGGGTAACAAAATGTAATGGAATGAATCGTTTCGCTACTTTGATTGTATTGAAAGCCAGTGGCTTGTTTACTTTTGAAACTTCTATTACTCGACGTTATGATTTTAGTGAATCAAGCAAAATAAATATAACACCGTGAGTATATGAACTAGGTAAATTTCAATCAAGTTTAAACGAGTTTACGTATGATTTAAGATTCATTATTTGAAATTTATTTATTAAATTTAATCATACTAAGTTAAACTACTAGTGCTACTAAATTATTTTCAAAAGTTTTCATCATTGGCAGAGTCAGGATCAGAAAATAAGGATGGAAGATAGGGAAGGGATCTGCTAAACAGTGAATAGTGGACCATCGACTTTGGACTCATTCCACTCATCTGGATGCGATTTGTATATTTCTTACTTTTGTAAAAAGTGTAATAACTATTTTATTATAATAATGAACTTAATCGACCATTATTGAAACACAAAGGAAAATCATTTTCATTATTCTACAAGGAATCAAGTATCTTCCTAATGTTTTTTTATTAACTACATTCATATTAACATTTTTTGAATTGATTAAATACTTATGAAATAATAAAATTTCTGTTTAGCTCAATCCAATTCCGTTATCACATTAAATAGTAATAATATACTGTAGAACTACTGACGAAGAACTTATATTTTTTTAAAAGATATAGGTTGTCAAGAGACTTTAGTATGTGGTGTATTTTATTGAGGTCCAAACTAGTTGAATAAAACTCGATCGTTTTCGCTATTCGCGTTATCAAAAGCATTTGAAATAATCAAATATATTATATTAAATTCTAAGTTTACCGGCAGAAAGTGTCTTAATTATGTAAGTACTTAGAAGTGAAGCCACTTAAACGTATCAAGCGTGGAGTACGTGCCATTAATCTGTATGTTCTGGTTCGGTGAAATGATACTCTATAGATACATACAAACTATTTAAATAATTTCAAATAATGCGATTGTTTATATATTGCGTGTTTTTAATACAAAGAAAAGAATTATATAAATATCATTAATATTTTTAACTGACGACAATTAAGATTTCTTTGAAATAAAACTGACAAACTCTTGAAGCAAAAACTTATTTTATAATAGTAAAATAAATAAGGGAGAGACCAATACATGACACAACAATGGACAAAACTGATAATGAAACACACCCAGAAAATTATAAAAAAAGATTTGCTTTTAAGGTCTGTGGTAAGTAAGCACTTTTCTCATTTGTTCACTTAGTGTATTTAATATAAACTTACTTCATCAACAATTGAGCTTTAATATATAAAATAAACCAATGGCTTTATTCTTATTTTATAAGATCATTTGTATCCAAATATATACTGTTTAGTCTAAAAGAATGATTAAACGAAAATGTGGAGTTTATCTATTAAGATAGTTTTCATTTTCTTAAGTCAACTTTAAACATGACATTAAATATATTAAATAATCTATATTAAATTATACTCAATTTAAGTGCACTCACCGCTTCCAGTAATCGACGAAAGAAAACAACTAATATCACCATGCTGTTTGTCCTGTAAATATGTTCTTTGACACAGGACGTCAAACGATCCTCTAAAAAAATATTTTATTTTATGTAGAAAAACATTTCTTTTACAAGGTTATTTTTGCTTTTTGAATACTAACATTGAACCATGAAAGCATTCAGGCGTGTTATGTGCTTTAAGGAATATTCTCGTCATTCTCGATCACTCGTAATAAGATATCATATTTTTACAAACACAAAACTTAGCAAAATGTTAAGCTTGGTACGGGTGGAGCCCATAACTCTAACAAAAATTTCCACTACATTATAGGCGTTACAAATATGTACAACCGTGCCAAATTTCAGTTCTATAGGAATACTAATCTGGGAGTTAATGAGCGGTGACAAATAGGTGGAGAGACGGACACGGTGAAACTATATGGATTTCGAGTTTAGCTACGAAAGTTCTAGGAGCAAAGGCACATCGCGTTCCTTAAATACTTTGACCCGCTTCGGTTGTCGCATTTTCACCGACAAAGATGACTTGCCAATAATTCTGGCAAGAATCAAGCAGTTAATTCGTTTATTTTAATTTACCGTTTTTTTTCTTATCTTCATATAAATAAAAAAAATTCAATACCATTATCAGATAACAATACCAGTTAATATGATGTATTAAGGAACCTGCAAAGAGCGTTTTTTTATTGATTCATGAAATGCGCTGATAATTATTATAAATATATATTCCAAATTTTACTGAAGTTATTTACGTACTTTAATCGAAAATTATGGTCTCCTTAGACTCATTGTAAGCATTCCATATTATTTGACGATATTTTAAATGGTTAAGTAGTGGGAAAAGAAATCAATCAAAAAATTAAGAAGGTAATGCATCATTCTATTTTCTTTTTACCATTTCCGAAAGAGTTCAAGAGATGCAAATAATTTCTGTGGAGTAATCATTCGGAAGTATTATTAAAAATAAAAGTGAAATTTCTAGTAAACAATTATTTATCCTTACAAAAATACTTTCAAACTTATAAAATAACTTGCAAGTGTGTAAAGTTACATCATGTATAATACATCACTTATTTTATGTATAACATAAACAATATGAAATAAATATAAATTTATTTTAGTTGTTAGTTAAAAAACAATATTTTCTAACCATCCAACTAATCACAGAAGATGCTATAGGGTATTTGGCATAGATCGTTGAATCTCTTCCAACAATCTCAAAGGTATAGAAATAATGTGTGATTGAAAGAAGCTAGGTCGGTACCACGTTTTTATATAAGTTGAAGTCATTATAAATGTCGCACGTAACCTTGCATTAATTTTTTTCACACTTTTCGTGCGGATGACCTCTGCCTGCATCTGGTGCTAGTTATCGAGTCCAACGAAGAGCGATTATCACGAATTGCATTTTTGCATGTCTGTTACCCAATGTATTTTTACATATTCGTTGTCCAATATTATGCAGATACTAAAATCTGGTTGATTTGATACAATACTCTTCTTCATCCCTATTAAAATTCACGAGTATCGAATAAGACTAGAAACGAATTAAATATTTGTATCTTTTTTGAAATACCCGAATATTAGCCAGATACAAGTATATTCTATTCAGAACGAACTACAAAACAGATGGAAAAATCAGTATCAAAGTCTTCAGAATTTTGTTCAAAAAACTTGCCATTAAATATTTTTCAAAGATTATACTAAAAATTATTTTAATGAAAATTTATATAACATTTTTGTTTTCAATTATTATATATACAATTTTATGCTACAACAGAAAAAAATATTTTTTGTATGTAAAAACTTTCCACAGAAAGCTAGAATCTGGAAGATGTTTAAAATAGACTTGTCATTCGATTTATTTCTACTTTTTTTGGAAATCCAAATTAACTGATTGTTTTTCTATAGTCGTATTGATTGAGCCTAAGAAATTTCCGTCCAAAAATAGCAAAATCAGTGCAACTCTAAACAGATGAGCCTACGTGTCACTTAAGTCTAGGAGTGAGAATTGTTCTAGCGCACTATGTTCTTGTGCACCAAAAATATAAAGCAGAAATGCATATAGCAGTATTTCACATAAAAGCGATATTAAGGGAATATTTTTGCCACAAAATGTGTGTCTTCAGAATATTAGAGTCCAGGTGCCTTACACAAGTTCTACTGTTGCAAAAGTTCAGTATGATAATGATTATAACAATGACTTAAACAAATTTAAACAATTTGGCTTAATCATCTGATGTATGCAAAGTGAAGAAAAAGTAAATATTATTGGAAACTTGTCACGTGTATATTTGAATTTTGTTTTAATTTTTAAAAAACTCAATGAGACAATGAGGCGAGTCATTAAGCGAGAAAACGTGTTGTAAAAATTTATAAAATATGAAGTAAATAATTCCTGTCAAATTTCTTAGCCGTTATTATTTCAAGATCTTTTCGCTTAATGTTTTCATCAATATTTTTCTCTAATCATCTCGATATTTCTTTTATGTTTTTAAAATACAGACAGTAATTTTGAAATTTTATTGAAAAATCGTAGGTATTCTCAATATTACAAATCATTATTTTATACGAGCGCGAGTTGAGACCCTTTCTGCTTCACATATATTATTGACTACATTACAATAAAACAACTAAATACAAAATACAAAAAAGCAAAGATATTTTATTTAGCTATTATCACAAATTCGAATAAAAATTATCATTTTATATTAGTTCCCAGACTTAATGTTTTGAATGTATATAGAATTAATAATGTCACATAAGCGTTGCATTGCACTAGTTTCTGTAATTATTTTTGATAAAATTGTTGTTTGACATATTGTAAGACATTTGTATTATCCTTTTTGAGGTAATTCATTTGTTTTGAAAATATGGTAATAATATTTCACAGACAAAATAATAAAAATAATCCACTCTCTAAATCAAAATATATGCTTTATGGATTTCAACCTCTTGGTCAATGGTAAATACAATTAATAGTATATTATATGTAATAAAACATAGAAAAAATTAATAAATTTCTAGAATAAGAATGAGGATAAATATTTTTTTTGTTTTTCAATCTAAAGAAGTTTTCACAGAATTCTTACTTCTTATTGTTGCAGTTTAATAGAATTACGGCCAAATTAATTTTATTTAATACATCTGAAGAACCCGGTATTGACACATATTGAGTAATTCGCTTGAGAAAAGTAAAATTCTAAAAAATATCTGACTTCCAAAAACAAGCCTCTTTACAAAGCAAGCCAAAAGATATCTTAATATATGTCTTAAAAATTGTATTAATTATATTGACACGCTGTTCAGTAGTTGAAAAATTTGAAGAGAAAAAATATACGTATTCTGTTAAAAAGAGACCTATGGCCATTTTGCTTGATGCTAAACACATGAAACTTACAAAATAATATAAACTGAAACATTAAAGAAAATTAAACAGATAATTTACAATAATGATAAATAACATCAATATGTGCCTTAGAATTTGAAATTATTGTAATATTTGAATTTGTTTGAAATATTTGAAATTTGAACAAAAAAGTTAGTGTATTGATAGGTTGCTGTTAACGAGCTACCGGATACATGCGAAGCAAACATAACTTACAAATATATATTAATAAGCTCTGCCATGAAATCTAAATTGTAAATGAAATGAAAGCCTAGAGACCCATTGAGTATATATTGGAGAACCCCAAGAAAAATGTAATCATTCATGTTTCCGTGCAGCTTTTTCAGTGAAGTGTGAAGTGCATGAAAAATATTACATTGATTCTGGTGCCGCTAAGTATATGCTTATTTTTTTTATCAAGAAGCCACCTATATCAAGGATCGCTCTTGCAAATAATATGAGAGTGTTAGTGGCGTAAACATAAATATAGATGACAGTAATAAAATACAAGTAAAAAGTATCTTATTTGGACCTAATGTCGCTCTTAATTTTCAGTAAATGCAAGGATCAAATTTGAGTGTAAGCAAATTTTTCATACTCTGACATTCTACAGTAATTTTTTGATACCGTGGCTTTGTATAGTATAATATTATATCTATATATATTTGAATCACCTAATTAACAATCTAGACTGATTAAATACAGACTAAAGAATATTTTATTTGTCCTTGAATTACAAATAAATCTTTATGTGATATCGTCGTGTGAGATATCTGAATTTTAACAACGTAAATAATTTGACTGGTTGTTTCCATGGAATGATACTATTTACCGACAAAAAATGCCTGCACACAATGTCATGAAGGAAAATCACAGTCATTTATGATGCAGGTTCCTAAGCGACATACTCCTAGAACTAATACTTTCTGATAAACGGGGCTACCTGATCCATAAAAGGTATTCATTGCAGGTATGAAATAATCCAATAATTTTATAGATAAAATAATTACAAAAGTCAGTCATTATTAATGAAAAAAAAAATTAATTTTTGAATATATTTTGAAATATTAGGAACAGTAAAGAAAATTAGCCACGTAAAGAGATAAAATGATTTCAAACCACTAATGGCAAAGAAACTTGCAATTAGAATATACCAGACTATCACACCGTATCATTTATGTATAAATGATCTCATAAAATACATGAATAATACATTTACAGAACGTGCAATATTTATGAATTTTGATGTAAAGTAGAACAACAATATTGGGCAGATAACTGTGCTACGGTAACCTATAACATAAATAGATAACCAACAAAGTCATAATGAAAAAACCCTCTATTGAATAATAGACCGAACATTTCTCACGGCGCCGAAACGGCCACTGCACGGACCGAACATATTTTTATCACAAGTGCCGGTAACCATTCCAAAAAAAATCGACTGAAGTGGCATCACAAGTCGGTAAACATTCACTTTTTAGGATATGGTGATAACCTAAGTCATTATCGTTTGATATTACAACAAATTACTAAAAGTGAGAACGTCACTTTTCAAAAAGTACTTTTCAAAATTTCAAATTATCAGACTTACTGTGAAAATAGTTAACAAAACGTCCAACCTGAAACCGATATATAAAAAGGAACCAGGAGTGTATTCAATACATAAGTCACTATATGAATTGAAATAAGCAACTGATGAGAAAATAAAAAAAAATTAGTTAAAAACTTAAAATATAATTTAATATGAAGGATTTAGACGTTGCCAAATAACGCGTTGGCTTAAATTTAAACGGAGAGGAACAATCAAGCAAGTTCTTAAAATATCAAGAGAAGTAGATTAAGAAAATTTCAAGCGATATTGATATGCTGGGGTAAAAATCGGTGAAAATGAAAATTGATTCTGCTAATGAAACAACTCCGGTTACCGAAAAGAAGAAAGAAATTATTGCGTGTCAACAAACTGTGAGCTTTTTTCTTATATTAAGCTCAAGCTTCGAGGCCCTAAATAGCCTACGAAATAAACATCTTCAGCGGAATCAAAGGAGTCATGAAGCATTCACGAGGCACCAAAAGTTTTACGCTTTTGTATATAAAATATGACGTCTCAAAACTGATTCAATATAGATACGGCGCGGGCTCAGTTAGGGACACGCAGAATAGAAAATGATGGAATGGATATATTTTGTTATTTCCAGAATGAAGGCATAGCATGAAGCTCCCACAAATAGCAATCAGTGGCATTTTTTAGGCTAAAGCTAAATATATGTCTATGGTTGCGCCAGTACAAGAAGCTGTGGCAATTGCAGAGGGGATTGCGATGAAAATGAGCTTCTGATACTAAATAATAAAAAAGCGCGACGAAATTTTCAACAAGGTAATGTTATAAACCCATAAGCACATATATATAAGTTTCAATTTTAGTAAAGATTAAGTATGCAAGGTACATATTAAATTCAAATTGTGTTATGGATATCAAATGGTTGCCGTTATTTTAAGGAAAGTGATTACATTCGACGAATATTTACATTATAACTTACGAATGGAATTTACATTTTTGCAATCAGGTGAGTTTATTGAGTAATGGAACACAAAGTTATCTAATAGGGCGGCTTAGTACCCTTTACAGTGAACATCTTTTTGTCAATTAGTAGATCACAAATCGTGCTATAATACTACCTAGTAATGTTTATAAAATATATGTCTGTCAGTTCTTATTTTCTACTTTCCCTCCTTTTTGCCTTTGCGTTACAATTGCACACTATGTACTACACCCTCTATTTGTAAACCTAATTAAAGATAGTTAGAAATATGGTTTTTGAAAACACGTATATTTTATTTAATTTACCACCCATTTTTCTTCAAGATTACATGGTATCATTACGTAGTAACGTTTTTCTAGCTCCATAGGTATTAACGTTTTTCCACAAGGAGTCCTAACTCGGGAAAGATACGTTGTATCATTGTTGAGTTCCAGTAATCACTTTTCAACTCCACTATCAAAACTTGGATACTGCCCAGAACTAGAGAACATATAGTGAAAAATGAAATGAGCCCATATTCGAGATCATATAACTTGATATAGAATTTGTGTAGGTTGAACAATTTTTTTATCCCATCCCCCCGTTTCATTTAATTTTTCTCTGTTATTATATGTTGGGTACACAACATTCGGACCCAACACGATTGTTGTGTAGGACCAACCTTGCGTCATTCCCATAAAGATATTTACACACACACACACACATACACACACACACACACACACACATATATATATATATATATATATATATATATATATATATATATTTATATTTATATTAGATTTTGTTTAGATTTTATTGATCCTCCCAAAATTTCATTCATTGATACAAACAAATAGTAATATCTTAAGTGCCGATTAAGGCTGCTACTAAAAAAACGGAACCCTTATAAGATCATTTGTATTTTTATTTATCACTAAAATGTAATTTTATTATTATACTGTTTTCTAGTGAATTTCTTTGTGATATACGATTATAAAAAAATATAAATTTTTAATCCAATATTTTCTGAGTCAGAAAATTATCATTTAAATCAATGTAAAATATTATATAATTTACTTTCAAAGTACGTAATAATGCATTATAATTCTCTAATAGACGAAATTTTAAATGGAAATGGGAAAAAAACAAAACCAAGTTAGAGCGCCAATTACTAGCCGATACATATGTGTACGTTTATTATTTTTAAGCAGCCGAAATTTAAATCGATATCATTAATATTTTTTCGTAAATACAGAAAATAAAGATATGAAAGAATACAGAACAAAAAATATCGTCATATTATTGTGCCTATTGAATGTAATTTATTATTTATCAGTCACATATTTAATTAAACATTTTGAATTGAAAATTCCGCTTTAATAACCAAATAAAGTTGAAATTATCGCACACTCAACTTTGCTGATACGGAAATACGAAAGCAACGCCCCAAAGTTTGACCAACACTTGAAACTTTTCACCACTAATGTTTCAATAAAATGTAACAGCTTAGAATTATTATACCATTTTAAATCTGTAGAGGTCAAACGACTTGTTTTCCTTTGCGTTTTGTGTTTCTTGACATTATTACTACACTTTACTAATTTAGGCAAAATGTACGGTTTATTTTATTACTTCAGCAGTTTGGGCAAAATAAGCAAAGAAAATAATCAAGGTACAAAGTATAAACCCGGAATTTCCCGATATTTCTGAATTTTAAAAATTTTTAAGAAACTGTATAAAAATGTTAAATTGTTGTATAGAAGATAGAATCAATAATACATATATTTGTTTCTCAATCACTTTGCAGCTATTTTGGCACCGCTTTTTTCAACTCGAGAAAAAGCAGGAAGTCATATTTTTGGTACGTATAATAAAACCAATAGAATTTTCTCATTGTACAAATTTGGTTGTTGAAGCAAGCAATACCTAAAAATAGGGGCGAAATTCAATATTGCTATGACCATAATATTCAATAAATATGAACGCAGAAAATTAAATTACTTGTTCAGAGTTAGATATAAAAAGTCTGCACTAACTTGACCGCTGTTACTTTACTACTTTTTACGTCTAATTTTTTTTAAACAAGGACATTTTTTTGAATAAAATTTTTTAAAACAATTTGAGTTTATTTTTTGCATAGTTTTATAAAAAAATAAATAAGCTACTTTTCAATCATTAAAGAAATTTTATATTAACAACGAAATGCAAACCTAATTAATTTGCAGATTTGATTAATTCGGTTTTGCCACCCAGTATGCCCTTTAAGCCTAGTGTAACCTTTGTCCGGTGAGCTTAGAAGAAGTGATACGGTAATTTCATTAAATTATGAAATTATTATTATTTTAAGATGTTGCCTAGTTAACCATGACTTGAATCGGTAGAATACAGTAGAGTTCCTTATTGTAACACATTTGGCAACAACTCGAATCATTTCTACACAATCACACACTTGAGAGTAAGAATCCTACGAAGTTTGAATACGTTCATTTCATAAAATATGGTTTGCTAATCAATAATGAGATTTTCATTCAGCTTTTTGAGAAATTGTCACGTCAGTTTATTTCTATAGTTATGCAGTGAAAATTTTGTAGAATAAATTTCTGGAAACTGTACAATTTCTGAATGTCTTCTAAGTTGAATTAATTTTTTTAGTATTGTGATTAGTTATTCCTTCAGAATAATTTTTTTCTAATTTGTGAAATAACTTTCGAAGTTGTTTATTTCCAACGTTTATTCGTTTTTGGCTTTAGTTTTTAATGGAATAATTGGTCACTAATTGGAAACCAACTAAGAAAATGGAGCACTTATATTCTTTATTAATATTCCTATTTAATTACACCAGAGTGGTAATATTTTACAAAGATCTATTTAAATTAATATGTAATTCTTAGGCACGCTTAAGAAATAAAGTATAAAAAAATACTCTGGAAGTAAAAAAATATAGGCACATTGTATATATATGTTAAATTTTCACCTCATTCTAACACTTAACCCGGCGTCATTGTTGCTGGGTATCTAATACCCGACGCATTTTAAAACGGTATAACTTTAAAACAAAATGCGCGCGTAAATTGTCCGTTACAGTAGCTGCGGTTGTTGACCTCTTTTTGCGTATTCACTCGTCTATTTAGTGTTGCTGCGGCGACGACGGAGTTTACACATGTATAAAGAGCGCGCGGGTAAGTTATACCCGGCCACAATGGCTATGTAACATTTATATAGACAGTTTGTTTGTTGTTTTTTATTGTTTATTGATAAATTGCATATCGTTTTTCACAGTTTTATAACCATGTCTTATGAAAAGGAACAAAGTCGACTCCTAGCCTTGTTTGAACAAGCTAACGTTAGTGACAATGAACAGTGCAGCTCAGACGATGAGGGTGAAATCGATCATCTTTCAGAGCGAAGTCAAGGCAGTGATACGGAACAAGAATGCAGTGATGATGAGCAAGAAGCAATTGTTTCAACAAGTAACCAGCAGTTTTATATTGGTAAAGACAATTCCACCAAATGGTCTTCGCAACCACCTCGGACCAACGTTCGCACAAGGTCAGAAAACATAATATTACAAAAACCTGGGGTAAAGCTTATTGCGCAAAATGATAAGACTGAAATAGAGTGTTGGAGACGCTTTATAACTAATAATATGCTGGAACAAATACTTCGTCATACTAATGCTAAGATTAAACAGAGACAATTGTCTAACAATAAACAATCGCTTCAGTATTTATTGAAAGAGACAACTATAGACGAACTATTAGCTTTGTTTGGCTTGTTATACTTAGCCGGACTAAATCGTTCTAATCGCCTAAGCGTTCTAATCGTTCTAATCGGTCTAAAGTGGTGCTGGTATTGTCTTCCCTTCATCATGACTAAAACATTGATCCTGCTAGTGGTGAGAAAAGGAAACCAGAGATAATCACATTCTATAATTCTACGAAAGCTGGCGTCGATGTGGTTGATGAGCTCTGTGCTACCTATGATGTACCTTGAAACTCTAAACGCTGGCCAATGACAGTATTTTATGCGGTCATGAATGTAGCTGCAATAAATAGCGTGATTACTTTTCATGAAAATAATAACTCGAAAACAAACCAACATGATTTCCTTAGAAAACTCAGTCTATCAATGCTTGAAGGTCACCTTCGCGTGAGAAACAATATGGAGAACTAACCGAGAGGCTTACGTAAACGTATTCACTAACAATTTGGTGAAGTTATGACCTACCCTCCGAATAAAACTTCAAAAACATACAGGAGATGCAAACACTGTCCTTCTGCCAAAGACAAAAAAACTAGGCATAACTCCAATAAGTGTAACAAGCCTATTTGTATGCAGCACATTATTCCATTATGTCAAAGTTGCGTTGATCTCGATATCGAATAAGTCATTATGTTAGTAATAAATAAGCTTTGTTATATATAGTTTCTGATTTCATGTTTATGTACTAAAGAAAATTTTATGTTCTGTTTCTAAATGTTAAATATTTTTTATTTTTGAATATATTTTTAAGTTACGTTCTAAAAAAATGATCTCAGAATAAGAAGATCTAATTTGATAATAATTTGGTCAGGTTGTGATAAATAAATGTTTAATTTTTATAAATAATGTTTGTAATTACCTATTTCCCTAATATAGAAAACTAATATTGACATAAGCTTGATTCAGTGTACAATAATGCACATGGGTACAACTTACCCGGCCACAACGGCTAAGTTCTGTTTAGTAGCCACGATGACGCCGGGTTAAGATAGCGTGTCATAAGTATCAAATAAAATATTTTAATAAACTCATTGAAGGAACTGGAAATCAAGCTACTTGTTTATGATTCATCTATACACGTAACAAAAGTGCGGAATTGGTCTATCTTTATATTTAAGATATTAAAAAATATAATTTAGGGGCATATAATAAAAGTAGCAGAACGCAAAAATATTATTCTCGAAATTTTTGTGTGTTTTTCTGCAGGACGAGTTGTGTTGACGACACACAAAAATTGTGTTCGAATTGAACACGCATCACGTAACAACTAATGACTTAATTTGGATGATTTTTGTTTTGGAGAACAATAAACACTTACTTCAAAAAACGTGTATTTCTTGTTTAACGTCTATTTTCATTGTTCAACGTCTATTTTTTGTTGTTAAGTCGATTCAATCAGAAAACAAGCAAATTTGATTTTTTTTAAATTTATTCATATTTTATTAGGAACTTCGACGAAATTTTTTAACTGCTTTTGCGTGATACGTGAACAAATAAATAAGCTAAAAGACAAACGGACAAACATCCCAAAAACAATATTAAGCTATCAAGGTACAAACTTTAGAATCAAAAATAAAACTAAATCTACCAAAGTAATTAAATTGTATACGTTATTGAATTCAGACCCAATAGAGGAAATAAAATAAGCTTACAACGAGTACACACAACACCAAAAAATTTTATGTGTGGAAGAAGCCCGTATTTGCCCGGTTTGCCTATTAAGCATTTCTATTCTTTCTACACCACTCCCTATTTAATATCTGGCTATGGAGATTTACTTTACATTGATGTAATGGCTATCCTAGGCACTTCTTCATTGTTATTTTACTAAAGCAATGTAAAGCAATTTAAAAAAAAAATAATTTGGTATATCTTGTGATTGGGTCGACGGATTTTAATGAAACATAAATTATATGTTACTTCATGTGAATGTGTATTGTTTTTAAAGCGAGTCGTGTAAATTAAATCAATTATTGTTACCTGGTGAGTTTTCAAAGAAACACGCAACAAAACACAAAAAAAATTCAGAAACAATATTTTTGTTTTCCACTAATTGTATTGTGTACCTCTAAATATTTTTTTTGTAATATGTTCAATATAAAAACAGGCCGATTCTGTACTTTTATTACGTGTATTGAAGAATCAGGATTAAGTAGCTCGAGTTCCCGATCCTGCAATAAAATCCTTAAAAACTATATCTTTACAAATTGTCCACCTGAAGATGTTCTCATTCAACGAAACCTAGGTCGCGGTTAATCATTTAAATAGAGTATAAATAATACTACAACACGCAGTTTATTGAGTTGTATTGAAACATTAAGTAATAATGAATTTCTGCGAAAAAAACACCAAATACATTCAAGATTTCAATATAATTAACAAACGTGGGGGTTTTATATTTAAGCAGAATAATAACAATTATACTGTTGAGATATTGTCCATTTACTTCCTTTTACGTCATATCTGTGAAAAAGTGTTTTATACATATCTAGTAACTCTAGAATTATATATGTCCAACGGCCACTATCAATACAATACCTTTCACATTAAGCAGCCACCTATTAACGTACCATAACCAGTTCCATAATGATATTACTTCGTTTAAGTTTAAGATTGATTAAATCATGCACATCTTATTTCTCTCGGCGCGAAAATAACGACAAAAATATAAAATTCCATTTGGATTTATATTTTTAAGAAACCCTAAACAACATCCATGTAGATTATTACGCGCACTTCGAATCAGCGTTTCTGCTTCTACACTTCATAGTTACCTCTTAATTATTCTTATGTTCCTAAAACGGCGCAGTATAGCGCAATTTAAGATTAAGTTAATGAAAAGCAATCCTTTTACACGGAGAGAGATTTATTCGCCTGTATATATACAAATTTCGGCTAAGAAATTTACGAGATTATAGGACATAATCCATGTTTGCCGAGAAGTTCGGTTATTCAAATTTCAACCATTTGGACCCTCATATTCCATACTTGACATCATATTCCATATTTAACATCGAACACTCTTTCAAATAAAAAAAATGATATCTTTTATTTAAATTGAAAGTTTGAGTGCCCTTAAGGGAAATTATTTTAAATTCCAACAACGATTTCGATCCCTATTTTGAAAAAAAATAAAAAAAATTCAAAAATATTTCAAATTTTCTGAAATCGAAGCAGAAAGGCAAATTTCACTGTAAAATTTTATTTGAGACTTTTAAGCCCATGGCAATAGTAATTCCTGAGAAAACTCAAAATACGGACAGTACGAAACCGAAGTCTCAATATGAAGGTTCCGTTTTAACATTTTAGGTAAAGCACAACTAAGAGGACGAGTTATTTAAAGTAAATGAACTTAAGGCAATACAATAATAAATTTATTCCTATATTTATCCCGGAGTGTACTTAAAGAACCGTGCTAACATGCAGTCTATCATATTTTTTCTTTTCATCTGATATATGTTTGTACGTATATATCGAAGATAGAGAAATAATTAACTTACATCTTCCATTTTCATTAAAGATATACCTACGTATGTAAACTCAATTGTCAAGCCCCAGTAAAAATTAAATATTCTTCTTTGCAATCCAGGTATGTAAATCCAAAATACAAATTAATATTATATAAAACCATTACTACAGTCTCATCAACATCGTTATTTAGAAATTAGTTTTAATATCTCAATAATATTTTTGAGAGTTCAGTGGGTGAGTAGATCAAATAACATAGCTATTTTTATCCGTTTACTAACAAGTAATGGATATATAAGGTTCGTATATTTAATATAGCAATAGCGTTCAAAATACTATTCAAATAAATCTATTTAATGTGAACTCGCAATACCAGAATTCCGGCTACACATTAGTACAGATAAAATTTCAAATATTTAAGAATACACGGTGTTTCTAATAAATTATATTTTTCCGTATATAAATATATTACTTAGATCAAGCTTTACAGATATAAGACATATAACTTAATTGGTATACTTTTAATCTACTAGTATAGGACGAACAAAATAATCTTGCATTAAAATATTTATTGAATGTTATTTTTCTGATTGTTTTCAGATTTTTGGTAAAAACTGAACATGTGTTTTTGGAGTGGCTACGAAATATTATCGAACAGTAAAAACTTTATTAGCTTTCCTGGAGCTTGTTATAACTTTCCTCGACAGCAAATTGGAAATTAATTTCATCACGTTAAGAACAATTTAAAGTTTCAATTTATTCAACAAAGTCCCACGTAAAGTAGTTAACAAGTTAGTAAGAGTATGAAAGGAGTGGTTTGTTATCACTACAGAATGTTTCTGATATTCTTATTTTGTTAGAGACCTCAAATCAAAAAATAATATTTTTAAACACTTTTAGAATGACTTTCCACTCGATGAGATCAGTGAAAAATAATATCACAAAGTTCGGTATATTAAAAATGGTAATTAAAAAAAATTTCTTAGGGTAATCAACTTAGTCTTCCTGAAAGATAAAATGAACATAATCTGTCACGAATTTAAAGAGCTATGACGCCCTAACGCGCGAACGGATAGAATTTACAAAGTTGTTAGTCGTTTTGCCCATTGGGTTAACGAACCGTATAAAGGAACTGACTTTCGTTTAATTTCTCTTAATTAATATATATTTTCAATCAGAATTTTCGTAGGTAAATTCGTAGGTAACCATTTTAAGGGTGAAGTATTCAAATGCGTATAAAGTAGTAAGCGCGGGCATGAAATTTAGCATTTACAAAGTAGATTAGAAAATAATTTTGTGAACTAGATGAAATAGAATTTATTTTGTGGAAAATCTCTACATATTGAACGGTAAATGTATGAGGTGAGCGCCGTAATAAGTGCATCGTTTTATGCTAGCATTTTAAACGGGGACTCCTAAATATGATTATATTTTTAATTAAATAAAGTTGTTCTATCTAATACTGTGGAATAAATTAAGGCAGCTAAATCTTCGTATCTGCTTGCCGTCATCTCAGTCCTGTCCATTCTCCGTCTGGGTTACCTTGGCTGAGTTTGGTATAATTAGAATTAATATAACAAACATTAGTTTTTAAAAGAGATATCTTTCACCCGTCTATGCCATTAATAAATTCATTAATTTATTTATCTTATTCGAAATAAATTGATATCAATACAAATGGCGTCTTATAACGGCATAGATATATTTTCAAAGCAAGACAAAATATTTCTGCTTTCTGTAAGGCATGATAACGTAATATTTATTTATTTTCAATACTTCGTAGGTAGATAAATGCTGATACGTGCTCTTAAGAAAATTTATTCAATCATTGTGTCGAATGTTGCAAGTCTCTGAAAACAAATACGAGTATAATAGCAAATATTTTATTTCATATAAATATTATAACCCATAAAGATAAGTTGAAGGTAAAATTCCAAATAATATCGTTCAATAAATTATCACTTGTATATCTATGCAAGAAAAATAAACAGTATGTTTTATATGTTTTTAGGAAATTAAGGGAAGCTTATGCATCGTGACCCAGACTTTTGCATCGTGACCTCAGAAATACGCAATATAATAGAATCCGTATTTTATATCGATTTAAATCCTTTATCTTTTAGGTAATTTATTTAAAGCTTGGGCGCTGATTGTTTTCAACTGACTGTATTTTGCTCTGTTTATGCCCTACAATAAAAGATTTTTCTAGAGAAGTGTCGATGTTGTGGTTAAAAACTAACTAGCTCACATTATATATATATATATATATAAATATATATATATATATATATATATATATATATATATGTATTTTTTTTTATAATTCCATTAACATTTCACATTTTTTTGACCAACTAGGACTGTAATACTAAAATCGAAATCATTCCGTTAGATGCAAATAATAAATGGTTTTCCTATTATGTCCTATGCTTTTTGATACAATAAGAGTTAATATCTATTTCATAGCTGCACATCTATCCAAAACTTTATATATTCATGTTGGAATCTACATAATATATTTAGATACCAGGCGGACTTAAATATAAAAATTTAATTTTGATGGCAAAATAATAATAAGAAATTGAATTTTTATTTATTTTGAGACCAATAAATAGATTAAAATTGAATTACTCTCTAATTTAATTAATTTAATTTGATATGATTAAAATAATTCCATCTTCACAGGTTGGATTTCAATATTTTAAAAATTATAACATTTGATGTATTATGTATAATTGGAATGAATTATTTGAGATATTTTTAAGAAAATATATTGGTATTTATACAAATTGATGAATTGAATGTAGAGTAGACAGTGTGTTTTAACATATATGTTCATCATAACTAAACATTTATTTATTGATAATGTACATTTATTTACATAATAAATAAAATATCCGTATGTGTATTTATATCCGTGCTTTATAATTTAAAATTAAAGGAATATTTCGTCATAATGCCTTACAAAGAGCAAAACCTCAATAAAATTTTTAAATCAAATTTAAACTCACTTCCGATTATCCGATGAAGCTATAATTTGGAAAATATATACAACCCCGATGAAGAAGCAATATTATAGACATTTGTCATTTAGATGGTGTGATATTCGAGATAGAAGGTGGCTACATCATCTTTGTTCTGGCGGACGTATTCCCACCAACTTTGGGCATTTAGGCTTTCACCTTTAGTTTTCAAGACGTACAAACAGAGATATTCGTTCGTACGTCTTAAAAACTGAAAAAATATAAGAAAAAAAGTGATACATAAAAGATTCATATTTTATATTACTGGTTTGATAATTTATTTTGATTATTCAATTGCGGGCAGTTTAATGTAATGACGAATATCTAAACAGTGAGTAATGTACATAACTCTCAACTTGGGAAATTCTCACTCTTACGTGACTTTTAAATTAAAACAGCAATTTATAGCAAAATTTGAGTCATACAAAGTAAGTGTCCATGATTTAAAAAACAATATAAATTATGAAATTAGTGATCTAAAATTTTAATCTTTTTCTGTTCCACTAATTTTCTAAATTTTTCAAGGTAACTAAATTATTTTAATTAAAAATAACATAAGTAAGTGTTTTAAGCACGACAAAATCGACCACGGTAACACAAACGGAGAACAGACGTGCCTGACATGACGGTAAGCCGATACAAAGACTTATGGACTTTAATTTATTCTACAGTACTGTACGAAACAGCCCAAATAATTGACAAAGAGATTAAATGTCAAGGTAGTAAATCCGTATTTACTACTTACTTCACTTTGCGGTGCAGTTTGAGTGTAAGGATTTCTTACAAAATACACTTATTCTATTTCTTCTCCGTTGTAGTCCACGAAATTTTTCTCCTAAAATACATTGTATATGTTAAATTGCATGCCTCATAAACATATCTCACTTTCTCTACCGTAAAAATCTGTAAGTGAAATATTTTTCTCCCTGAGCGCTCCTTTTACTTGTATGTAACATATACTTATTATTTTCCTAATTTTTTGGATGCAATTCATTTTTCTTATTACGTACTTTCATTTGCAAATTAGTAAAAAATATATAATTTTCAAAACACCATATATGAGCTGTCAAGTTTTATATTGATGTGGGTCGATTATGAGTTTTAAATTAATTTATAAATTACGATATCAGATAAAAAATCATAATCCATATTTAATACTTTTTTTCAAATTTAATTATTCGCTTCGAAAGTTATTTAAATACCATTATTTTATATTTAAGAGTGAATTATTAAAAGAAATCAAATAAAAAATTGAAACTAAAATAATGATACTAACGGTAAAGTACACGTCAGTACAATTGCATGGACTACACCAGTCAGTACAAATCAAAACTATATTAAAATTAAGTCCCCTTTAAAGTTCCATATCTGCTCAATAGCAAAGACGAAAAACTTATATTTTCGTCAGATAGCAGTTTCAGTTTAATGAAACTAAAAAGAGAATTACTAGTCTTCGCTTGCCGGTCATGATGTTTATGAACTGGTCTTAAAATGTGTATTTGGAAAAAAAATCCACCTAGCCACAAGCAGCATTAAAATATAAACCGACTTATTTAAACAACATTTTTGTAATACGAAAATTGAAGGATTGTTGACATTTTATAATCAAGAACTACAAAAATCCATAATACATGACGATAATCAGGAACTGATTGAACTACCTATTATTTTCATAGGAGGAAATAATGAGAGAAAAATTAAAATCTCACATCCTGGAGCCCTGCACCAAGTAAGATAGATAGCTAGAGATATTTACTCGTTGATATTATATTTGGTGTAATCCCAGTTTGAAATAAGCACCAAGGATAAACAAACACTATAAAATATTTTTTTTGCTCATTGCAACTAAATATGTAAAATCATGGCTTGGATGCAATCTAGCGGTGAAGGCACTAAATCAAGATTTGTGTTTTTAAAGATGTTAAAAGAATATGAAACTGTTTATAAATTGATCTCCCAAGAAGCCCTGAGCTGGTTTAGCCAACACCTTATGTGCTTGCCAAAATAAACTGCCGTTTAATTACTCTTTGATAATGAAGTTGATGAACACACTAAGAGAAATATTCTGGTGAACTTACAAATTGAGAGTTTGTATGATTTTAGGAAAAGATACGTCCCACCAAAAGAAGAGTTGCCAACTTATTTGGATGGTGACTAGGAATACATAGTTTTGTTTCTTACATTGTTTTTTCCAGTTTCAATTCTAAACATAATAATATTACCTTGTTTTATTGTCGCAGGAAATTTATTGAGTGATTTTATATCCATCAAGAGCACAAATTTGTTTTCTTTTCAAAAAAAATTTCCTCCAGAAATACGTTTTTACGTGAAAAGAATGTGCTGCCTTTTTGAGGCAAAAAGAAAGTTATTTTGGTCAAGACCAGTTAATTATAGAGCTGAAAGAGCTGTACAACTTATGCAAGACTTTTATGGTTTCACTGCAGAGGAAAGACAAAAACAATTTTTATTATGCTGTGTGGAAGAACAAAAGGAAATATAAAAAAAATCAGTTATTTGAATTATGCAAATTTTATCTTTTTTAATAAATAAGTACCCATCACTTAGACTTACTTTTTGATTAATATTTTCATAAAATACATATATTTCAGTTGATCTAGTTACGTAACAGAAAGCGTTAAAATAGCTGTTTTTAAAAACTTCAGAGGCCTGATGGCTTGGGTTAGCGTTGACGTAGGAAAATAAAATTTTATATTTAAGTAAGGCTAAGTAGCTTAAAAAGGATTAGGGGGTATGCAGTTCGATATCAAAAAAAACTTTTTTTTTCATCCATATAAGGGATATATATACCACCATATATATCCCTTATATGGATGCCCATATATATATACAAACACACACATACATACAGGTATGTATATAGAAAAGATATATGAAAATTTTAGATTTTATTGTAGCCCACATTCCTTACTCCGTCGAAATGAAATAAAAATCTCATTGACCAAAATCCATTTGTTACAGTTGAACAGATTGCAAAATAGAAAAAAAATCATTCGAAAATGAATATTACCACCATAATGCATAAATCGTTCAAGAGAAATTTTAACATATTACGTTCATTTAAAAAAAATTGTTGTTTCTTCGAAAAAAGAAAAATGCCCAAAGCTGTATCCCAAACTACATGTCCACGTTATTTAATGACATCTCCATTAAACGTCATTTAATTTCGATAATATTTGTTTCGGGGCTATATATTTCATTTTATATTTCAGTCCATTAATTAACAAAAATCTTGATAATTATTAAACCGATATATTTTTTTTTTCTCATGTGTGAGTTTGTGGTATATATATATAGTAGATCACCTAGTTAAGGTGAATGAATTTCATCTCTAAAATGGAACTTTGTTATTTGTATTATAACAAATTAATTTACATTTGAGTATAAATATCCATCAAGTTTCTAGTAGATATTAACTAACTGGTACTGCTTTAGTTTTATTTTTGTAGTTTCTGGCAATTGTTTTGCAAAACAATTTTTTTGCAGAAATATAACAAAATATGCCCATTCCATTTTTAAACATTTTTCAGAGATAAGACTTCTATATGTTGGCTGTATAAACTTATTAATATACTTATTAATATAGCTACCGATGATAACAATAAACAAATTAATTATGGTTGTTTATATATTTACCTAATCTTTCCGTTTATTTACTTTTCAAAAATGCCGCCAATTAAATTTCGAACCTTGACATTATATCATAAAAATATGAACGATTCACAATGAGGGAACTATTCACCATTTTATAAAGAATGTCAACTATAGTCCAAAGTACTTTATATAACAAGTAAAGTGTAGGTTTGGTGAATACTAAAATAATATCAAACGTGAATAGAATCAAAAAAATGTAACGTTTCGCTGCGAATAAAACACAGAAGCCTCTGTATAGGGATCAAATAATTTACAAGAAATATCTTTTCATGCTTGCTGTTTAGTTTGGTAACTCATTAAAAAAAAAACAATATTTTATTTCACACATATTATTTTTCTAAATCCATCCAACATATGCACGGAAAATTTTTTTCATACGTACTTTTTTCACGTCAATTCCCGTAAACTGCGAGCTCTTAAATCGTCATTATGATTTTACACGTATGTTGAAAATATTTAATACAATTTTACACTACCAAGAGACAGTAACTCCATTTTCATTGGTAAGTATATACGTCCAAGTTTTACATTAATTGTTTTCCTAAAAATAATTTCCTATTATATACCTGTAGTAAAAATAACAAATAGAACTGGGTTTTATGTCACTACATCTGCCCTCGTGTAGCGCACTAATTATGAAGTGTGAGTATAAAACTAAGTTACGATGAACATATTCATCAAAATTGTGGTGAAGATGGTTTGATTGTTTTAAGAATAACAAATCGAAATTATTTTCATGTAAAAGTTGATGTTAGCTAGAATACTTCACTGTTTAGATGTCATATTATAAATAAACTTGTTAAGTACGAGAAGCACTCATCTTACAAGGATTAAACATACACCTACATCTACATAAACACAAATAGTACCTCTATTAAACTATTTACAAATAATTATATTATTTTTGATTATGTAAATATATTGGGTAGTATATCTATCACAGATATGTAGATATCGTTATTATCTAAAAAAAACTATGAAATTTAAAAACGTCACTATAGTTTTCTGATAAGCGTCTAGTACGCTGTTTTATAATTAGGGATATATACACGGTTTCTGTAATATTATTATTGAGCATATACGCCTCATATATATCTATTAGTTTCCGAGATTTTTTTCTGAATATTCTATCAATATCTCTGAAAATATCAAAAACTTTATAAGGTACTTTGCACCAATCCAGGATTTTCTCATTTCTCATTTCTAAATAATAAACATGCATTTGTTTCGAAATTATTGTTAATACAATAATAATAATACTTATTATATTTTATATATTTAATACTTGTTTTTTTCTTTAATACTTGCTTTTTTCACATTTAAAATTATACAAGAAGTTTAACATATTGTTGAAAGACTCACAATCCATGATGAAGATTTGACAGCAGAAGAAACAATTTGCGACATAGGCTATTACACTCAGCAGCAGCAGAAGAACGAGAAAAATAAAATTTATATCGTTTGCATGTATTCTAAAATATAATACAAATATTTTGTGCCTTAATTTCATCTGTCACATATTTATTTAAATTTTGCCAATATTTTAGTTCAGAAATTATAAATATTATTAATTTACGTATTTTAGAAAAGTGTTAAAATATTGAGGTAATGTCTTCCTTATTATATAAACGTATATTCTGTGATATATAAACCGTTGCGCATCCTTTTACGTTCCTAATTGATACATACCTTTATGTTTACATTCAAGAAGCTTAATTTGCGCAAGAAGCCTGGAATAATCTAGCATATGGTTTCGATGATATTCGAACCATAAATTTTCGTCGGGTTTTTATAGATCTGTACGATAACCCTTGCAAAATGTTAAAACCTAGGAAACTAAGTCCGAGCAAAAATTAAAAAAAAAACGGAATAAAAAAAGACGTGAAATTGCTACTTTCAGCGCCTCAACGAATGATACCAAGGCACGGTACATACACTGGAGTCTCCATGCATAGGACAAAGCAGAGTTATCTTTTTCATGTGGGTATCTACCACCGTTCAATTTAGTTTAAATATATGTTTGGGTTCTCAATTTTTTTATAAAAATGACAAAGTTTTGAATAAGAAATGATTTCAGATACAACTGGATAAACGTATGTATACAAACACATATATATATTTGTATGAAAAATATAGATACAAATTAGGAGAGACTATTTATATCTATTTTAATGTAAATAAATAATAGACATGCTCATGTAAAATCAGAAATGTATCCATTTAAGCATAGAATTAGGATTATTGGGTAACTTGAATATACATTACAAAATGAAAAAATGCAGTGGTGTTAGCTCACTGTCTAATATTGTGAACCTCTAGACCTAACAAAATTATTTTAACTTGAAGGCATATTAATGTAATACAATTATGCCAGCAAATGTTCACTGATATATAAAACAAATAATGGTTAAAATATCAGTTAAGTTAAAATGCGAACAGTTATAAGTAAACTTAGATTATGGTTGACGATGTAAGATTAATTAGTATAGAAATTTTCACCTAATTATTAAGGGGGAGTATTAAAATATTTAATTTATGGTTATATCTCCCCATTTGTATAACCTCTATAGTCTATGGTGGAGGGTTCCATCACTGCACTTCCTCCTATATGGCTATAAATTTCAGAGGTCACTTAAAGATACTTTTTATTATATAGTTTTTGTTTTAAAGTTTATTTTTTTCGCCTGTTTTGATTTAGAACTTTCAAGATATTTTCATTTTAGAAGCTTATGAAAAAAGTAATAACGTAATAATGCAAAATGCTCTTCACGTCAACAAAAACATTCCCTAAAACGAATATTTCTTGTGAAATGACACAGTAGAGATCATTTGAATCCTTTATATATGTCAAGTCAACGATTCTTAAAGTATTAAGTAATTTAATGACTTTTCATATATTATCTTTCCGTCCTCGTTGGCATAGATGTTGATCGACATCTACCTGCCAGTTTGATAAATTATGCTGCATTTCCATAAATTTTCGTGAAATATTTCTCCTATCTATTTTTAATATTTTCAGCTTTCACCTAACCTTAATCACCGATATTTTAACGAGAGCTTACTGTTATTTACATTTAATTCATTTAGATATGTCATTTAATTTTGTGATCAAACTTACCCAACATATATTTTTTCATTCATCTCTTAAAACAAATGCAAAGGAAATTGCGAAGAGATTACCTAAATTGTATTATTAGATAATGTTTAACATAAAAAATCAATAAATGTGTTCTATTTGAACAAAACGAAGGTAAGGGAATTTTCAAACAAAAACTTTTGAGATTGTTTAGCTCAGGGTTAAAAACAGCAACAATTTTTGCCTTGACTATACTAAAAAGAAAATTGTGAAAAAGTTAAGTACATTGTAACTTTTATCTTACATAAACAGATAACATCATCAAATGAAGACCATGAAAATAAACAAAAAATTAAATTTTATTTCATGGTGTCCTATCCTTAATATAATGAAATCCTATGGAAAGTATATTTTTGGATACGGCATATTTAATCACGTCCTATTTGAAATGAGTAAAAAATGCTAAATTTAATAAGAAAAATTATTCCATTAGCTTCACAACCATTTTCTGACATAAACTAAATCTCTTTTTATATGGCAGAATTAAGAATCTGTATCAGAACTATCAACAGACGAATAACATTTTTTATATTTATATTTGTAGGTAATTAGTGGGTTATCGGTTAAACAAATGTTTATCTATGTTCTCAATTTGGATGAAAATGTATTTGCCTTGAACTTATATTTATAGCAAACTAGACAATATTAAATATAGCCGTATACACAGTTACTGTGGTTAAGATTATACAAAAAGTCTGCCTGGTATGTAAGTATTCTTGTTACGGTTTTTTTAGTTACCGACTCTATGTAACTATCAATCTTGATCTGGCCGTTAAATGGTGACGTCAGTTCATGTGCGCTGTCCATTACAAATAAACAAAACTACGTCGTCAGTTACATGGCCATCTATTTGTGACAGCAAACGTAGCTTTGTCGTGGTGCATACCTTGTTTCATTAGTTTTTGCCAAATTAAAAAAAAAAAAATTTGACAATATTTTAAATACTTGGAATTTATGTAAAGTACAATTGTAATAAATAAATTAAATGGCATTGTACTACATAGATACTAATTTTATTTAACCGATCCAATTATGAAAGTTTAATTGTCTCAACTTCGCTCTGTGCTAATCATTTAATAGTGAAAGTGGAAGTCTGAAATTATTCCCTGTATTGGGCGGTTGTTTCTTGGTTGCTTTATTTAACTGTATTTTATTTTACACAAACACGTCAAAATGCCATCTTGTGTAATATGAAAACAAATATATGCTACCCTCCTTTTGGTAAAAGTGAAAAAATACGATTGCACAGTTAGGTAACTTATTTCTTAGAATACAACGAAAACATGACTTCCATTTGACTATTTAGTCCACGCAAATAAAACAATCGTGGAATAACCGAGGCATAGAACATCGGTGATGCAAACGTTACGCTTTATACCTAGAACTTATAAAAATGAACTTAATCGTTCATAATTATATAATACTGTCGGTCTACACGTTTTCGGTAATAATTTACTTTATTCTGCCATTTTATATTGTTTTAACTTAAAATATTTATAAAAAGCTTTAGTGCAAAATGAATAAAGCATAAACTATGAAGAAACAAACGGACTCAGTGTAGATCACATTGAAAGTGTTCTTGATCATTCAAGAAACCAATAGTTTTCAACAACAACTTTGCTGCAATGCACTTCTGAGATTATACGAAATATTACTAAACAATCTTGAATTACCTTACGCTTTTACATTTTATTCTCGTAGTTGTTTATCTTCTTCTAGTTGCTATTTTACTGTTATAAATATTGATCATACTTTTGACAGAATAAATTTCAAATTTGTTTTAGAAAGTGATAAGACAGTATCGAGTCCGTATATATTTGAAATAATTATAATTTGAAAGGATATCTATAAAATATTACAATTATCAAATGTTAAACATTTATCGATCCTCTTGCCAAAATAAAAGCGGTGTTTTCACAAATGATTTATCTTGACGCTTGTAGTCTGTCTTTTAGTGTATAAAGTCCTTTGCACTAATTATAAATTCATAATTCTTGGAATTATTTACAAAAGTATGTACGATATTGCTTTATTACATTTGTAATTTCTTCTCAGTCTTAATATTCGACTACACAATTCTTCACGAACTGGAAAATCTTCTTAATAAGCTACAAAGCAGTATACATTGCTCCGCATAAATAAAAACACAATGTATGTAAACGTGCGTGGGTTTCGTGTGTAAACTAGGCCATTAAGTAAATGTGTTGGTTATATATAACCACTCAACGACTTAAAGCCATTAACATTTTATTTGTACATTGCAAATTTTAGAATTAATGAAGTCTCAGACAGATGACGAATAATAATTCGCTTTGCTCATAAGCTTTCCTGTTCTTATTGTACTTATCAACAAATTTTAAAAAAGTAAAGGAATTTTAATTGACACTTAAAAAATTATCAAAATATATATTTTGAATTTTTAAAGCAACCTTGTTACCTCATAAGGTCCCAACATTGGAAGTCACATAGTAAAATAAAGAGAAATAATTTTTTCAATAAATAAAAAAAGACGATTATTAACCGAGGACAAGATACTCCTTCTATTGTGAAAATTCTCGAACTGTAATTTAAATATATATTTACAACGCAATCTCCCATTTTTGATGGTTTTCAGGTAAACGTAGTCACGAAAATGAAGATATCAACTGAAACGAATGCTAATATCGCCATTCAGCACCGTGCTAATATCGCGATTTAGCATCGTTTTTAGTGGGACATTTTTCGGTTACTCTGGGCTTGCCCTTAGGAAGTAATATATGTGTATGGTACAGATACATTCTAAAGCCTAAATAAATTTAGATATTAGTGGGAAGCTTAGTATGAACAAGCATAGGTATATAAACGCACCCCGGAACTTAGATATCAGTAAGAAGCTAAGTAGGTTTGTAGGTAAATAAATAATTATGCCAAAATTTGCAGCTAAGTTCTCATATTTTCGATTTAGTATATATCATTAAAATATAATAAAAATTCCTTAAAATTGGACTAACTTTTTAACAAAGAAAGTGTCATGAAATGTTTTCATCATTCATATGATGCTTCAACATCATCATCTTCAACATCAAAACAATACATAGGCTGAATAGAACACAAACCGACCAATTCTTAATTCACTTGCTAAAGACTTAATCAAATTTGTATATATACTATATTGTATATATACCATATATACTTTATTATATATAAATATATATATATATATATATATATATATATATATACACATATATATATATATATATATATATTTATTTATATATATACCACAATATGCATAGTGTTTTCTTCATGATATGGATATCTACAGTATTTTTTTCAATTCTATGGAAAAGGCATTGAAAATTACACTGTGGAACTACACGAAACTAAACTTTAGAACTAAACTTTATACTTGGAGTAAAATTTACTGCTGCAACTCAAAATTAAAAATCACAGATTAAGAGTAGTCCCCAAGATGTCATAGGATTGCCGATAATATGAATCGTGAATCATTATTTCAACGCTTCTGGCAACAAATCAAACAATTTTTTTTATATAAAATAAGGTGCTTAAAATTACGGATCAACCAAAACATTACAATGTTTGTGTATTTTTTACAATATGGTATGCTGCTCCATAAAAGTGAATTATTGACTTTTCGCTTAGTTTTTTTATAAATTGTTTGCCTATTTTTCGCCTACAATTAGTCTAACATCACACATCACTAGAGATATCCAAGAGCAACTTGTACGATTTTTCACTTAATGAGCGGTAGCGTGGACGTAATCCAGTAGTTTATACCGGGTATTAACTTATCACGTATTTAGAATGTTTTTAAAATTTGAAGGAGGGTATTTTTCACACGCAAATTGAAAATTTGAAGGGGCCCTATAATTAATATCGCCCGTGGTGTGTTGGGTTGATCACAAAGCGTGCCACTTTTGAAGGTTCGGCCTATCGCGGGGACCCGGGTCTGATTCCCGGCCGTTCGTTGAGCGGGACTGGACTGGTATTCTGGCTGGCTGTAAGAGATTTCTTTCGTAGCAATTGTCCGCTATATGTATTATTTGTACAAATTAAAGTACGTAAATAAATAAATAAAAATCATGAACCAACCCTTAAATTCGTTCGAAAGACCTATCCCCGGATGCGAAAAGAGTTCTTTACATGTAACATTTTTTTTAAATATTTGTCTACAAATTCATTGAGATCTCTACTAGAGGAATATAGTTATTTTATAGGCCTGAAACCATAGAAACTACAAGGGATGTAACGAAACTATGTAGGTTCCATTTTTGCATTTGCTTACGGTAACCGGAATAAAACTGTGAAATACGAGTAGAATTCGCATTACGAGGCTACATACCTACGTTATACACTAACATAACGTACAAATTCTATTAAAATATTTGCAAATATTGATGATTAAAAATATATAAGTATATATATATATATATATATATATATATATATATATATATATACACATCTATATACATATACATATAGCTCTCTAGATATATAGACAGATTCTAAGATAGACCTGCTCACAAAATGAATATAGAAATGGCATATTTTTTGGTGTACCAAATTGTTATTTTCACTGAAACATAAATTAAAAATAAGATTTGTGCTCTACTTAAAGGTGACTTTTAACGATGCCTCACATACTTAGACACAAAACAATTTCTTTTAGCTCTTTTATATGGCGCCCGGAGATGTAATTTCCAGTTATAGTAAACACCATAATTGGTTTTAAGCTAAGGAATTACACATTACGATTGAATTTCAAGTTTCTATGTCATTTCATTTAAAACTCTGAAGACAGGCAGACGATCTATTTTTTGGGACGATGTTTTCATTACGAAACATATTTAAAATATGTCTAAATTTGTACTCTTACACAATTCACAAGAGACGTGCAAGAGAATATAAGAATACGGTTAGCCATTGGTGCAACATAGAATGCATAATAGGAAAACATTTGTGGAACACACTCGCACTTACTGACATGCCCGTATATATTAACGGAATACAAAAGAAAACATAAGAAAGATAAAACAACATCTTTGAGAATAAGTAACGGAAAGTCAAAAAATAATAATCGTCTATGCCGTTTTATTTTCGTAACCTTTACGTTTATGGAGCGAATCCCGTTATGGGCTAATACATTTGCATTAAAATATAGTCACTATTCAAAACGCTCGAAAAAAAACGAATTCTAACTTTTATACCGTAAATTATTTGCTGAAAGCAAGTGCGATACTCATAAAACAGCAATGAAAAAGTAGCTATTTAAAAAGGAAGTAAAGTTACCATTTTGTGATATTATGAAACAAAATAATGAATATTCCCAGAAACTTTAAACTTCCTTTTTTAAAAAGCAATAGCTTAGAGATCCGCAACAACCGCCATAAAACTTATTTAAATTCAATTGAAAATGTTTGGAGTCATGCAGAAAATTGGAAGGGGTCTGTCTTTGGAAATATATTATTATGCTCTATAATGCTATTTTTCATTTCGTAACAAACGTGGCAGAAAAAAACACAAAAAGGTTTTTTTTATGTCGAAATTTTCTCCTCCAGAATTAACACTTAAATTTTTTTAAAGTTTTTATAGTTTCTGAATCTAGTCGAATGGTTTTTGAAAAAAATGGCTATGACAAACAGACGGACTAACGTTTAATGGTTTAGCGTACTTTTCTCGAATATTTTACACAAAATAAGAAATATTAAAAATTAAAAAGCAATTCCTTCTGCTGTTAAAATTATAGTACTGAAATGAATCTAAATCCCACATTATTAAAAGTTTGAAATATTTTAATGTAGAGTTCAAATATTCTTGTTCATTTAATAATTATTAAATCAGAACACAAAATTCACCTAACATCATTGTTATAAAGAACTTCAAAAACTTTAGAAATGGTTAGATAATATAATCTTTTATATTTTTAGCCACCATAAATATTATCAATGTGTTTAACGGGAAGTTAATTCACTAAGTATATGCTACTTGCAAAATCCATATAAAGGGGGTACAGAAGAAGAAAAAGAGAGAGAGGGAAGAGCGGCCAAGAAAGAGAATATATACATAAATTTAAATAAATATATACATTGATATATGTTGTGTCACTATAAATATATTTAACATATAATTTCACCTTAATATATCGTATTTATGAGTACCATGCTATATAAATAGTAAAAAGATTTTGGCTCTGTCATTCATTTATTTTTTCTCAGCTACGATGCAGGGATGGAAAACGGTTAGGAAACAAATTGTCACTTTGTGCTACCATTGCAAACTAGGTCACTATTGCATTTGGGACTGTAATTGTTATTGTGATCTTTGTCTGCGAAGATGTATTGCGATTATAGTTTGTACATGGAAGTAATAGTTTAAAAACCATACGCATATATTAGCCAAAAAACACACTGATATTCTTACTTCATTTTCGTTATGCTGGCGATTTCTATATTACAAATTTGAAAAAAAGTCCTCGCAATAGAATCCTCTTTCATCACGATAACTCCTTCGCACTCATAGGTAGATGTACAACTGAATATTTGACTGCGTCCTATATATAAATTATGGGCCATTCAACAGACAGCCTTGAACTCGCATCACCCTCTTTCTGTTTCGTCCCAAAAATAAAAAATAAACTGTGAGTAATAATACGGCGGTAAAATCGAATAATATGTTATATTATATAGAATATTACGGGAATAAAAACCTACAGTATTATCTCTCACAGTTTCGATATACTAAATAAAATTAAAATTAAATATAAATATGATTAATTAAAATACATCAGTGCTTAGAAATGTACGATTGTACGTATACATGTTTACGCGCACACACACGCACATGTACATGGATGCACACGCACATGCATAAATACGCACACACACACACACACAAATATTTTTATAAGAGCAAACAACGCAGTACATAGTATTTATTGTGAAAACGCGAAATAATGTTTGTTTTCTGGTATGAAAAAATTGTGTACCTCGGAAAGAAGCACGTCTATATCAGAATATATGACATTAGACGCAGATTACACGTTGGATGATATCGTAAATAGATAGATAAAATTGAGAGATGGAAATAGCCAGATTAATTTAATTTATATGATGCACACCTATGAATACTTATTTTATTTTCATTTGTTCCGTGTAAACGATCGCATTGTACAAAGTTATTGGAAAAGCAATTAAGTGTTAAATATTCATGTTCGCATAGCGCCATTCGATGCCGTTATTGGGGCAACCCAAGCTGAATTTGGCCGAGAAATATTCCAACCGATCGTCATATGGATGGTGTTACGCAAAACTGGGTACTGAGGTAAGTTATACATAACTAGAAATATAAAATTAGTTTCGGTAATTATTCAATTGAAAGACTAGAAACATTCACTTGTTTTCTCAATTTCAACAAGACGTGTAAAGGAATGACTTTCTAATAACTTTTTCAGTGATTTTTTCTAGGCTTTACTGCATTTTTTGCTTTTCCAACTTAGGCTATATGAGGCTCTTAATTTTAATAAAGAAGAAAAGCGATCTGTTAAAGACTAACGAAATAACATTTTCTTTACGCTATTTCGGATTTTATATCAAGATCCATCAACTATTGCACCATGATATATATATATTTGAAAGATATTTTTGACAAAAAACAGTTAAATACGTATAAAACTGAAGCAATCATAATAGCACAGAGTTTTTGCTTTGCCCTTTTTACATTACAAATAATTTGAACATTAAATCGGTAATGTCACAAACAAATACTTTTGTTAGTATATTAAGGTAAATTTCTTAGATTTTATTCAATACTTACCATATGTGACAATTGTATCTTATGTGACTATTGGCGTAGAAAAATATTCATTCAATCTATTACAGTTTTGCATGGTCAAGAAATTATCACAATATTAATAAATATTCCGTTATGGAAATTGTAGGATTGTGTTTAAACTTATCGATGTAACTATGGAACATAAAGCATATGCAACGTAAATTATTCCTCTCGTTAGTAGCTAGTCTCGTCTCGTTAGTATATTGCTAATCATCTATGCCGATTTTGTCTCATTTATTATATATTTTTATGATTTTGTCGAAAATCGTTCTATGAACACGACTTTGCTCCAATTAATTCCTATTCAAATTCAATAAAAGCCAATGCGAATAAATCCCGTTTCAATTTAATTCAACCCAATTCAAGTAAAATCATTATAATTATATTCGTAATTATGCTGGTTTACTTTTCATAGGCAATCGTAAGTTCTTTAAGTTACGATTACGTTGGCGTCTTGAAGACATGCCTTTAAAAGGTTAAATTATATTTTGACTTGTTGCCATAGTATCGTAATATTGCCGCCGAATTAGGGTAAGTGGCGACGATAAGGGAAACGCGCTAAGGCAGAACTCAATGCGTTGTTGCCCAAATAAACAAAGAAGGTGATTACGGTTCTTCAAATTTCATTCACACCGACGGCACACATTGGTCTTTATGTTCGTTGCGTGTTTTAGCACCCTTTTACTTAAATAACTTCCGCTGCGTTTACGCGGTGAAAGAATACGTAATATACATCAATGTTTACGACTTGTGATTTCCGTTTTATTATGATGATGTTTATGACTGAAATTACACTTGGTTTAAATTATGGTACAAATCTTCACCAATATATCGTCGGCAGTAATATTTATATATTCTACACTACTACGATTACTTTAAAACTTAACCTGGATTCAAAGTTGCATTAATGATATAATTCACCTTATTTAAAATTTTGCTGAATTATATACGACATGCAAATGATAAATAGAGCAAAAACGAGTTTGTTATTACAAAGAACAAAAGCGTCATGCTAAAAAACTATTTAAGGTTTTTCTCATTCAAATATTGAAACTAATTTTATAATAAATAAAGAAAAATTAAATTGTCGTGTATACTGAAGATATTACAAACTTTCGACTTGCAGCCTGACTATATTTTTAGAGAGTGATTTTAGAAACGCTACAAAATAATCTATTTCAAACAGGTTTATTTCAATTATAGTCATATTTTATTTCATTTTGTAAATTTATATGTTTGTATTTTAATACTTGTATTTCAAAACAAGTTTTGTATTCTAATAATTTACAATGTTCACAAATTCACTATTCACAAATTTTCATGTATGTGCAAATTGAAAAATTGAAAGTAAAGTTATTAATATTTGCAATATATTGTGTTGTTCCTACAAGCAACAGCTACTCATAATATCTACATATACTCGATACACCATTTATCGAAAATACTTCAAGACATCCATTTAAATCAAATTTTAATTTTCAATTTGAATTTTCTGGAATCTCCAAAATAAACCATTCACCATCTTGATTAACCATTTTGAATTAAATTAATATCTTGAGTTAAATTATTTTGAAATTTATCGAAAATATATAACTTAATCTATATTTAGCAACTATTACTAGATATATCTATAAGCATGACTATAAGTAATAACAGAAAGACAGTAGTTTGGTCAAATAATTTAGATGGGTTATCATTGATAGGGTGCTCGTATATTCAATATAAATGCTGTTCAACAAGAGAGTTATTTTTAACTATTTTTTGTTATTCCGTAACAAAAAATAGTTAAAAATAACTCTCGTTATTGAAAAAAAAACACTGAATCATTATAACATCACTCACGCGTCATTGCGTCTATCTGCCTGTTACAGCCGTTTTTATAAGAAACCATTTAGTAAGAATATATATATATATATATATATATATATATATATATATACACACACATCTATATATATATATATATATATATATATACATATATATATTAATTTTTTTCTAATTAATATTCTAAAATATTTATATACAAATTTTGGAGGGACAACTGAAATAATCAATTTTTCTCAATATTTCATAAACTGCGTATCGTATTACCTGAAAGATTAAAAATCGGTTATTTCAATAGGTATTTTGGAAAATAGCCCCAATAAATACATTCACCTTCTATCTCTGAAAGTACTAAAGTGAGAATTAGGAAAAAACAGCATTACTAGGTTTTATACGACCTCTGCTGAAAAATTAATTAATAGTAACTCATAATGGTGGCGGGGCAGTAAATTTAATGGTGAGAAATAATACTAACTTCTGTTAATAGTTTAATAGAAATACTAAAGACCCTTAAATGTTTATACGTACCTAAACGTGTACGGAATGCTTGCAGTGCGAATTTAGTTTAAATTTATTTAGTTATTCTATTTATTAATTTTTTAAGCTGCCATAAAGATCTCTTATCAGTTTACTGATGTTATTACTATAAAAGTACTAACCTGTGATGAGACTTTAGTGAAAATATTTTTGAGTGAGTCTATGATTTTTGATAAAATAACAGATTAACTTAATTCTACTTGAGTGACTTGGCGACTCAACAAGATTAACGTCGAAATAATTTTATAATAAAATTTAAAAAAAACCCGGAGGTCGTCTTATTGAAAAGTTAAAAAAAACTGTTTATAATGTGAAATTGAAAATAAATATAATGTTTTTTTTCTAATTTTTAACCAGTAATAACCCTTAATAATACATACATAATCAAACATGTATTTAAGGGAGGTTACCAATGTTTCTCTAAAGTAATTCTCGTTATATTTTATTTAGTTATTTAGACACTCTAATTTACGACTTGCAAATATGTCGGGTTTATTATTACAAAATCATTTTGTTAATACCGACTTGAATCATTTTTGAGACATAAGTTATTTTAACAGACTGCAGTCGACGGTAAAATAAGGTTATACATTTACAATAATTTTATTTGGAAGCCGAGAGTGACTTGGTTTTTGAATATGTATTCAAAATTAAAAATGTGTGTAGAATTTTTTTAGAATTCTGTTTATTTATTTGTATGTATAGCTGCATATACTTGAAACTAGTACGCAAAAACCAGTAGACCAACTATCATTGAGTACTTATTTTAAAATATAGACTACGTTTTTTTTTCTAATAGAATATTTTTCAGAAAATTTTTGTATACTTTTATCTCTGTCTATTTGTCTGTTTAGTAATGAATTACACAAAAATTTCTAAGCCGATTTCATCCGAAAAAATAACGCTTGATATTTAACTATAGGCTGAAATTAAAATTTAGGCTAATATTTAAATCTCAATTAAATATCCTCTAAGTAATTTGAAATTTTGTTTGTGAAATATGACTATTTGAATTTCCTGCACCATCAGCGTTTGCTAAGTGACGAGCGTACATATACTGAGAAATAATTGATTGTGCTTAAAAATGATGAATGAAAATTGTGGAAAGTGTCAAGATACCAAAAGTTCAAGTTGAGATATGAATTACTTTTGCTGAATTCAAAGATCCAAATTTATGACCAAAAAAATAATGTTGGCCAGAGGGCACGGCCTGATAATTTTAATTTGGAATCAGTTTGATAATTTCATACTTTTACGGTGTAAACAAATATTAGTTTTAAATTACGCTTCGCAACTTATTTCAGGAAAATGCGTGTGAAAATTTTCATACTGGGTTATTTATTAAAAATTTCGGATTTTCGCCATTTGGCCAGGTTGTTGAGTCATTAGTGGGACGCACTGGTCTGTACACAATCTTTGCTTCTTATTTCTCCTCTTTTTACGGTTTCGTAAAAAGAGGAGAAAAAAAACTTAAAAAGGTAAACGAAACCCTTATAAGAACACTTACGTGTCTGACCGTATGTCCGTTATAGTCGTTTTTTCTCGAAAGCTTAATTTGCTTAATTTGCATATTATTCCTAATACTAATTCGAATAATGAAAAATCTTATAACTACTAATTTCAAGTTTTTACTAGTATATATGTCATTTTTTTTAACTCACTCATTCGAGTCTATCTCCAGTTTTATATCTTCTGGAATTAAAGTAAAACCACCGTTAAAAATAAATACCAAAATCTGAGTTAAAACTAGATAAATAAAGTCACTTGAATAAAAAGTCGCTCGAGTAAAATGACAATTATCGAAATAAATTGATAACTCCTGTACATGTTGTTGTCATACATTTTAAAACACAATATTCTTAATTGCTAAAGAATGCCTTGCTTAAATATTTCGTAAATATATTGCTATCATAGTTTTTGCGTACTTTCAACAATAATTGAAAAGGCGATAGGTATAAGAAACCTTAATGGAGCGTCGTCCAAATTAAAACCAATCTCCATTAATATCGACATATTATTTCCAAAGCCAAACAATCACAAATTAAACATTCAATTGTCTCTCAGGCGCCCCGAGATGGTAGCGTTTATCAATCACGTCGGCAAATGTCAATTTGACAAGTGACGATCACGCCACATTCATTTGTCCTTGCCAGGATAAACAAAGTTCACGCTTGGGAGGAAATAAATAGGCACGATGTTTATAGATGTGTAGTGATGTTGAGATAGCGGGCTTTGTTTACATGTTTACATAATGCTTAATTCCTCCATTTAGAATTTGCGGGACAAAATAGTGACAAAGTAGTCTATATATAAGCGAATACCACAGCAACACATGAAAGTACAAAAGATTAATTATGATGATAAAACAATAACCATTTTCTGGCAAGATTGCGTGTACTATTTCTTCCACGTAATACTACTCTTTGTACATTAGGATATAAGAGATTTATAATTTTATGTGTACTATGAGTAGCGGTGAAATTTATGGGTTAAAGGAAGTATTAAAATACTAAAATATTTTTCTTGTCTGTGTCGAAAAGAATATTTATTTTTTATTGAAATGTACTTGTATTTTATGTAGTATGCCTTATTGAAGAATATTTAATTGCAGTATAGATATATCGAATATGTTTAAGAAAAATTACGTAACAATATAAATAATAATAGTCTTTCACGTGAACATATGTGTGAGCCAAAATAAAAAATTTTGATTGTCATCTGCAGTGGAAATTATAATACAGATTTTTCCACCAATGTATTATGTAGTCTCTTTCAAGAGATCAAGTTATATAGATTACATGAAGTAAAAAATAACCGAGTATTGTGTTAGTAATATTTTTGGGCAGATAATTAAGCAGAACCTTATTACAGTGTGAAATGAAGACATATGCGTAAATATTATGTCGTAATGAAAAATGATTGTTCGTAATTATTTATTATAAACAGAAAACCAAAAAATTTGTTCAACCTGAACAGACAAATCTACATTGTTTATACTATCAGGTTAACATTGAAATACTGAATATGCCAAGTAAGCTTTATTAGTTGTTGCTATTTTAAGGCTTATTTATGACGAAGAATATTTACTGTGTTAATCAATATACATTACCATCCGTTGATAACAAATGACATATAATAAAACTCTGATTATTTTAGAGCTTTCTTTATTTTCTTTTTTACACTTATCATTATAGTAGAAGCTATACTTCCAAGTATGCTTGTGTTATTTGTGTTACTAGGTATTGTGAATATAAACATAGTCATTCGGTATTAATATGCGATTAATGATAACATCATAAAGAAAAATATGAAAAAAAACTTGTAGCGCCCTTCTCTATGTGTTGTGCGGGGTTAATGTTTATTAAGATATTTAATTAAACTGTTGTTTATTGTATTATTAATAACCATTTTACTTTAATCGTTTTATAGTTGTAAAATTAAATTGATAGATATCTCGTTGAACTTTAAATGATGAAGAAATATAACTGTATTCCTTATGTAAAAGTCGAATCTTTTATCGATTTGAATCTTTTTTATTACCGTACCCATCACTAAAACACCTATGCTCAAATCAACGCCAAAAAATTATAGATAGCATGGCAGAAGCTAATTTATTTTATGTTAAACCCGAGTCTTGTTTCTGTTCCGATCTAATATAAAAATATGCACTTAAAGCTTTATTATGAGATTATTTTCATACATAGAACGATAAAACCAAAGAAACATAAGTCAACTTGTTTACATTAAATACTCTAAACTTTTCTCCTCTTTGTTCTTAAAGCAGCTTTTCAAATATCCATTTTTCCTTCTACTTGATTTCCTATTTGTTCGAAGTAATTAAGAATAACAACTTGGGTCCTTAAATTATATTATTTACACAATATTTCAAACAAGCGTAGGCTTTCTGTCGCACGAGTGTTCAAGATGTACGGGAAAATAATTATCAACTGAACAGTGATTTTGAGATAATTTTGTAAGGAAAATTGTGTTTGCGAAAAATGAAATATATTTTAATCGCTAAGACAGCCTCGCGCTTCTGTGTGATGTGTAATAGATCTGAAGTTTTAATAAGCCAACTAATAACTTATATGCCTTACTGTTTTTAGGTTTAAGTATTTCTAAATTATACAAGAATTGATAGATAATAGAACCAATATGGTAGCTGATATCAATTCTTGAGTTTTTAACAACACCGATCGGTGCAAAAAAATGACTTAAATTTTACTATCTAATTTCCATCAGAAAATAGACAACTTACTATACAATTTCAACAGTTTCTCGGGTAAATAATTTCCTTCATAAGCGTCATATTTTAGATAGGAAAAATAGGGGATGCAACAAAAATAAGGAAACTCTGTTCGTTATTAGTTCAACTTTACTTCTCGAACTCAAAATAATTGATTTTAAATTAAAAAAATGTGGTAAAATGCAATTTGAATCATAAAAAGTGCAAGTTATTGCATATTTAGTGTTCCATGCTATCAGCCACTTACTGAAAAATACTTCGAATTAAAAATAATTTATACATTTCACAAAAAAAATTTTTACGTATATGATTTAATTCTTTCTTCAATAAGCAAGAAGCAAGCAATAATACAAGCAATCACATCAAGTAATCACAGTAAGTAAGTTATACTTCCTTATTGGTGTAAATAGAATTTATACATTTCACAAAAAAAATTTTTACGTATATGATTTAATTCTTTCTTCAATAAGCAAGAAGCAAGCAATAATACAAGCAATCACATCAAGTAATCACAGTAAGTAAGTTATACTTCCTTATTGGTGTAAATAGAATAGAATTATCTAAACTGTTTCACTATTACATATCATAATTTTAATTAAAGGTTATTTTACATATACTTTACTGCATAGGCATTATGGAGAAGGATTTTTTTTTAAATAACGAGAGACAAAAAGGGACTACGCTTTATATAAGCTAATCGTATACTTAGCTGGTGCCCCCGACTTCATTCATGTGGACTTAAATTTTGGGTTTATCAGAGTTTCTTTTACTGAAACGTGGTCACGTATTTGTTCATCTATATGTACTCAAATTATAAAAAAATATAAAGATATGCTATATTTACAAACGCACAATAATCTATACATATAACAAAATATAAAACACAGTAAACATAAAAACTCCTACCAACTTAATGCCCACTTATTATAGCTACTTTATGTAAGAATGAAGTAAATATTATAAATACAGGGTTTTAGTCTGACACAATAAAAACAATGAAAGTTAGATGTAAAGTTTTTATCTAGCTATAATAGTCTAAGTTACCAAATAAGTATACTTACAGATATACGTACAGAATAGTTATCACAAATTGTATGTAATTATTTAATAATTTTCCAGCTACTAAATATCGTAGATAATTCAAGAGAGTGGCTAGATAAACTGCGTTTCCGAGTATAGCTGTTACCAAGGTGCCTCGTGCGTCTTCGAATACGTGCGTTCGCTGCGAATCATCCAATGCTATAGGGCGCGCCGCGGATCGCGGTGCGATTTATATAGGATATTATATATTTTTAACTTTTTGTTTATATTAACTTGTTTTTAAAGACGACCATGGTTTTACAAATTACAGTTAAGAAAAGTTTCCGCTAGATCGACCGAATCGCGTATTATTTCAATTAACATAACTTTTTTGTTTGTGTATCGATTGGAATGATACAAACACTAAGTATTACAGGAAGCTTGCCATAATGCATAAGTGAAAACCAAATTCAAGTCGGTTAAGCCGTTTTTGAAATTAGCATGCATAAACGCACAGACAAATAGACAGACAAAATTCTAAAAACTATTTTTGTGGCCTCGGTAACATAAGAAAAACGTGTATAAATTGTTGTTTTGAAAAAATATTTCATGTGCAGAAATAGCTCGTTTACGGTTTTATTATATGTACAGATTTTAATCAGTCTTGTCTTTAATGCGCTGAATGATAATTGACTACGTTTTGATACTTTTAAAATGCGTAACGTATTACGTAGGCCATAATTACTGCTTTTACGAAGTAAATTCTATAAACTTGGTAAGCTTATTACATCTGTATTATTTAATTTTTTTTAATTAGCTTTTTACCCATGACGTTTATGGTATTAATATCATATTACCACCATAAGGTAAAAATGACCACAGTCAGGCAGTGCTAGAAATTTCACTAATTTTTTTATGCTTTTTTGCTATCTGATTAAACTATGTGAAAAAATATAAAACGAAAGTAACATTATTTAAATGGTAGCAAATAAATAAAAAACTACTTAAACTAGTTTGTCATTTTGAAATTGAAGTCAAATCTATTATACTTGCAATTTTAACATAATGTAACGTATTTGGGAAGCACTACTCTAAAGTAATTGTAGCTAAATTTTAAAACGAACAGTGCGAGTGAACTTCCTACTCCCCACTTCGACACTGGCAGATGCAAATAAAGTGAGCGTCCGAAATGTTTCGCAATAATAAGGAGAGGAAAGATTTTTAAAAAATCCACCCCAAAGAGATTATTTATCTCATTGTTGTGACGTATTTACGAACCAATTACTTTTTTTTGTCACAGGAAAAATTTCGCAGGTCGCTTTAAATATTCGTTTTATGATTTTAATTCATAATTGTATTTGCAAAAGTTTTTGAATATTTTCATATAATCCTATAATGTGCAAGTTTTGCTCTCCGAATTTTGAACTTTGTGGTTGAAGTGTAATGTAATAAAAAGGTCTTTTTGCAAGGAATAGATCATCCTTCTGCGTTTTAGATTACTAGAAATTTTAAACTGCATTCATAATTGTTATAAGTTACAAATGTTATTTCATTTAACCATCTGGTTGTTCTTTTTCATACTATGGCAATATTCGCCCTGTATTTATTTTATTTACAAGTGAAATTTTTAGTGAAAAAACTGTGGGGCGTTATTCCATAATATATTGCTGAATGAAATTGTGACTAAAACAAATTAAAGTTATTAAAAAGAAAAAAGCAGCCTTTTTTTTCAAATTTGTTTTAAAAAATTTGATTACATCGTTACGAATTTTAGTGAAAAAATCATTTTTAATAATTGATTGCTAATAACAAAATTAATGTTTGGTACATGTTATTATTATTATTAACCAAAATTATAAAATTAAAGAAACTAAGTTAATTCAAACTGGTTATAAATCAGTTTCTGAATTAGAGGGACGCTCTAAATAGCTTAAGGTAAAATTATGAAAAAAAATATGTAAGTTTACCTAAACTTTCCTTGAATTCTGTAGCTATGATTTTAAATGTCGAAGTTTATGATAAATTTTATTATTTTTATATCTGTGAAAGGCAATATCTCCATGGTGAAAAGTAATATTATTATTTAAAAATAGTTTGATAGAAATATAAAAGCTTAATTCATTATGTATATTTTAATGTGCATGTAGAAAAAAATTCACTTTTACTTCAGGAGCTTTTTAAATGCTGTATGTGAACTATTTACCTGATATTAACATTACTTCCGAGAAAATATAAAAAAATAAAATTATCTTTGGTATTCCTAAAAGTAATAGAAAAAACGGTAACTGTTTTAAATTCCGACGCAATTCGATATTTAATGACTTCAAGGTATAAAAAGACTCCCTCTATTCGTTACTCGGTAAATTATTAACAACCCGTGATATACGGGTAAAGATAAAGTGTGTTTTTAAAAGTGCCGTGAACGTATGAAATGAATACATGTCTATAATAAGAAAGCAGAGTTTGCTACAAAGGTGTTACATAAATGTATTATATCAGCTTTGTACTCGCTGAATCGTTTTTGGAGGCCAAAAGTACGTTTTTATGAATAGTAGTAGTACCACATTCTTTATCATATAAAAATAATGTGGTGTTCCTTTTCTTTCCTTTGAGGATATATAGTCGGTTCAATTTTATAATTTAATATAATCATATAGAGTCTTATGACAATCTTTTATCATTATGTGTCCTTTTGACTACTTACGTTGTTTTGTAGAATTTTATTATATATATATATATATATATATATATATATATATATATATATATATATATATATATATATATATATATATAGCTTTAAATTGTTATATCATATTGATATTGTAATTTGTATTTGTAACGTGAATTACAAATACAAATTGCAATATCAACGTGAATTAAACAACTTAAATTGCTAATATGATAGAATTATAGGTTCGTCTGTTAAAAAAATGTGACAAAAGGAATAAAAAGTCAAAATGCAATGCAGAACATTTAAGAATTGGTAAATAGTTCAAAATTTTGGGACTTAGACTAGATCAGGGAAGTTTAAAGAGAAAATATTTCATATTTATTTTGCATCAATACACTACCAACATATACTTGTGTAGCCCAGTAGTAAAGCGTAGTTCGTCCAACTCACTTTAGAAGCTTGACAATTATCAAGTAAGAACGCGAATTTTAGAGAAATCACTAAAAGCAGATTATTTTTTAATTCATTAATTTTACCCATGAATTTTCCATGATGCTGGAATTTGTCCGTGACGTTTGAGACTATCGCAATACCTTTTTAAAAAAATCAATGATTTTATAATGCTCAACAAACAATAAGAGATTTTAAATATTCAAATTCATCTATTTAAAAAAAGACAACATTGGAAAAAAACATTCCGTTTTATCCTACATAAATTATTATATTCTTTAAGATGTTGCCTATGTACGTTGATGCGTATAATAAAAATTATTTATATCACAATTCACGAAAATTTATCCGTTTAAAAGTATTTGAATAATTAACACCCAAACACTGGTATTTGTGCTCCACTGGAGAGAAGCCACGTATAAGATCTTATGTGTTAATTCACCACGTAAATTATATGAATGTTGAGTCTGGCTCCTTAATCAATCTTAATTTAATACGTTCACCATATACATTTCATATTGGTACGTACATACTAACATATATGGAAACTAAGCTTTACGAACGACTTGTCAAGCATTTGTTCTCGCAGACAGATGAAATCTTTGTTAAAATAATGACACAAGGCCGCCAGGGGCATTGTGCGGCGTGGAAATAAAAGCTTTCCGAACAAATGTAGAGGAATGATGTGCGCGCGACGTTATGACGGACGATCGGTTGGGGCAGGGTAGGTGTGTGATGGTCCATTAGTGAAATGCGATAGGCTTTTTGTCAATAACTTAATGTTTTGAACAAATAATAGTTGCCAGTTACGGCAATGTGCGTCGGGAATGGATGGAGTGCGATCAAACAATTTATGAGCTCGGATGTTGGAATTAGGACTTAGGATATTAGACGTTTGGCAAGTGGGTTATTTTTAGTGGTGTTATTATGAAGAAGAAAAGATGGCAATTTTATGAACCGTGGTATAAGTTCACATCACATCCTTCAAGGCAATTTTTGCTGTTATCTGTCGCAAAAATTTGACGTAGGTAAATTCTACGATATGTCAAGGAAAAGTGAGAGAGTTGGTATTTATTGGGAGATTTCAACAGATAAAATAAGAGATGGTGCGCATAACTGAATACAAACTGTAAGCTCCAAGTGAGCATACTCAATGTATGTTACTTTCTGTAATTGAATTGACAGTATCATTGTATAATTTAATTGATAGCACGTTAATGTATCTGTATACGGATGTTAAATCGTAGTCCAAAAACGACTAAACCAATTTTAGCAAGTGAGATATCAATCGGTTTGTATTTAATGTACGAGGTTCAAATATTAGGTTATTAGAGATAAAAAATACTTCGACAGACATGCAATATAAAATAAAAAAAATGGAAAAAAATTGCTAATATTATTGAAAAAGATATACTTCGACAGGTCTATAAAAATGAGATTTCTTCAACCGTTTTTTCGTAAATCTGAAAAAATAGCCAAGTTTGGTGAAAATAACGGAAATACAAAATTATGTGTGCATCCGGTTTCGAATTATGTGTATGAAAATGAGCTACCCAAAAATGTAAAAGAAAAAGGAAGCTATAAAAAACTAAAACCTACTGCGTCAAAAAAAATTAAAATCTTAAAACAACCTCACTTGTTATATCATAATTTCACTGTAAGAGAATTGTTTCTGAATTGTTAAGCACTAGGTGGCGTTTACTTTTGACATATGCATTGGAAAATATATTGATACCTCAAAACTATACGCGTCCACGACTTCATAGTTTATTGACGATCATCTTTCAGTGAAATTACGACTAGCAAACTTCTTTTTCAACTTTTCAGTTTTTTTTCGTCGCAGTCGATTTTTATTTTTCTTAACTTCGTTTTTTTTAAACTCTCCAGTAAGAATCATTCTATAAAGCGAGTTTTTATACCGTTTCGGTCTCAGGAATTTTATAATAGGGTATCAAATAATATATGCTGGTTACATTTAATTTTTGCTAAGTATGAGACCTTAATTAGCCTTTCGTTTTTTTCACGTATTAGAAAGGAGCACATGTTTAAATTTTGGGCGTTATTTCTTTAGATGATCGTCACAGACAAATATATAAATAGAAAATTTTTAATGTCTTTCATTTGATGTTAATAATAATGATAGTTTTGTCATTTCTATTGGGAATAGAGGAGCATTATTTTAATTTTTTTTTATATTAGTATACTCATACATGATTTTACAATTTTTGCACTCTTCCATATCTTCTTTCTGAATTGTTATATATACATATATATATAAATATATATATATATATATATATATATATATATATATATATGTATGTATATATATATATATATATATATATATATATATACATATATATATATATATATATATATATATATATATATATATTTATTTATATGTATGTATAAGCAAAAAGTCTTGGCTGCTTAATCGTAAACTCTTTAATAATTTTTTCTCATTATTTACAAAGATGTTTGCTGTAATAAGTAGATCACGTTTCAATTGGATAACACAACTACTCTACCATGAAATACTTATCATTAACTTTTTTCATATTAGTATTAGTTTCAGAGTGTTTTGGTACTTTATTCTTATATGATAAGAATACAAGCGTTTACAATTGTTAAATAGGATCTATTTTTCACCACACGTAACAATTTGATGTAAAATGTTATATTTTTCGTAATTAACTCGTACAGTACTCGTTTTGTTCGTATAGACCCATCATCCAGCTATTCTATCTTACCAATTCGTTTCAAATGGTTCAATATTCTTAGTTTACTAACGTCAAGTCTTGCCGTTAATGATACTTATAAATGTATCTGCTTTCGCTGCAGGTTTCATTTCATCATTATTCACTTTGCTCTTAGGTTACGCGCGCAGATAACTTTTGGAGGTCAAAGTTATGAACAGTACATGCATTTATTGGACTCATCCTCGTCCAACACTTCATCGATAGACCAAGCTCTCCGAAATGCAAAAATTACACTACGAAACCCACACTCGTAATAAAGCAAACTTTTGACTTAACCAACCTTACCAAATTTAATATTCAAAAAATATTTCGATTCACAAGCTCAAGGAATTTAAAGAATCAAACTTGTTATTTGAAAACATTTCATATTTAAATGACCTATTATATGTGTATGAATATATATATATATATATATATATACACATGAAATTTACTTTATTTTATTTCCTATCAATTTGTTGTCTGTTAGTTCACGAGCAAATATGTAAATGTATTTTTTTGGAATTCAACATGTGACAAATGGTATATTGCTTCCTAATGTAGAAACACATTAAAATATTCATGATTCCCATAAAAAATGCTTAAAAATTTCACATTTAGCAATTATACGAATGCACTCGTGCATGATTGAAAAAAAACAATTCTTTCATTAAATATTTATAGCCAAATTATTAAAGAATAATCGAATATTCCAATATTATTTTAACTACTTATGGAAAGTTAGGTAACAAAAATGCGTAATATATGTTCTACAAATACCCTACATATTCACAAAGTTTCCTTATATTTAGAATTTGTTAGTGATCTATTCCTGTTACTACCATTGTTATTATGCTCGTTACATGGTTTTTTTTATAATTTTTTTTAATATGTATTCGATTAACTATCTGACCTACCCTATCTAATTTTGATACAGCACTTTAACTTGATTCTAATAATTTGGTAGTAGTTTCTGAATAAAATTCCCAATTATAGATATTTTTAATTACCCTTAAATACACGTAAAATAACCAGGATACCCCAATTTATAAAGGCCGTAATTTTCACAGATTAAGATTAAGAAACAATTGAGTGTTGTTTACAAACTTTTTTTAAAAAACCATATCATTTGCATCGCATATAATTTGCTAAAAAATTCTTAATAAAATTTAATATATGCTTTGTGTCTAATAATACGAATAATATGACGAAAAGCGTGAATAAATAATACGAGGAAAAGCTTCATTGGGAAAAAAACAATTTTCTACACATTTGGCACCATTTCCCTATAATTTTGATAATAACGCAAAACAACGGTTATAACCCGAATGATAGTGTTTGAACAAAATAACTTGAACCTAATTTTGATAGATACACATTTTTTTATTATTAGAAAGTTTAATATATATTAAGGTTCTCAGTTCAAAACTAATGAAAAATAAAATGAACCAATCGGAGGAAAGATTTTTTTCTCTTAACTAAGATCATCACAAAGGGTTATTATGGACTCACAAGGGGTTATTATCATTACAAGGGATTATTATGGACTCCATGTCCATAATATCTCCTTGTGATGACAGTGGTCATGTAACTTAATTTACTTTACATTATTTTGCTCCATACTGATTTGTGTAGACACCGATATATGCAAATTGGAAGCTCGATTAATTATTATAAATTAAATATTACGAATTCCTTTCTAACCGAGATAAAAATTGTATTGCAAAAAAATAGACGGTTATTACTCAAATAAATTTAGAAAAACTGAGAAGATTTTGAAACAATGTACTAAAAGTAATATTAGGAGCACCATGCATTGTTAAGAACTGTGAGATTAATATAAACCTTTAAACATCTACTACAAAAGAAAAAGCTAAAATAGAAGAAGCTAAAATAAGGAAAAGATTAAAATTATATTAAAAAATTTGCAATTATGTAAACATTAACCAAATTGCAAGGATATATAAGATATCAATGGTAAAAACGTCTTTCCTGATCGGGACTAGACTAGAAACACTACTCTTGATTCTGTTTTAATTATGAGTGTTATTTGTATCAACCAACAACAACTTTGCCGATGTATAAAATATGATCACTTTTTAGCAGCAGATGCCAGTGGGATAAAGACTATTGAAAGGATATAATTGTTCCTACCACACTTAACTTCTTAAATCTATGTTAAAATAAATTGCATGACAGTATACCAAGTTACCTTAATATCAATTGCAATAAACTATTTTCATTTCAGGAAATATTTGAAAAATGTACATGCAAAATTCCGAGGGAGCAACGATTCAATAAAACCGTACCTATTTTCTAGAAAAAAGCCTCCAGTTTCTCGCGTCACGTTTCTATTTCACATATTTACGGACATGCTAGAGTCCGCCGCTATCGCATGAAATCCTGCTTTCACAATCGACTGTGACAACGGTGCCACGAGCCGTAGCGTCTTCATAAAAATGCGTCTCGGGTAGCCGTCGAGAACGAGCGTCTCAATTTATAACGAATTGGGGAGAGGAAGGGGGGTATGGAAAACAATTTGAGTGAAATGTTCCCGACATGTGGATACATTTTTTGAAGATTAGTTGGATATTCAAATACTTAACGTTTGTAAGGATAAAATGAATTTGTTAAACCCAACAGTGGGCCTTTTAAATGCTTTCTGTGTGTGAAAAGTGAAACGTGACATGGTTAATCCACTAAAATTGGACTTGTAAAACAGTTTAAATCGCACGTTTTCTTCTGGGGCAGAGACGTCGTCTTTATTTGTCATTAAGTATGCATCTCGTTACGAGGAAATGAAAATTTCTTGTGTAAACTTAGTCATGGACGTAAAATCTCAGTTGAAAAAGTGAATAATTTTCATTTGTAATCTCAGACTGAGAGCTTAGCACTTTATTTATGAGGAAATATATTCAATTAATATTTTTGTTCTGTTGAGAATCTATTTAATTGTAATTTAATTGAGTTTATTAAAAGGGCGAAGAAAGTTCATAATTTTATTTCCACTTTTTACTTGCATAAATATTAACATAGAAAAGTGCAATTAATACTTTTGTTTGTTATGACTTGACTCATATATTACGTTTATTAAATGTTTTGCTATACAGTTTTCTTCTTAAGTGGAAATAATCAATATTAAGTATGAACTTTTCAATTTATCACTTGTATGGTTCCGTATGTCAAAATATAATTCATTCGAGACGTTTTTCTCATAAACCGTTTGATGCAGAGACTTGAAATTTGGTATACTCATAAAGCATATTTACTTATATATTACTATATATTACAATCATTTACATTTCACAATATTTATGAAGATATTTCATAGATGGCAAATGAAAAAGTGTTTTGAATTTCATAAATTGCAGAACATCAATTGAAAGAATCCAAAAAACTTTTTTTTTCAATTTTATTTAAGATAGTTTTAGAGATATTGGTGAAAATGTCTCCAAAAATATGTTAATAAATGTCTAATTATATGTTTAATAGTGTGTAATTATATCTGTGCATCGTACTTTTCTTGTGCGAGTTTTACTTGCATTTTAGAGTATTAATTTTCTTTAATATTTGACATTTTTTCTATATGATAAATTCAAGAATGTATCAAGTTGCTTATAAAACTCTCAATAAATATAAAAAAAGATACTTGACCTAATAAACGTAAGATCGGTTAAAATAAATAGAAGTATGTATCATGTTGCTTATAAAGCTGCCAATAAATATAAAAAGATATTTGACCTAAATAAAGTAAGATCGGTTAGTTAGTACAAAACTGAAGTTAAATATTTATTAATATGTTACATAAATTTTCAAAATATGATCATGTGTTAATATGTATGATTAATAAATGATCATATTAATCATAGACACATAATTAATTTTTTCGTGAATTAATATACTTTGTAATACTTAGTACACGAGTTTATTATTGTAACTACAAAAGTACAGAAGATTGGTATTCGACACTTTATGTAATCGACAGTAATACTTGACACTGAATATAAAATAGGGGATTTAGTCACCATAAAATAATTGCCAGATATGTGGGTAGAAAATATTGTCGAGACAAGTTTCTAGTATAACTTCCTAAAAATTAAAAAAAAATTGTTTTACACAGTTGACTAGTTAACGACTTTAAATTATCTATACTAAATGATCGATTTGTTCGCTTGTACCGGTTTTATTACTTACAGATTTTTAAATGGTTGGAAGTCTGATCCGAATATCTAAATACGAGTATGTCGTAATTTTTCTTTATTTCCATTTTTTTATTATATTGATTTCTCACATTATCTTGTGGCTATATTCACGCATAACTTTCCTGATCTCAGATTATCCTTCTTTCATTTAAAAAAGTGTACATCCCTGGTAGTTTCACATAATTTTGTCAGAATCTGGTAACGTTCTTCCAAAATGGTCAATGGAACTCCTCAATGGACGAATGCACATGATTCCTGCAAAAATAAAATAATGTTTGCACCGTTATGAAAAGAATATTACTATCACACTTGGAGCCGGGATCTAACCATATAGTCCGAAAGTAAGCTCTCTACGAGGTTACGACTACATCATTAAATTCTGGTCACTAATTGCAAATATACAACTCCTTACGACATGTCATACGAGATCAAAATCGATAAAACTATCATGATGCCGAAAGAGGATAATGTTATTGATCAGATATATCAATAACATTATGTATATATGCATGCTTACATGTATATATGTTAGTACATATAAATACATTCAAGTTCATTAAGCACTGGAAATTCCTTCTTCGATTTTAATAAATTAGATATCATTCGTAAGTTCGTGATATTCAAGGTAACAGTTTGTAATCTCAACTAATATTTTAAATGCAAAGTTGGGTTTCTTTGTTCTTTTTTCACGTCTTAACAGAGTAATAGATCGAGATAGTTTTTTTATCCGGAGATAGTCGGTTGGGCCGAAAAATGATATAACCAACCAGGAAAATTATAATTTGAAACGAAAATTATGCAATGGGAATAACAAAGCAACGTCGCAACGGAGTCATGGAAAGACGCGATTTTTTGAAACACTGTATAAAGTGGCAACAGTATGCAAGTAAAAAACATTTATAATTTAGAAGTAATTATTTTTATTTTCAAATATTGAATATATTTGGCGTTAATTACATGGAAATTTATTTTTCACAATTAAATGAAACTACATGATGTAGTATTATGTCTACTTTCTTTAGGTTCTTTACCATGACCTAGGTTTCGTTGTATTACAACATGTTCAGTTGATCCAATTTGAGGGGACACCTAAAATAAATAAAAATAATTACTTTAAATTAAGTTTACCAATCTAATTAAATAATCATATATTTGTGTGAATATGTTACATTATTTAAACTGTTATATATCAAACTTAAATCAATAGACACCGCAAGTATTTTATCGTAAGTATTGTAGTAAATCGAAGAAAATGAAATGACCATTTTACAACTTTTTTCCCTTTTCAAATTAAAATATAATTATTTGGAATGAATCCTCTGAACTTGCCCCTCTTTAGCAATTTTGATGAGGAGTTAGTTGCAAAAAGCCGATTTTCATGAAATAAATTTATAAAACCAATAAAAAGTTATCTTTTTTAATTACAAACGAAAGTTCGATCTGTTTTTCACATTCAAATCTTTCTACTGCATATTACAAAAGTTTATAGGGAAATTGGTAAATATAAAGTCTTTTTGTCAAATATGTACATATTATATATTATATTAATAATATGTATATATTTGGCAAAAAGAAAAACTAAATCAATAAAAAATATAGATACAAATATAGATAAAAATTTAGAGTACCTTATAATTCTGCGACTAGATTATGTACGAAGAACACCATTTTTTTTAATGAAATTTTCAAGATGAAGTCTATTTTAAAGATTTTTTTAAATTTTCCTAGAAAGCGACCTTCGTAAAATATCCTACATGGTTTTTTCATTCATTACAGAAGACGACTTTATTTTCAATAATAACCAATATTTACATAAAAGAGCGGCAACAATAGATTTTCACTGTTCTCCAACGAATGGTCCATTACTGTTTTATGTCTTTATCTACTCCTGAAAGATGAGACGTCAAGGAATGAAATCAGAAAGTAATTGGCCGTAGCCCTCGGGACTACAAAATTTACCGAATAAAGTAGCTATTAGGTTGGCTTTTAAAAATGCTTGTTAATATATTTTTTGAACATTCTTTTGTATCATCGGATATGAAGTGTTATTAAAAAGAGGGAACTTCTGATATGCATGAAGAAAACATTAATAAAAATAAAACTCCCTTAATTTTATGACTTTATACACAAAATTTTCTGAAGTATATATTTATGTATTTACATAGATATGCATATACATGCAAATTTTCCTTATAAACGACTTGATCGGCTTCGAAAAAAATCGTCGCAATATTAACCGTAATATTTGCTGAATCATAAATCACCTGAAAACTCTAAAAATGTTGGCTTAACTTGGTACATTTTTTGGATAAATAAAAGAACGAAACTTGGAATTGAAAAAGCTGGGATAGATATTTCATAATTTATGAAAATATCGAGTGTATATTATTGGTGTTAATTGGTATTTAGTTTAGAATTAAAAGTCCAAGGTTATGCAGCTGGAAAATACTTGTTTATGAAGAAATAACTATTTTTGGTGGCCTAAAATATTTTCAGAAATTTGTTTTTACTACACATATATGAATATGTAACAGACTACTAATTATTAAGAGGAAGGTCATTTTTAAACAAGATATTTACGGTAAAGTAAATTTAATAGAACGGGAAGAATTTAACAGCTTAAAGTACGATTATATATTTATTTGCCATTAATATGTTTATTTCATTTCAAGTATTTTTATTAAAAAACCTCTTTTGTATTTGCGAGTATTGCCACAATCTTTTTTTAATCTGATGGTTTGTTTTTCAAACGATATTTGTTAATATATATTGTGAATTTTTTCAATTATATATAATAATTACTTCATTCTTATTTCATTGTCTCAACCCAAATGCCTCATTTCTGAATATGTTTTTTCAAGATGTTGGTAATAAGAAATTCTAAATAATTTATAAAAAAAAAGTTCTTACTAAAGAAAATGTCCCATTATTTTTAGACTTAGTATAAATATGAGAAACATTTAAAGGGTTTTCCTGGCATCCTTTTCTAAAATTTCCCATACTGTTAGATTACAATTTATACAAATGCGCCTATCGATAAGAGTCAGCAAATACTTACAACATTGTATGTTAATGAACAAATATTGATTCTATTCACACTCCATATGAACAAATAAATTGGGATTTCTTCAAGTCTATCGGAAATTGTTTTTCTTGATAAAAGTTCACTAGATAGTACTAGTAAATCACGTTCTATTAATAGATTTGTAATTCAGGTTTGTATCTTACCCTTTTAATCTTATTCGTCGTGAGTACTTACCGGGGATAGCAATAAAATATTTATTGTTATACACAAAATTAATGGGTAGTGATTTTTTCTTTATATCAATGCTACTAATAAAAAATAATGTACATTATATTGTAATAGTACATCATCTTTTAATTTTGAATTTTTAAATTAATTTTCTATTTTTTTTGAGATCCATTCGAATTTGTTGGTTAAATCTTTTTCAGGGTTTTACACTTAAAAATAAAAGAAAAATGGAAACTTTACACTATCGTTCAGGTGTCAGGTGAAATTGTTCAGCAAACCATCTTAGCGCAAGTTCTACACGTACCTAATGTTCTTTTTAATATTAATTAACATGGATTGGGTGCACTGTGAATTAAGACAATTAATTTAATAAATATTTCCTCTTCATGGTTCGTTGTAGTTCTGCAGAGGAAACCACACTCGCTGAACAAAATACATGGGAGCCTTTCATAACAAAATTATATTTTGTGAATAAAAGCTAATAATATAGCTGAGAATAATTATACCTATTTTATGAAAATTCACTTACGACCTCTTGCACGTTAATGATAGCAGAAATGTTGAGAAATAATATCTGGTATGATAATAGCTGGTGCTCTACCCAGATTATTAAACTATACCATTACAAAATTATTACAGTGAGGAAACATAACCAAATCCAAAGTTAAGGTGATGTGTATGTTACCTATTAAGAAAAACCTCTATTGGAGTTTTTAAGATTTCACAAGAAAGATAATTTATTTAAATTGAAATAAATAAATCAAAAAGAAACATACCACACTTAATTTTCAATATTACTCTATGAAACAAACACTTATGAACAATATCTGCATAAAGTTAATTCACAATATACAGCAGGTATTGGACTTAATGTACAACTAAAACATGACAAGAACAAAACATTTCGATGCGAGTGGTAACAAGTAACCCAAACTAACTCGACATCCATCAAAACTTTGCTTAGACATTCACGTTTAGTTTAATATGCAAAAGCCTCTTCATTTACGACTTAAGCCTATCACATTTAATTATTTGCATATATTATTATCTTTTCAAAGTGAGCGACTAAATTTATGGAAAGGTCCATTGACCTATCAAATGGCGAACCGGTGTGATGTTCGCATACAAGATACGCAGAAGTTTTCGCTCGTAACTACGTTCCTGCTCTTATGTAAATTAAACCGCTAAGTCATATATACAAGTAGATAGTGGCAGTAATAAAGTAAAAGGTATCCAGTGGGAGAATATGTCATCTGGCCTTTAACTATAGTTCTATTGATTGTATTAGGAAAATGGAAGTAAAAAGCTTCATGTAATTCCGATATTTGTCATTGAATGTAATATAGCTTTTGTTTTTTCAGAAGAAAATTATTACAATTTTATAAAAATGGCCAATTTCTATTTTAGTACACTTTTGGTTATTAACATGATTGATTAAGTATTTCATTATGACACTTTTTAATTGGTATATTACACCGACATAGATCTAGTGAAATATAACACACTTCCTGCAACTAATATTACTCCGAGTTCACGTCTTAGAAAACAAATAGTGTACAACTTTTATTTGTATTTGTAATAGGTTTTTTCGATATTTAATTTTATTAAATTAGTGTTTAAGTGTTGGTTTCTGACATTCTGTTGACCATATACCATTATAAGTTATAAGAAAAATTTGTCAAGTAAATAAAAAAAATATTCATGCATAACCAAAGCTTTAAAAAATATCTATGGTAAAAATATTGAATAAGTTATGAAATATAATCTGTATCAAATAAAATAATGCCTCGACATATCAGTTTCACAGGAAGTAAGAAAAAGAATTCGTGTAAATAAACAATTTAATTTGTACTATGAATTTTTTATTTTTATCTGGTACGAAACCTTAATATTTATCGACTATATTTACGTGCAATATTGTTAGGCTCAAGAAGCTCCAATTTCTTTTACATCTTATAAAGAATGTCTATGATCAATCATTCATTTCTAGACTATGAGTACAGGAAGATTGGAAATGTCTGTTTTCATTTTATATGGGAAATTAGAGTAGTTAGTTTGAGAGTGCGAAAAATTGTTATTCAAAGTGTTTTTTTATTACGAAACAGATTGTTAATAAAAGTAAATGGTTATAAACTTACTAATATTAGCACATCGTCTTATTGTTAAGATTACTTGTATTATTATTTCAATGTCGCTCTTGTCATAGCTTATTTGGCAATGCAAGTATTTTCATAAATTATTCTATATTTTAAATTACTCGATATATTTAGCAATCACTCGTATCACTTAATGATTCCTTCCTAATATTATTTGCATTTTACTTTCACTCTCATTCTTTAAATTGATATGCAAAATTGTCAAAGTAATATTACAATTTGTTATATTCTCTAATTGTTCGTTTCCTTTTTCGAAGTAGAAAAAGCGATCGATACTTCATTTAACACTCAATCTCCGTGAACAAAAGTAGTCATAATTAAATTCCCTAAATTATTCATTTAATACAAAAATATTAAGGCCATATTACTATTTTTTTTTAATTTTAAGTTATTTGTATTGAATTTCACATATAATAGGTTTCGTAGCTTGACGCAGGTAAATAACAATATCGAAACTTATAACAGTTTCCAGGTTAATACTTTTAAATACAATATCATTTCTTTATAACCAAAAAGAACTACGTACATGGAATTCGTAAATCTACATACTGCGTGCCTGTAGCTTTGTGGTGCAGGATAATAATTGATAAAGATGATATATATGTAGCCGAATGGTAGTAAAAAGTGAAGTGTATTAATTATGATATAATTGTTGATCTGTCTGTTATCATTACTTGCTTTATACAGTGGAAATGACGAGAAAAAAAATGTTAAGTAACATTGAATATTTATGTATATATATATATATATATATATATATATATATATATATATATATATATATATATATATATATATGTATGTATGTACATGCAGCAAATAGGTTTCTGTAGCTTGCTGAATACAAAATAATACGAATGTAACGTTTAAATATACTTATTAACCAGAAAATATTAACAATCAAAAACAATTGTATATTATTTGCGACCTCAAAAATTGTTTGGTATATCAATCCTAGTAACTGTGTGAACATATATACATAATAAACACTATACTATAGGAATTTATGTAAAAAAGGAAGAAATAAAGTAATACATATTTGCTATTAATTGAGGAGAATGAGGTTTGGTATTGCGTTTTTTTAATCGAATAAACTTACAGACGGATATACAGACATATTAGCATTGTATGCTGATACGTCTGTATGCAACTATTCAAGGACTGCGATTTGATCATCAGGTAAGAAAGAGAGAGAGAGAGAGGTTATTGTTTTGTAATATTTTTTAGTTATGTAATTAAATAATCAGTCTTAAATGTTAAAGTCCAAGCAAATTAAAATTAAAATAACAACGACATAATTATGAATGATTCATTGATTTTGTGTTCTTTCTGGGAATTCTATATTTATCTTAGAATGTAGTGTTAAATACAGCAATTCTGGTTTTTATTAAAATTAAATAGTGAATGAATTTTTATTAAATGGACGTCAAAAATGGTAAAACGATCAAAAAAAACAAAAGATAATTTTCGTATTGTTATTGGCATTGAAATCTAAAAGCATTACGCTGTGTCTTCGAATATTAATAATCCAGATATTAAAAAAACGTATAATTTGATAAAATGAACATTTTAATTAATTTGATTTAGTAATATATTTAATAGAAAACAAACGATTTGATGTCGGATTCAATTAAATATCTATTTACTTCATTAAATATATGTGCTATTACACGCATTAAAGTGTGTTCACAGATATAAATTAATACTCGAATAAACCAGTGCACTTCATGCTTATGATTCCATACTACTATGATTCCATATCATACAGATATACAGTCAAGTTTTTTTTATTTAGGTACAAAATTTAAATATGAATAAAATATAAATTGAATAAAAATGCCAATAATATGTTAAATATCATTGGAGAATTTTAATCATGCGACATGATCAGACCAAATGGTACAACTTTTTTGCTCATATTTGATGATTTGGTAATTTAAATACAGACTTGATTTTCATTATTATAAGCTATCGATATCATTTTGTAGATTTTCCCTGTTTTGACGTTGACACTTGAAAACTCTCATTCAATGTCAGGCGTCCATTTCCAAACATATGATGTCGCGCTCTGCAATAGTAAATTAGCTGACATGCAATTGTAAAATGATTTTAATATATCGGTTTTTTTTAAAGAAATGTGAAAGTCAAATTTGCATAATTTAATATTCCTTATGGTTAGACATATATAGTCTTTGAATTTGTTATGCCCTTTTATATACCTCAAATAAAAACAAAACTTTTCGAAATTTACTTCTTTAATTGGGACAGCCAACAATCCGCTTCAAAATTTTGCGCTTTCCTTTTTAAACAATTTTTGAGAAAAAGTCTTTGATCCTCAGATGTGCGTATAGACAACGAGGTGGTACCGTAAGTTCCCCATTTCACTGTTCCGATGCGAAACATTAAAATGATCTCGTCAAAACCTTAATAAAGACGAGTATTGCAATTGAATCAAAATCGAAATTGATATAACTAAAAAGGTATAGCCGCTACTACAATTACTAAGTTTAGCTTTTTTGGGTCTAGTAGCCAGTCCAAAAATTTATAGTTTCACCACATCCGTTTTACTGTCCATCTGTATGTCACAGCCATATCACTCTTGCTATAAAGATGAAATTTGGCATGGTTATGTATATCCTTAAAAATTTGTTTAGATTACATCCCCTATATGATTTATATAAAGTAAGGGTGAGTCTCTTTTATTCAAATACTCCATTGTATGGGGTTTTAAATATAGGAAGTACATCATGAACACTTTCTCGATAATGAAATCAATTTATGAAATATTAAGCTTTAAAGTGATAATTTTTGTTAGAAGTTATATTTACGTATCCCCAACCTCTACCAAGTAAACTATTATTTTTGAATATCTGAAAAGTATTCAAAATTACCACACATACATAGCTTAAACGAGCAATTATCATAGCTAAGTAGACTTTACTAGTTTAAGAGTAATAGTCGACATGTAGATGGGGTCTTCAAAAAGTTCATACAAACTCCTTAAAAATTATTTAAATCATACTGCTATTAAAGTAGTTTTTAATTATTCTATATTTATTTATTAATTCGTTAATTCTAGAAGATTGAGTTGTGCCGATTGAAATCGTCCACCCAAATATGGTATCTAGATAAATGTTCTATCAGTAAATAGTATTCCAGAAGTCGTTGGAAAAAGTGACGTATACATCAGTTGCCAGTCTTATAATAGAAAAAAAGAGTAATGTTCAAAAATATGTTATCCACACACACTAAAGTCATACAATAAAGAAAGAAAAAAAAACTGTTTCTTTAGTGTATTACTTTAATATGTATGGATAAGGTTATAAAACATATGTACTTACATACAGCTTGTATGAGTAATCCCTTGAAATAAAATATTTTGGTGAATTTACCAAATTACAAAATTTACAAATCATTGATCTTCGTTACAAGGCGAAATTCGTGCATTGAATTGGTAAAAACATTAAATGGGTATAATTTAATTTATTCTGCATTATATACCAAATATACTGATTTTTATAATCATGAAAACAGAAATATCTAATTATGTTTTTAAAATGTAGTATATTATGTAATTTATTGGAATCGATCCACATAGATACATGCTACATTGTACTTAGCCCCGACCCCAAAAATCTCTAATAGTAGCAGTATTTTGTAAATTTATTTATGTCCGGAAACGTTATTGTATCGGAAAAAGATATTCAATGTTTTATACTTTTGAGTAAGTTTCTTCTTCGGTGGTTATTTGAAGTACGTTATTTTTTTTGTAAAAATGTTTTATTTTTCCAATTTATTGCCTATCATATATTTATTACTAAAATATTGTGAACATTCGATGAATTAAATATAATAATATCTCACTTATTGAACTTGATTTTTTAATTTTATGCCATCTACATACATACATGCATATCAAATTCTACTCTATGTTTCCAATTTTCATTATCATTAAACTTTTACGAGGCTATACCGGGAATATAAGACGTATATAATCGAAACACGATCACGGTATCTGGGCTGTTTCAAATTGATTGAATTCTGTGGTATAACTTCAGTTTCTATTTTCTGATTCTAACCTATTTTTAGGGGCTGTACTAGGGATAAATCTTCCGAAATAAAAAAATAAACTCGCAAATAAGGTCTGTACACATTTGGCACATAATAACTGTAATCAGACCGTAATGTGTTGCCAAGTCTGTTTTTTTAATTTTTATCTGAATATTTTCCGAAGTACTGAGCCAAAATTTACCTCCCCTAGTAGACAATAATTTTGCATATTTTTAGAATTAGAATTAGAAAAAAAATATTTTTGTGTTCTTCATAAGAAGTCTTTTCAAACAATAATCCATATGATAAAAGAAATGAGAAAAAATATTTTTGGAGACCTTCATTTACCTCACCTTTAACTTTTATACAAATATTTTGAAAAAGTTGTATTGTAATATTTGAGTTATTAAGATATAATAATATGGGCATATTATTTACTTTCAAGTTTCTAAACGATTCAGTTTCTGAGAAATCGGCTTCGAAATGTCAATCTATTGCTTACTATATGTTTAATAACCATAAAAACTTGGGAAATATTTAAAATATTATGACATCTGGGATCATCCCTATGGTTTTCCTATCACCATAGGTTGAGCTTTCAGAACACATATATCTTTATAACTTTATCTTGAGTTATTTCAGAAATAAAAGGCGGAACATATTTTTTGCATATTTTTATTATATGTCTGAAGATATGAAAGTTAAATTAAAAAAAATATGTTTTTGGGACTCTTGTAATTAGCTGTTTCAAATAACATCTGCATTATACACGGAAATAAAAAGAATTTCAATACTTTATTTGGCTCCCTAAAATTTCCAAACGAATAATTTGAATTTTATCTATTGCGATATGTGCTGGTTAATATGTTTTATTCAAAGATTTAATATACCACGAATAGACAAACATACTTTCCATTCAAAATTGAATTGCCCTTGTGTGCATAATTGTACATATATGTGAGTGACTTAAAGTACCGGTTTTTCATTAACGATTTTATATCAATAATATAGAAAATGGACACCTATTTGACCAACTGTAGTTAACAATTTATTTTCGTGGACCCTTATTCATGAACGTGCTTTCAATTTAACGTATTTTTGATAATGATTCAATTCTAAAGAATAATTCCCGTCTCAGAAATGATTATGCGATACCTCATGTGAGGCATTCCGCTTCGTTACATTTTTCTTTCTTAGATCTTAAATATTGTGCATTATTTGTACTACGGAAAATGTCAATACAAGCTCATTCGTATAGGAGATGAATATGACGGCCGGAAATCCCGCAAAAGCAAAATCTGTATCAGAAAAATTACGTACTATGTAGAAAATATATACAGTGTGTATGCAGGAAATTAGAAAAATGTGTACAGATAATTCAAAATTCAACAAAATAACATAATACCTAAATAATCTATAATTACTATTTATATTCATGTTTAAAATTAAAAAATAATCCTAAAATAATAATATTTCTGAGAGTGAACATGTAATTATTTCAATCATATAATACAATTACGAGGCAAAATTATCCAGTGTAATATGAAAAAGGAATTTTTATTTCAAGTTTCTCATGTTTTCTACGATTCTAAATTATCACCTTATTATTTAATATAAACATTATTGGCTTTTAAATAAAATATATTATTCAAATGGTATCTTAAAATTTCTTTTGACATTTCCTTTTAAAATTGTTTCATGTTGTAAATTTATTGACAAATAATTATGATTTATATCTTTGGTACTCAATATCTTTAAAAACCAAATAAAGTTTGAATAATTTGTTAATAGATTTTTGCCTGTGTGTCGAGTGTCCTACTCATATGAGTGATTAATTAAATTATCAAAAAATTTTTTGGTGTAAATACATTGAATCATTTCTGAAACTGATTTATTAAAAGTTTTCTTAACCAAGTTAAAATTGGTTTTTAAATATTCTCTAAAATAATATTTACATTTTAAGCATATTTAAAAACACATCTTTTGATGGTTAAGCCAAAAGCCCTTACCGCGTTTATCGAAACATTTTAGTCTTAGAATTTAAATTCATGATTGCGCTATGTATTTAATCACTTTTTTGTACAATGTATTTAATGACGACAATATTTAACAATGTATTTAAATACTTTTTTATTTTTTTAACAGTGAATCCACTGTATATTCAACAACCCATTTAAAAAAGTATGATAAATCCTCAGAAGTGTCTGATGAAACCGGGGATACGTCTTAAATATCACCTGCATTATTATTTAGGAAATTATTGCCCAACCAAAAGCCCTATAAAATTTCATCACAAAATGTTACAGTATTAATGTCTTTTACGGCGAAAACTATACCGGGAGAAAAGTGTAATTTTTGTCAATTCCAGGCAGTTTCCACTTTCACTCAATTTTAACTCTACATGAAAAAAAATCTTTTGTACGCAGATATAAATTGTCTGATCGTTTGGTTAGTATTAAACCCCACCTAAGTCGTATAATATTAAAATGTTTCCAAATGGTCTTATGATAATCTATAAAACGTAAAAAGTGGCCTTTTGAATGTAGTCTACATATAAATATATTCGATTTGTTATGTTTATTGAAAACCCGGCTAACCTAAATGTCTCGTAGAACTTATAATAAAGGCGCCAGTATCAATTTTCAAATTTATCAAAACTAAAATTTTAAATTAAGATTATTAGGATACTTGATTGATTTTGTCGAAACCTTTTTGTTTATTTGTTGGTCACAAAGATTTTTAAAGCACAGAAGAAAAAAATTCCTAGAATTAAAATATTCTCAAATTGAGATAGGTTTAAAATATAATGGCAGTACTAAATGGATGTCGCAATACACCCTCTAAAATATTTGCGCTGCTAGAGTCACTTTAATTTTTTTTTAAATAAAAAATACGGCTTAATTTTGGTCCCCAATTTGACACCTTAATTCATTCGAATATTATGTAATTGCATAATAAATATAAATAATTTTTTTTAATTTTAACACCATTAGAACTTTTCTGTCACTAAATAAATTTCTCACAAGTTTAATGAAGTGACACGCAACGAGTAAATTTAGTATTTTTGGCTTTGTATGTGAAATATGAAGTACATGGTTCACTGTTTAATTTTGCGCAACATATACTGGACATGTTGAGGTTTGAAGCGATCCCATTAAATGTAATTGAAATTACTACATATGCAGTCTCAGCAAGTAAATGAAGGCAAAATTTTTATAAATTTGCCTTTTGTTACACTGCAAAATTTCTTACGGGAAAACAACTAATTGGATGTTTTCAAAAGTTACTTTCTGAACTTTGATGTTACTTTCTGATAATTATAATACCTTCGACAACAGAAATGGAGAGTATGTACAAATTTTCTAAGTTCCTCACTATGTTCAGTAGAATGGGCTACTTTACCATTTTTTTTCATTTATCCTATCTACCAAAAAAACTGCCAGGTTTCATTATTGCATGATATGGAAAGGTCATTTATGTGATCTGGAAAACTTGGGTGTTTTTTAAATCTTCAGGCACCGACTGTACTTTTTTTTTCTTTCTCTTGAATGAAGCCATCAAGCTCCTAATGTTTTGCTGCTTCTTCTCAAGGCTTATAGTAACTTATGACATTTAAAAATAAGTTTCCTTTTCTTGGAGACTGTGGTGGGTGAAACATCGATGAGAAATATGTATGTACGTAAAAAGACTATGGTCGTTTTGGCATCAACTATACCTGAAAAAAAAATATGTTATAGCGGAGACAGGCTAAGACGACTTCCAATTTTATTAAAAATACTTCATTGTTAAACAACACAAAACAAGTAAGTAATTACAATAATGTTTGAAATTGAGAACAAAACTTTCGTTTTACTAGAAATTTATAAGTAGACATGACATGACTTTTCATCAGACTCATGCCGTTATCGAGACACGGCATATAGTAAACACACGTTTATTGAGAAATATATAGCTTTTCCAATCTGAGATGATATAATCTGGTTATCAAACCTGGGCTTTGTTCAGGCATAAACATACATTTAAACGTTTGTGATCATGTTTGATACGAATGGAACAGTCACAGCAAAAAAACTTAGAGGACACAGTGTCTGTGTCGATGCGCTTTTTGTACAAAACATTTTCCATCAAAATGTTTACTATACACCATAGTACTCTCAACGATATAACTGGACTCATATACGAACTTGTATTTATTTTTTCTTTTATGTACCAACGTTATATGAAACCAGTCCTGACTTTAAGAACAAATTTACTTACATATATTAAATTTTTTTCAGTTTCAAAATATTTTTCTTCTGAAACTTAAAATTAAACAACAAAACTTAAAACGAAATATATTTAACATGGTATGTATATTTGATCAAGTCTATTTACACGATTATTTATAAAAAATAAGTGATAAATAGTTAACTATGCTTTTACTTGTGAAATGTTTCTTTAATTTGATTACACCTGTATGTTACTCCACAATTCAATGCTGAACAAGACAACATTGCTTATTATAAAATAATATTCCGGAAATAAACACAAAAATTTACATATGACAAACGCTGATAAAGCCAAGATTATGGCTGATAATTATTTGTCAAATTAGTTTTAACTGTGCACATATTGTAATTTTTTCCACTCTCAATGGTGTCAAAAAGAATATGGTCTCTCAAACTTTGTTCGTCCATACGTAGTATATTAATTTTATGGTTTTATTACTCTACAAAATTACAAGTTTCCACATCAAACTCTTTCTGACATAAATGACTGTGACCTATATCTGGATAGCTTCGTAAGCGATCTTATAATAGTCCCGTTCTTCTTAAAGTAAGGACCCTAACAAAATCATCTAAATTATTTGATAAATGTCTAAGATATGAGGTAACATGCAAAACAATATATAGTCGAATTGAGTAGTTCCTTTTTTTTCGCGGTCGTTTAAAAAAATCGATATCTCCTCTACATATTTCGTGACAAAATATTCACTTGTTTCTGAAGGCAAAATGAGTTATGACAAACCGATAGACATGTTAGTAGCCTAACGAATGTTTTGAGATTCGGAACAGTGGAAAATGCAAAATTTTAATGGTCTTATAAAATCACTATTGGAATGTGAATTTCTTTATAAATGCAGCATTTAATTGTTGACGCGTCAAAACCTGTTTAAGGAATGAAAATCCGATAATAGCATTTATTCAAAAAACCACATATATACATTAGAAAGATACGGTAAAAATATGAATAGTAAATTACTGTGTATAAATTAACAAACAAACGTAATATATTGACAAGTGTAAAGCTTCGCTGTCACACCTGTACTATCAAAGAAACACGAGAGCGAGAATACGAACTAAATGTCTACAAGTAATGCACAGTTGGGCGAAAGTTGCGTGTCATGTGATTTTAATGAACTTTCAGCGAAAAATTCGTTTACAAATAACTATGTTTTTTGGCTATTTTTAATAAATAAAAGACTAGCTAGTTTATTACCAAAACTTTTCATTTCAGGATATTTGTTTTATATAAAATTAAAATTGTATTAAACTCTTTCTTTTTTGGATCTACTGTAAAACTTAATGTATAATAATAAATGTGTATTAAAAGACTGACCTCTATTCATCGCTTAGACTGACGCAAAATAAATCCAAAAGTTTTTTATTTGATATAAATTTTATATTTTATCACACTCTTTGCAATTTACCAAATAGTATCTATATAATAAATGACACAATTTGAACCCTGTGAAACTTACACAACCAGGACAATTAATCTATTAAAATAATATCAAAATGTAAATGTTCAGATATTAAGTCAGTGCATTATATATGATAACCACATCTTGTTTATTGCTTAACACGTTAAGGTCGCACCGAAATATTTTTACCATTAAAGACTGTTAATACATTTCCGAAGTTATCACACATTTTCTGACAGGAAATAGAAAATTTATTTAATTACGATAATTTAAAGTTTCAATTTATTCAACAAAACACATTACATCAAATTATATTATACTTTTGCAAATTTGAATTGGATTAAGCAACATTGCGCAAAGCGAACCTTTTCGGCACAACGTAACGGCTGCTACGGGCAACTTTTAGAGGTTCACGGTCAATTTGCACAGAAACCGATTCCGCTTTTAAACACTTCGCAAAAAAATATGTTTCGAGTAGAAACGCAGCTCACCAAGGATTTTTTTCCTTAAAAGTAAACAGAAATTCCTACGGTTATTTTGTTGCCCACTATTCATTTTTTGCTCTTAAAAGTTAAATACGTGTGACCAATTTGTATATTAAATAAACTTTCGCCGTAAACAGTAGTATTTATTCACTAAAATATACAGCATCTTTGTGTTTTTGTTTGCACCAAACTTATGCTTTTCCCAATAGAAGTATGATTAACATTCGTTTAATATAATGCCCATACCGTAAACAGGGAATGTAATTATTTGAATGTTTAGTTTTTAACGAAAGCTAAATAGAATACAAACATTATAAACAAAAGAAGATAACAGCTTTTATACACAGGATACAAATCCTTACAAAATGCAAACATACACATCGTTTCATAGAAAACTTATTATTTGTTTGGCGACTAATAAACCTATAATCACCGTTCACAAAATTATTTTATTTTTTATGTGTTATTAATAAAATTTTTCTCAATTATGTAAGCAACATCGACGTATATTCTTATCACGCAGAGATGACATTCTTCTTTCTTTTGGGATTTTACATGAAAATTTGTATATATACAATCTTATGATTTTCTTGGCCCTAAATTGTTTATAGCTTAAATTATTAGACAGTGATCGAAACATATGATAGTCTGAGGGCGAGAAGTCTTGACGGAATGGTTGGTAATAAGATGATCTTGCATTAAGGTACTTTACTTAATCATTGATGCGATGAGATCTTAAGAGCTCCATATATATATCGGCATATGAATGAAACTAAAGGGATGTTAGCTTATATGACAGAATATTTACGTTTCCATCAGAAAACGTAAATGTATTTTTTATTTTCCTTTGAGATAGCTTTGATATATTTTGCGTAATCAACATAAAATTTGTTGCAATAACAATTTTAATTATTTCTAAATAAATAGGATGTCGCCCTGAATGAGAATGATAGAAGAGGTCAAGTCGTCAAATATTTAAACCCACGCTTCCTGGATTATAGAACAATATACATTCTCCCATTAAAGGGCATATATTAAACGCTGTTTCGCTTTGTTTTCGACCTAAAACGAATTCATGATGCAAAGACACTTTAAGTTCTATATTTGAAATTTACATTTTGTTTATATCTTTGTATGTATCTATGTCGAAATTCACTTGCCGAAATTCAAAATCCGATATATAAAAATTTCCTCTTATATTCTATATATTGTTAGAAAAAAGTGACGGGATGATTATTTATCCAAATAACATTTATTTACTTATTTAAATTTTCAATATCTTAAATCTTAAATGTACATACCTTAAATGTACATACCTATTAATCAAACTTCTTGCCCATTAACGTTATGTTTCAACTATCCAAAATATTACACATTAAATTATGTTGCGCATTGAGGAAGATTGTAATGGATTTTGCATAGAATTAAAAATAAAAATAAAAAATTTAAAATACTAGCAATATACTAGTGCATAAAGTTAAGAGAAAAGACGTCAAAAATTTACTTAAAATATTTCATAGTCAAGGAGGATACATTAAGGGATATTCACATATGTTCATAAATTTCCCGGATATTTATTATTAGGACATATATCTTCAGAGCAAAGTGTGATATTGTGCACATCTAAGGTTGATAATTTGGATCAAAAATAAACTATGTTACAAAAACATTTCCACCCATTGAAGTCAGAAAACCTGTCGTTTGCGACCAACACAATTAGCGAATGTTAAATGTTTTTAAAGTGTATTTTGTTGTAAAAAAAGTGAACTTAGGTTTTGAATATAAAAAGCCTTACATACATATACTATAAGGCTGACGAAATATTTTTTGTGATGAGCTTGATGCCGAACGGGTCTTGATTATATATCCTTTCCATTTTTCTTAAATATTATGTTGTGTTGTAATAATTTATATCCATATTTGGATTGAGTTACCTACAGCATGTTTTTCTGTTAACCTAATCAGGGTTTTCTACCTACATGAGGATTCCATGTGTAATTAATGAAACTTGCATTAACGGGTATAGTAAATTTCGTCAGTGTGATGAATGAATGAATTCCATAATGTAATATTTGTATTATTTTTGTTTGGATATATTTTATAGTTTTATTGGCTTGATATCAAATACATATTGATTATGTTGAAAGTTTATAATCTTATTTTTTGGATTTTTATTTATTTTTAAAGCTGTTTTGTGTGATTTATGTAAAAATTGATAAATGAATTGAAGGCGATCATATATTATCTCAAATGAAGAAACAGTAAAATTGTTTTATTACATTGAATTGTACGTATTATTTATTTAGTATTTATGTTTGAATGATGTGGCAATGATTAAGTGGCTATATAAATTTTAAATTGATTAGTAAGTAATACATTATATATAAACATTAGTGACGGTTAATCACTTCTATAATCGTAACCATGGTTGTTATTTACTATTAAAAACCGTGGTTGTTATTTACTTGAAACTGCGCAAGATCAAAGAATATACACAAGAAATAAAACATGTTCTAAGATTAGGTACTTAATTGATATAATAAAATATTTATACATTTCTGTTGCATGAAAAGCAATAAAACGTTATTTCGTCAATAACCCATTACTAAATAAAACAACAGCAATGATTCAAAAACAAATTAATATTTAAATAATGTAGGTTCTAGTTTACTTATTTGTGATATTTTTGTTAAATTTCAGCACTTTGTAACTCCTTATGTAATGTTGAATACTCTCAAAGAGTTTCATTCTATTAGAACTATGTAAGTTTTCGGGATAAAAAGTTATCTATCTATTTATTAGCATTCACAATTTCAAATTTCGACAGAACTACGAGTTAATTGTAGACTTATTAATTAAAATAACAAACAATCAAATAAACAAATACACTTTAGAATTTACAACATAATTTTAACATTACAATTGTTATTGCGATTATAAGAAGGATTTTTTCTTTAAATGACGAATTTTCAGTCGTTGATAGTGTAAACTTTAATAGCAATGAGGAGAAAAATGAAACGTAAATAAATAAAGATATTCAATTATTTTATGAAATGTATAATGCGTGCAAATGTTTAGGTGTGATGGTGTTAATAAGGGTATAAAATTATGGTGATACGATTAACTTAATGGTATATCTATATGAAACCAATTCAATCTACAATGGGCTTTGCATTTAACACACTTATTTTAAAGTTCGATTAATTGTAACGAAATTCCATCATCCTTTTTCATATGTAATGCGAAGCATGAAACTTTATCTAATCTGTTTAGGTATACTAAACCCCAAGTGCCAACAAATTTTTCACATCAGAAAGCATATATCAGAAACATAAATCATAATATATTAAAATGCAGGTCGATATTTAGTATTTAAAAAAAAAAACATTAAATCAAGTAGGAATTCAGGTTAATGTGACAAGCGCATTCCCTTTATCAGTCGGCATACATTTTTAACAACCAGCCCCACACTTTGGATTGGCTACTCGCGGTACTTTATTTATGGCTTAATACTTGTTACTTATACTAAAGAAGGATTTTCGCTTATAAAACTTGTTTATTTCTCACTTTTCGGTTCACATTTCAGCTACGTGAGCGCAGTTTGGTAGTTGCGAGGTAATGATGCAGCGTGGAGATTAACTATCGACGGAGGAAGGATACTAAACGGATTTATAGGTTGGCTTCTTCAAGTTGTGGGGTATTTTATCGAACTAAAAAAATGTGGATTTTGCTAAAAATATAGAGCTGAATAATATTAAGAATTAAAGAACAAGATACTTATTCTGGTGTCATCGTTGGGTTCGCTAATTACTATGCGTTCAAAATAATTGATCTATTTTATGAATTTCTTATTTTGAAGCAAAGGATGACATTAAATATTTCATGTTTAACAAGGAGTGTATTGAAGAAAAGGATATTTGTTATAGTATAATAGTGTGTACTAATTATTTTAGGATCTGCAAGTTAAACGTGGATAAAATGTCAAACTAATATCATCGTTTTTAGGTATTTACACGGACTCTTATATATTACTGTTGGTTCATCTAACCGTTCACCGTAGCTTCATAGCTTGTATACTGTACTGTTGATTAGCAAAAAAAAATAAAATGGAGACTTCAAAAATGTTTTTTGCGTGTATTTTTGCAAACATGGAATAAACCGATGAGAAATGTGTTGCATTTTGCATGTTAAAATGTAAATTCAAAGTTTTATTTTATTGATTGATTTTGGATACAGCAGACACAGGGATTGTGTTAAGTCGTGACGTCGGACTGATCTTACAGCTGGCGTACCTCAATTTGGAGTTCTATCTCCTTTCCTTTGCTTATTGATGATGTTATTAAAAATATTTTCATCAATTATCATCTCTATACTGATGACCTACAAATCTATGCGCACTCAAACCAACATTCCTTATCAAAAACTATCGAGATCATTAACCGAGATCTAGTTTCAATTGGTCAGTAGGCTCATGAAATTGGTCTTTTGGTTAACCCAAGTCACTAGCTATTTCCATTGGTATTCAAAGACTGACTTCTAAAGTAAACCCACCTAGTTTACCAAAATTAGTGCTAAATAGTACAATAATACCATAAACGCCAACTCTTAAAAATCTGGGCCTACTGATCGATCAAAATCTTAGTTGGCGGCCTCAAGTAAATGTTAGTCGTCGTGTTTTTGACAGGATATACTCTTTGGAACGTCTTCAAAATTTCCCACCAACTAAAACGTAAATCTACCTTTGTCAAACACTCTTATTACCTTTAATTGATTATGCAGATGTGCTATTCTGATCTTAATGAAGAATATTTGTGCAAGTTGGAACGTCTTTAAAATTTAAGCATACGATATATCTTCGGCCTCAGAACATATACTCATATTTCTGAATACAGGTCACTTCTCCAATGGCTGGAGATCCGTCACCGACTTCAACTTCACATAATCAACTTCACATAATTTCGCTTTTTTTAATATAATAAAAAATCCTCATAGCCCGAATTATCTTAGTGGCAAATTTAAAGATTTGTCTGCTCACGGCCTTGGGCTACGATCTGAAAGTTCACTGACCCTACTTATTCCTAAACATACCTCTACCATTTATGAAAAATCCTTCACTGTCCAAGCAGCAAAAATTGGTGATTCCACCTCAGGAAAATTAAGTCTCTAAATATTTTTAAAGATCGAGTAAAAAAGTCCTGCCTCTACTGAAACCTTTTCCTTTGCACCCTTATCCTTTCCTCTCTTTCGCATCTCAAATCATGTCAACAGTTTTCAATGTAAAATCTTAATGTAAAATCTCTTGCAAATTTCAATACAAATTGTTATGGTTGATTGGAAGAGATTGCTCATGTAGAAATAAATCCGCCATATGCACTATACATAAAAGATGATAAATAAATAAATACTGTGCCTTTTACCTAAAAATCTTTGCAATTATCTTAACATTTCCCTAATTAAGCACCAAAAAAGCTGGAAGTCTGAGATATATCAAATGGAGAAATTAATAATTTATTTTATAAAGTTTGTATCTATATTACGTTCCTTTATACTTGATATCGTAACTTATTCACTTGCACAGACATTGACACATCATCAAAACTTATCAGGTCACTTTAAAGAGTAAGAAATATTTGTAAATATTTAGGATACTAATGAAGTAGAAAATAGAAAAATTCATTGACTAGAAAAAAGATAAAGTTAATATTAACGTATCTATCAAGTTTCCTACATATGAAGATTTCTATGGCCTTGTGTATGTTTTGTAACAACAGCTGTCGTTCTAGAAAATATTAAACAAACCAACTAGATTTGTTACTTGGCTTAGTACTCCTATTCAAATTGGATGACGCTGGCTTCTTTCTGATGGGGCACATATAAGGGCGCGTTTGAATAAGGGTTAAAACCTTATGATGACACGTTACGACGTACCTCTTGGCTAGTTTTACCTCTTTGTCGTCTCATTCCGACTTAATTTGTCAACTTTGTCCTTTTCTATCAAGATTATATATTTTCGATAGATTGTTTAGCAATATTTCTGTGATAAATTATATCATAAAATTAAAAAATAAATATTTCATTGCATCCGAATATTTTTTTTTTAATTTTGTTCAGATAAATATATTAAACATTATGAATATAAACTAGTTTATTTTATATTATGAAAATAAAAAAAAATGTAGTATGTGTGCACGTGACTATGCTCGCTAATACCTCGTGAATCGGTAAACATATTTCGAGACGGTTTTTAGCAACCAAATTTGAATGTTTGACAGGAGATGTTAGGATCTAAATGATGCAAGCATATCAGGATCAATGTTAGGCCAAAACGGTAAGTAATAAAAAATAGCATTTGTTTGAATTATATGCTTTTAGCGTACTCAAACTGCTTGAGTCATGAGAAAGATTAGACCGGAGTCACCATGCTAATGTCGATAGTACTGCTGAACGTCAAGTGATATATGTGTGATATTTACGTAGATTGATATGTTTTCGGCAGTGTTCAGATTATATTGTAAGTCAAGTAAAGGATTAGGTCAAGATAAACAGGAAAAATAATAGTAAGTTCTAATTGAGTGAATGAGTTTGGTTTTGAAGGCAAAGTGCAGTAGTAACTATGATAGTAGTGGTGGCAGTCATAAACATTCAGTATGATTTATAAGAATTTTTTATCCATATCCATGTTATACAACTCTATTTAATCCAACTATTTGATACAGCACTGTGCCTTTTTAAAAATTTCCGGTCAAAGGTCAATGACAGCAGTGGGGAGAGTAATCGTTTGCAACTTATGGTATGATAGACGGTAATATCCGGACAGTGTATTAGAGGTCACTTTTGTTTCTCTATATCATCTTACCGCTCTATTATTTAATGTATCAGATACTGATTTATTTCGGTAAAGCAGTATACAAGAACCATCAGCCAGTTGTAAATTTTAAAGGAATCCTCCAAATTTATTGAGATTAGCGGGAATGGCCTCTCCAGTTATTATATTTCCATACATCGCCAATCCATGGGGCAAATCCATCGCACAAATAGCGTTGAGATAACTGTGGCTGGAAATACTTTTAGTCACCATGTGTAAGAGTTATCAGTTAGTATTTCACTATTAAATGCGTAAAGACACTATCTACAAACTCACAGGTTTTTGGTATTTGTTTCCTCTCAAGTAAGCAAGTACCAAAAACCTGTGAGGTTGCAGATAATATTACTGATTGGTAGGGATTTCTCGGAAACTCAATTGCGGTGTATGCTCTCGTTTATTAGACAAATGGTTTTATCATCACTCTTTATTTCTGTCACGCAATTTTTCATTCATGTTCAAATACAAAAAGACACCGCCTTTTTACACGATAGTTTTATTTTGCATTAAGCGAATTATTCGACGGGCATTTTTCGTTTTCCTCTTTAATCCCACGTAATTATAAGTAAGTATGTCGGTGATAAATGTTTGTCAACAAAAATAAAAATGAAGTAATTATTAATTCTGCTTTTCCATTTGATAAAATTCTTAAATCTTGGACTTTCTTTGCGTAACTCTGGTTATTAAAGCGATAAATATTATGAATAAAAATATGCTTCTCTCCTCTAGCAGAGCTTTGCAAGACTTTGGCTGCTCTTAACTCATTAGTTTTACAGTTGTTATATGAAGACCTTGACCCTATTCATCTCTTTTAACGGGATAATATTGAACCAAATGTATGAAAAAATGAGTAGCCCAGAAATAAAAAATATAATAATTTTTATTTATCTCAAATAAAGTCTAGTTACTAATGGTTACTACCAGTGTTAGAACTGGGGTGATAATAGTATTTTCAAAATCCTTGGCCGTGATTCCTAAAGTCTAGAATAATCAAAACGTTTTTGCAACTTATGTTAAGTGAAGGTTAAGGTATATTGTTTTCTTTTTACCTGATAATTTTATTGACAAAACATTTCAAGTACTTTCAAAATACTGTAAAGCCTCGAAATACTCTATCATTTTCCATGTACCAAACATTATAGTATTTATAACTCGTAATTTTAGCCTGATGTCACAATTTTACTTAGTTAATGTTTTTTGTCCCCGTGAATGCTCATTGGCCATTATAATGTCGGATTTTCGTTTAATTTAATTGGCATGTCGACTTTGGATGAATAATTTATATAACAGTTGTTTTAATTTTAAACTTAAGTACACGTAATAACGCAATTTTAATATGTAAGGACCGTAAATCTGATAAAGAAATATATGTATAAAAAACGTTATTCTATCATCGACAATTATATATGGAAGCAAGTCTTCAATCCTTTAAAGCAAAGGAAGCCCAATTGATGCAAGGAAACTTAAATTGAAGAAGGCGAATTCTTCTAGAGTTTTGAAGAGACTTTGATTTATAAACCGAAATAAAATACTATGGGATAAACAGTTTAATATTTTAATGTTTTTGTTTGGATTTGGGAATTTTTTTAAATTCAGAGTATTTAAAGTAAACTCGAATATCTTAGACATGGTGTAGAATTGTTGGTTAATATTGGGAGTGATTAATTTAAATATGTTCTTACGAAGTAGAATTTATGTAGCATATGTAAGTAACAATAAATTATAGAAGAAAATTAACTCAACAATTCTCAACTAACCGGAAGAAAAGTTAATTACTGACGTCTATTTTGAAGAGCAACGTTGTATTTTGTGAAATTTATATTGTCAAGTTCAACAGATTTGTCAATTACATATATACAGTTATGAAAATATATTACTTTAACTTAATATAAATTTTACCTGTATTTGAGCAGTAAAATTCTCAGTTATGTGAAAGTATGTTGTATGTAAGATGTAATGTGTACTATATGTTTTGTTTTGGCTTTCGTAATTAATGTGATAAAAAAATATAATTCAGTCGAGTGTTTGTTGGTACAAATATAAAATAGGATGCCTTAGTTCTTTACATCTCTTGAAATCGTTTACTTTAATTCAAAAAGCAGAAAATAAACTATTTAAGTATTAGGAAATCTATTATATTTTAGCTAACTGATATAGTTTTAATAGAAATTTCTAATCAAATCAAATCATCGACCATTTATTTTTGGACACGTATTTCTTAAACCCATGTTTAGACCCGCATGGATTGTCAGATAACACGACTAAACTGTAGGGCTCCTATTTTAATACGGAGTTTTAATAAAACAACACTAAAAATATAGCCTTAGGTTATTTTAATTGCAAATAGAGTTAAAGTTTGAGACATGAAATATTTTAATATTTCATTAATAACATTCAACTAATCCCAAGCCGCATATCTAACCTCTAATAAGTAAATACAGATATACATTTAGAAATAGTAAATATTTTTTCCCTGTTCTGAAAGTTCAGGAATACACCATAAATATTTACATTTATGCTCACAACCAGAGAACGGCCAAATAAAATTTTACTTCAAATTTGAACTTCAGTAAAATGTCGCTTAACTTAAACTTCTTAAAACTACTTTACGCGTTACTCTATCGATTGGATATTTTTTGTGCCTTTTATGGGACAAAAAATTTAAGCATAGGAGAAAACGAAGTAAATGTATTCATCCGCACTCTGCTAATTTCATTCCACTTCCAAAAATATTAAAGTAGAATAATAAAAGTTTTAAGCACACACAAGCCCTCTATGGCTAAATTAAACAAAGAAAACAACAAGTTGAAGTCTTGGTGTCTTGTTGCTTTATTTTTAAATAAATTATATTGGACGCATTTGTTTTTAATCCTTTTAGAAAAGTTTTCACATTTCTTTTTGGATTTAGAAATTCTGTTTTCTTAATTTAATCATTTGCACTTTTATTTCAAATTTGCCGAAAAAACTGGTCGTTGATTTGACTTGGTCAAAAATTTCTATTAAAATAGAGAATCTATAATATGATTTTCGCACATAAAATTTGAAATAAAGCTGCAAGTGACTAAATTTAGGAAATGATATTTCTAAATCCAAAAAAATGTTATAAAATAATTAAAAACCATTGCGGTCATTTTTGTCTTTTATTACAAATAAAGCAACAAACGTCAAGTCTTCGACTTGTTTTCCTCTTTATATAATTTGGGTACAGAAGGCTTGTTTGTCATTAAAACTTTTATTCGACGTAAATATTTTCCCAAGTGGAATAAAGTCAGCAAGGTGCGGACAAATATTTTCATTTCCTCTTTTATTATATTACGGCTTGGCTTAAATTTCTGGTCCCATAAAGGATAAATAAATATTCAATCGATATCGTTTTGCGTGAAGCTGACTTGAAAAGTTTAAATTAAACGGCCGAAAAGGCCGCTGTAGTTTCAAATTTGAAATAAAGCTTCACTTGGCTGCACTTTAGTTGTGAATATAGATGTCGTATGTATTTATATTGTGCTTCTGAAGTTAGAGTGGGGAACAAGTATAAACAACCTCTAAATGTGTATATGTAAATACTTATTAGAGATTAGTTGTACGGCTTGGAATTAATTGAATGTTATTAATGAAATATTGTAACATTTCAGGTGTCAAACTATGACGTTAGTATTTTGCTATTATACATAATAGCAAAAGACTAGCAAATATAGCACACTCTATCAAACTAATAGGTAGGTATCGATCAATGTTAACGAGGACGGAAAGGGAAATACAACACATTTATTTGAACGTTCAAAATTAAATAAAATTCGGTCAGTTAAAATTCGGTCAGTAATAGTGGAATACACAATTACGCCAAGAATAATAAAAGTTCAAACAAATTAAACAGAATTTTAACATAAATAACAAGTTGACACCATGGAATCAAACAAAAATTACACATTCGTAATTTAAACTATCTTTGAATAACTAAATCAAAATATAGTTTTTGCTTTCACGGGAAACTTGTATCGTATTATAACTCTTATGACACAGTTATAAAGATAAACTATAATAGCCTAGGAAAATCTTGGTGAAAATACATAGTGTTTCAAATTACATACAAATTAAAAATTATTCTTGTGATTAAACTAATGAATTTGGTTCATTGATTTTTGGTATTCAGTTGGGAAACACTATGTAATGTACGACGATTCATTTAATGGCGAACGGTGAAATTCAATGGTATATAAAGCTATTAAATTCCAGTAGAATATATATAATTAATAACAAGTAACAAGCAATTTGCAAAATGACAAATTTCCAAAATATAATTTTTGACTTAAAGGGCATTTTATAAGTTCGAAATCAATATTCACATTCGAATCATATATTCATACACTTCTAAAACATCTGGATGGAAAAAAGTAAGCTTCTAAACTGCATAAAATATTATTTTAGAATCTATTTTAACTTTTTTAATCAAAATTTATCAATCCCGAAGTAAAGATTAGTAAATATAGGAAGAACCGAAATTGTTTTCAAAACTTAATAAATTATTTATATAGCTGAATATATGTAGCGAGCACTTGTATAACTTTTAACTTTTTAGATTACATGTAAACAATTAAGCTTCTGTTTATCTCATATAGTCATCCCCAGTGCAGCGTGTCGTATACTCTCTGCCAACTTATTTTTCATGCCACCCATTTTCAATCATAGCCTTCAAGATCAACATTTTATTAAAGTATTTAACTAATTTTTTAATATTATCTCTTGATTTTAAAATAAAAAGCGCTAATCGCATATAAGGTATGTAAGGTTCTTTCATTATTAACGAAAGATAATCCACAAGAAATTATTTGGAATTTATTTGCGATTTTTGACGAATATATATTTGACATTAAATACGATGCTAATGTACGGAAATAAAAATAAATTTTAGACGGGTGTAAAGCTCGTTAATAATCTTTTTATCTTTAGTTTTATTTACCTATTATTATTTTTTCAGAAACAATTTTGCTCGAATTGTTGAAGTTATAACATAAATTTGGTATTTTTCACGAATTCATAACGTGAATTAACAAAGAATAGAAAGGTTAACAAATCGCCAGTTTTGAGTCGCTTTAAGAAATTCAAAGCTTTAATAAAATTCAGTGCTATCACATTTGTTGCCCCATTACTGATTAAAAGTTTAAATTATTATTTGTGATGTGGAGCACTTTCATATTTCTGTATTATTAATTTTGCTTTTATGTTTCCATGTTATTAAATACACGTTGATCATTACCACAGCTGCTGTTTATAAAAATTCTGCATTATTAATGTATAAGCTTGAAATTATCGTGTCGCATGGGCGACTATTTAACTTTAATTCATAATTCAAGCAGAAATTTTATAAAAACAACTGTAATACTTTTAACAACGTGTATTTGAGAATATGTTACCGGAATATTATAATTAACGAAAAACGGAAATTATGAATGAAAATGGTGTTGATTCAAAATAATATTTAGTAACTAAATAGAACAATATATTTAGCTTTTATTAGTTTGTTTTATATTTAATCTACTCGTATTTAACTGATTATATTCATTCAATTTATCTTGGTTATTCTATTTTGAATTTTAGTTGGCCGGTTTATTTTATTAGTCTACAAATAAATACACGTCTACCAATCACAAGTAATGAATTAGCAAATTCTTTTGGATTTTTTTTTGCAACCATTTCCTATTCACCTTCTTAAATTAATTTTATTTTATCTTAACGTGTTTCGAAAGTAATAATTTTACAAATTTTATTTCAGCAGACTCGTATAAAAACTAAATGGTATCTCTCTCGCAAAATGTAAATTTATTCCTACGAAATATTTAATATTTTCACATACTAAGTGTTTATTTAGTTAACACGACAACTTCATTATTTACAACTTGGAAATTTTCTTTATTTCGTTATTGGAAATCTTACTTTTTGGTAGTATCAATTGAAATCGTCTGTACAACTTTTCTCCCACGTCTAATATTAAATGCAGTTAGTTCATAAAAATAATAAATACATTAAATCTCTCAGGTTTTCTTACATAAGTTCTATGTACCTCATGCTCAATACAATGTTTGGAGTGTATTGAGAATACTGTGTTTTTCTACACAGCCCAGGATGCGCGACAGTACCAACATCATCCAAAGCATGATCGCTGGTCGTTTATTTATTTAAATGCATGTACGTAAAACCAATTTATTAAATATCCATGTAGTATATAAATATATATGTATATATATATATATATATATATATATATATATATATATATATGTATATATATATATATATATATATATATCTATATATACTAATATAGTATGGATATTAAATAAATTTGTTATAATTATAAAGTAATTTATAAATTAAATAGGTAGGTTTTAAGGTAACTAAATGAAACTAAGTGATGTAGTATTATTTCTACTTTATTTATCTTCTTTACCACGACGTTAATTGTTTTATATTAATTGCGATACGAAAGTTTATGCACAAAAAACATTGTTACTTGCTTACACTCGTAAATCAAATATTAAATACACCGTGACTGTAATCTACGTACATAACAAAATATACCTGGAATGTAAAAGACTTACGAAATATACGAAGCTGTTTACCAAAAAAGGTACAGGAGGAGGTGTGACGTATAATATTACAAACTACAAATATCGTAAGCTTCAAGAAAAAAATCTTTTATTAATATTTTCTACTTACCTGTGTAATAATCTAACCGCGTAAGTTTAACCAAAACAAACGTTTTTTTTTAATATTAAGATTCTCGTCGGAATCAATGTTACAAGAAAAAAGGAAACGTCACGTCGAACTTAACGCGGGCATTACCACTGTTTTGACTTCAGATGTAAATCAAGCAGTAGGCTTTAATAAAATAACAGTATAATTTCTTCTCTCATCTCATTTGGATAGAGCTTATTGCGTTTAGTACAAAATTGTATTGGGCGGCGGAGAATAAATTAATCAAATCAGCAAATTAATTTCGCTTGTTAGAACTTTGGTTAAAAAAAAGGGAAATACAACTGACACACTCATCACGAAATCTCCGGAACCGTAAGACCTACAAACTTAACGTAATGTAAACTTACCTAAATAAAATCCCAAAGGGTAAGAAATAACGAAGTACAAAAATTAATACTGAAGTTCTTCTATTTTAAAGGCACACGTGTGTAAATTAATATTACTTTCTACTACAAATAAATGGGTATCCGTTTTACCGATTCTCAAAATTCATCCCTCATCAGATTGAAAAAGAAAAGGGTCTAATAAAAATTTCCCTGCCAAGTAAGAAACTAATGTATTTTTGTAACGTAATATTAAACGTATCACATGAAGTGCACTATGGGTTACAAAATAAATATTGGGTCTCTAAACAATATGCTCCATGATATTAGAGGCCACAACTAACTAATGGGTGGAGTTACAGTGCTTTTGGATAATAGTTTCAGACCGACTTCCTATTGTGCTGTGCATATAAACATAAGCCCTGTTTTAAGTCAACCACTTTAGGACCTGTCTTCAAAATTATTTCTTTAATTGTAAATATGCGTGTACCCTTCCGACGGGACTGGAGGACCGAGAAGATTTCTAACTTATTACTTTGTATTGACGATGGGATTATTTTGGACGAGGATAGGAAAATTAATATTCCGAGTAACCTTTGCGATGTTATGAAGGATTCTATCATCCGCACTGACAGAATATACCCGAATATTTATCAGGCCGGAGTAGATTAGAAAAACTTAGTGCTGGAGGAGATTATTACTGAGCTCATAAAATACGAGTCTGTGAACTCATTAGTGAAGATGGAATATACTGTACATTACTCTGCAGAGCTCTTCAAAGTCCTTGATCCAACAGGAATTCCACATTATGTACTCTATCGTAAAATTGGTGTTTGATCATGCTGTTATATAATCTGTTATTAGTGGCGAGCTCCAGAGACAATTCACCTGAGAGTTTGTTAATCCTCTAACTAAAGTGATAAACCAGGAATATTGTATTATATATTGAAAACCGGGAAAGCACGAAAAATACCAAAAACATATTTCTACGTGGACGAAGTCGTGAGTATCAGCTAGTAATAACATATATGAATTTTAATGCTAGCATCTCCAGAATCTTTACGTTCATGTCATATTTAAAGTGATGAAACAAAAACAATATGTCAAGTGGAAAAGATTTTATTCATTCGAACAAGAAGTAGCTATTCGTACGAGACATTTTATATTATTAAATCCTAAGTAATTATTTAATACAGGTTGTCATATTGTTTTGAAGCTAACTTGAATTTACATTAATTAGTGAATAGTTAGATCAAATATAAAGTATATATAATTTTACATAGATACCAGTTTACGGTTCGAGGCTTTGGTTTTCTTAATGATTTTATTTGAGATTAATATAATTTTTTAATCGGGACGGTTGTGATAATTTATTCTGCATTATTAGTTTGTTGTTGAGAAAAAAAACCTTTATGTGTATAAATGAATTATATGTAAACAACAATTATAACGAATTGTAGTACATACGCTAGCCATAATTTTTTTGTATGATTTTTGGTGTGTAATTAGATAGCGGATAAACCTAGGCGAGGAAAAACTAATATCAAATAATTTATTAGCGAAATTGTCGTTAAAGAAATATTTATCAAAATGAAAACACGGTGTGTGGAGATTTTGTACGGGTCATTGTTGTTAGTTTAACGATTATCGTTGTTCCCAATCGATTTTCGTTATTCCCAATTGAAAGCATAGAGCTTCTATGCAATATACAACAGACATTGGCCTTAATGCACAACTAAAACACAAGGACAAAACTGCTAGAAGTCAAGCAACCCGAAATAGCTCGACGTCCATCCAAACTTTTCTTAAACATTTTCATTTCATTTGATATGAAAGGCCTCTCAATTTACCCAATTAGCTTATAACATTTGGTTCTTTGCATATAGTATGACCTTTTTAAAGTGAAAGTCAATTTATGAAAAGGTTCATCGAGTTATCAGGTTGCGAGCCGGTGCGACACTGAATATTTTGTTCGAGTCGTAAAAAAATATTCTTGTTGGCATTTAAGGTACGCGGAAGATTTCATGTAAGAGCACGTTTATGCTCGTTTGTATATTAGGCCTCCATTTCATGTATGCAGATAGTTAGTAGTAATCATTATTAAATAAATTATGTTGAACGTATTATATATTGGAAAGAATGGTAAGTGTAATCTCCATCTATTTTAGGTAGTTTTTACAATATATTGAAAAAAAATTGCAATCCATCCATAGGTTATATTTACTATTTTATAAGAAAATGATCCTAACTATTTTTTGTGATGTTCAAAATCATCTTAACCATAGCTTTAATAATTATATTTATGATTTTACTTTTGCACTTTTCAATTGAAGCATTACATCAACATTAATATAAAAGCATAATGACATACATAGTTCTTATATAATCAATGGTAGTTCAACTTTAAGACGTTGGGGGAAAAATAAAAAAATTAACACACAGCTTTTACACTTGTTAATAAATACCGGGTTTTTGTTTTTCCAGTGCTTCAGTGATTATTTCTTTGTAGCTGAAATTAGGACTTAAGGACTTAAGGAGTTTATAAAATACTGTAGCTTAAGGTGGTATATTTACAAGTCAGAAGCTCATTGATACATGCGTAGCGACACCGTTTTGCTATACACCTTGGTGCTCGCTCACGAATACTTAAATATTCGTGAGGGAGCACGAAACTAGAGTGGGCATTCATACCAAATTCTTTTTAAATTGAATGGATTCTTCTAAATGTTTATATCTAGTAACTAATTGATTAATTGAGAGATAATCCTAAATATATGTATATATTTATATATATGATCTTTTTTACCATCATGCTGATTGTATACTTGTAGATGGATTTTATTGTGATAAAACGTTTTAAAACTAAATAAGAAGCATGAGACCTACGACTAACGTAATGAGTGATATTTGCGAGCTTCAAATTTTGAGGCTCGCAAATATCACTTATTACGTTATAATTCGCAAATATCACTCAAAGGTTGAGGTTACATATAAATTGGAAAAAATGCTGAGACTGTTTTCAGAGAAAAATGCTGTTGTCATTCGCAAATATCACTCAACGGTTGAGGTTACATATCAATTGAAAGAAATGCTGAGACATAATATGTTAATATCCATGAGAACTATAATAGGAATATAGCGAACCATATTACATTATAGCATTTATGTTTGTATTTCTTTCTTATATGAATTCTCAAAACAGCACAATATTATTTTTTTTTAAGTCATAATTTCTGTTTCGGTCTTTAAAATATGAATTTTTATTATTATCAATATGCGACGTCAGAAAATTGTAAAAAAGTCAGCAATAGAGAATTAAAAACGATTTTGGACATTATTTTTGCCATCGAAATAGATAAGCATTGCGCTGTGTCTACCAATTTTAATAATTAAATATTAAAAATTATATATATACATATATATATATATATATATATATATATATATGTATATATATATATATATATACATATACATATATATATATATATATATATATATGTATATATATATATATATATACATATACATATATATATATATATATATATATATATATATTTCACTTTCGTTTGATGCGTATATTCATGATGAATGTATATAGCAGTAAAGAAAATTTTAATGCCACATAAATATTAATCTGTATCCTCAATTTTCATAACATGTCTGTCTACTTGCGTACGTAAGGTGGATTGTTGAACTCGTTGCTTCGATTTTTGCCATACTAGGTGATTGTTCATCTCCTCCATACTGGTTTTAATCGATTTGTAAATATATGTTATTGTTTATTAAGAAAGTAGCTTCACCCATTCTTTTTTGCACTTTTTTCATTGCAGTGAAGGAGAATTTATACTTTCTTAGTTGTTGTTAGGATGTTGTTGGTGCTTTGGTTCTAATTTAGATTGCATTTTACATACGTGATTGCATCTTTTTTTCTAAATTATTAGTTATTAACTTCTTTAATCATTATGCTAGGTCACCAAACACGGTGGAAGGATCCCAAGCAGGGAAGTAATAGTAGGCAACTTATATTTCTAGTTTGCTTTTCTTACTATAGTTATATATATAGATATTATATAAAAGTATACTTCGCTTTTTTTTAAGCGTTTTTTCGATAAAATTTTCGAAGTCCAGTCTTTTTAATACAGCTTATTAAAGTCACAACAATTGTATCAATATACCGAATGAGTGGACTGGCGGTAGTAGTAGATTATGTCATACTTGCTATCCCAACAATGAAATTTGTTTCAATTATTTAAATTGTTCCTTTATGATAGTAAACAGTTATGACCCTTTGCACTCTGATATCTTGTGGCCTGTCAATGGTAGTGACTAAAGACAACACAAAACCTTTCATCTATATGAGACAATACATTTTTCGTTCCTTACTTACAAGAGTAAAGATGACAAATACTTGTGTTTATATATATATATATATATATATATATATATATATAATATAAGAAGTACCTCGCCACTCATTTGAGTTACATACTAACTTCTACAAATCATTTTTAGGAACCTTTATGCAGAGTATAATGGAGAAATAATGGAATTCATTTTGTGGTAAATGTCCTTTCTGTACTTGAACGATAAACGTGAAAGGCGAGCGCCGTAATATTTGTTTAGTTCTGTATTAAAATTTTATGCAAAGTTACCTTGACGTGTTAAACCCTTAATTAATTATAGGAGGCTGTTTCATCTAGTACTGTAGAATACGTTAGGGCAAATACATCTTTAGCTTTATTTGCCATCATGTTAATCCTATACTTTCTTCGTTTTGTGACATTGGTTGTGTTTGGAGCAGATAGAGTGAGACTTACAGACTTACGCTTTTATTAAATTATTTGCTGTTCATCTGGAATATCTTCATGTACTAAACAAATATATATATAATATATATATATATATATATATATATATATATATATATATATATATATATATATATATTATGGATAACATTTCATGGCCACATGATTAAAACTTATAAGAAAGTTTTGCTAGGATTTGTCATGCGATATTTCCACTAATACCATGAGATTGGGTCTATTTTTACCTTGTTTAATTTTATATGAAACAACTTATATACCTATCTAGGAGAAAGATTTAAAAAGTTTAACAGATTTTTATACAAAAAAAATATAAGAGTGCTGTTTTCACTTACTTCCTTTATATTTTAAAATGAGCAGGGTTGGATGTAATTCACTTCAGCTCCGACGAGAATTGCTTTTCATTATCTATTTTTTTTTAATTATTATATTATCATGTTCATAACCCTCCGATATAGGTTTGGTAAAGTTCATGCTTCTGAATGTGACATGAGAGGAGAGAGTCTTAGTTTATTTACCCTACAGCAGTTCATTAATTTTTCACGAATTCATATTAATCAACGAGGAATTTTAAGAGGCGCCAAACTTGATATTTTTTATTCCTTATTAATCGTTTTAGGAGTGCGATTATAGAGTTGCTTGATAGTTCGTATTCGGCAATCAGTTTAATGTTCAATTTTAATTGTTTGTGTTTTTCTGTTTTATTTATATTATTTTATGTTATTATGTGTAATGTAATGTTCCGCACTTTTATTGTTTTCACATGTCCAGCGCTTTGGGAAAACTTGTAAATTGAACATGTGGTTTTTGATAAATAAATAAATAAACAAATAAATAGAGCGTTACAGGCAATGGTTGCTTGGTCGATCTTTGGGCGACCACGACGCGGATACGTCAAAATCTGACCGAATCTTTAACAATATGTATGCCTATTTATTTGCCAAGAAAGTTAAGAAATTGGCACTATTCTTCATTTTCTGTGAAAATATATAGTGATTGGACAAGATATTTTACTACAAAAATATTCAATTTTGGTTGATTTATTTTGTATTAGTGATTCGAATCGCATTAATAATTTTTCCGTTTTGGATCGATTACAAGACTTAGGTATTACAAATATTCATATTAGGATCGAAATCTATCTGTTGATTTGGTTGATGCAAAATAAACTCAAATACCTGATTTTACTTTACATAAATTCTTTACTTTTCCACACTTTGAAGCTTAGCAAATTGTATCTGTACAATAAATGTTATAATTTGTATACTCCGAAATTCATAAAACTTTAACAATTAATCAGTCAAATTAAGTTTTTGTATCATTGATTTGATCATAAATAAATCATACCTTGTCAATATCCTAACACATTTGGAATAACACTGAAATATTATTCATCAGTAAACATACTTAATGCCTTCCCTGAGGTTGTGACAACTTTCCACGATATCCTGATATTGAAAATTGATTTTATCAAGTTAATAATGATTTAAAATTTCGATTCATTCAACAAACTTCCACGTAAAATTATCCTTCGCTTTTACAAACCCAAATTTAGTTAAGCAACATTGCGTAGCGCGAATATTTTTGGCAGAGCTTAACGGCTGCTGTGGGGTAACTTTTAAAGCTCCGTGGTCAATTTGCGTAGAAAACACATCGCTTTACAGCGCAGGAAAAAGTATGTTAAAGTGTTAAAAGTAATCAGAGTGTCTGGCGGATATTTCGTGGCTCACGGTGAATTTTTTGCTCTTGAAAAGTCTTTAATCGCATGCGTCCAATTTATTTCTTTACTAGATTTTCATTGTGAACGGCAGTATTTGTTCATTGGAGTATACGTCTTTGTCTATTCATAGCTTATAAATTAATATAAAAAACTAACATCTACGTGGCTTTATAACAAGCTTAATGTTACGTAGGCAACTAAGAACTTTGTCATTTCGGTTTATATTTTTTACGTAACAACTTAAATATATCCACCATAATATAAGTACCATCGTTATCTATTACTTGTCACCAGCATTAATGCAGAGATAAAATTCTGCTTTGCAGAATTCTTTAAGCTTTTAGCTGACAAAATAGGGAGTTTCCACATTAAAATGGTGAGTGTCTTTATTTTTTTTATTCTTCAAATAATTAGGGAAACAGTTGACAGTCAGAGGGCGAGAAGTTTGGAATGTAAGGTGGATAATGGGACAGTCTCGTAATAAAGGTACTTTAGCCGATCATTGACTTAATGGGAACTTATGAGCTCCACGCATATATCGGCTCTGTTTTGAAGTTGTGAGGAGTTAACTCATGTGTTAGCCAAACAGGATATTTCCCGTTTTTGTTTCAACAGCATTAAGTTTTTTCTACTGCGTTATGCGAACATGAGGGTAGCTCTTCTAAATATTATGATCTTAACATGGGATCGGTCACAATAACGTTTTTGATTTTTCTAACTTTAAGATAGGAGGTCACCATAGATGAATGTTATCGAAGAATCAAAATGTCTTTCTTTCTATTTTTGAAACCACTTTATGGCTGTTTCATAGAAATGTACACTTTTATATATCGTTGTTTCACATGTTTTTCATTCTAAATGGAATTTAATGAAGCAATGAAAACCTTAAGTTATTTTCATGAAATTTTCGATTTTGTTTATCTTTACTCATCGATAGTATGTTGATCATCCAACAAAAGATTGAACGCTTCCCTTTATGTACGTCCTATTAGAACAAAATTCCAGAAATTTCTGGACAAAATGAGGATTTTATTAAAAAATGAACACCTTAAACTTAATATGTATTAAGCAAATTAGTTGCTCGTTAACATTTCATTTCAACCAATAACATATTACTTCTTAAATTATATTTTGCATTGTAAAAAATGTAAATGAATTTTGTAAAGAATAAAATAAAAAGTCAGTTGAAGTTACTAACAATGTACTAAAATAGTCTACAAAGTAACAAAAAAAGTTAAATATCGACAAACAGGAGGATATAAACAAGACTTTTTGGATAAATGGTCGTTAAATTGTTCATACGTTACAAATAGGCACATTTATAAACAAATATTACACAAAGAGAATATTTATCGGTATATATTCTTTCAAAACGAAATTCGACACCATTCACGCTTAAGGCTGACAATCGGAATATAAGATAGGTTGGGTTACGAAAATAAATTAACTCATGGAAGAGGAGGCAGAGTACCTGTCTTTTATTGCGGTTAAATAACTAACCCGTTCGGATGCTGTCCATAATTCGTAAACCTCTCTTTTTTTTCTATGCACATTCGACATTAAATGTTATTTAAGCGATATTTGGTAAAATCAGAGTAGTGTACGACTTAGAGCCTCAAAAAACCTGTCAGAGTTATTGGCACATATGAATTCGAGTTTTTTTTCGTAAAGAGGAAATACTTAAAAAATAATAGTTTGAAAATATTCAGCTCAAAAGCATTTTTATAAGCCTGATGCCGGACAAGCCTAGATCGTATATCCCTATCCTTTTCAATATTACGTCATATTATATTCAAACAATTTGTGTTCAGGTTTTAATAGTGTTTTGGTGTAGGACGTATATATATATATATATATATATATATATATATATATATATACATATATATATATATATATACATATATATATATATATATATATATATATATATATATATATATATATAAATGTATATACACACACATGATTAACATAAATAAATGATGTATGTTTTATGGTACGTCTTCTATTTATATAACTCTTACTTATTTTTAAAAATAAAATACGCTTTAAAACTTGTGTAACGATACAGGTGGAGTATTAAATGGATTTAAAGGCTTTTTTTTCACTGAGAATATGTTGAAGAACACACCTTGTTATTTTATAATAGTGGGAGCCAATTATTTTAAGATCTGCAGGTTGAATTTGGATAATAACTTAGACTAATGTAAACATTTTTAGGTATTTACACTGACCCTTATATATTACCGTTGGTTCATCTAACTGTCTACCGTAGATTCATAGCTTATATATTGGCACGTATATAATTTCACTTGTCCAACACACTTTAATAGCTCATACATTCTACGGCTTATTAGCTTCAAAATTTGCAGGTGGAAACTTCAAATATTTTTTTCATTGTCCTTTTTAGACATGAGATACATCCATGAAAAAACCAACACTTAACCGCCAAGTGTCGTAAAAAGAATTACAAATTTTATTCAAAACCAATTTCAAATTATTGAGTAGATAAAACACCTATAAACAAATTTTAAAGAAATATTGAAAAAAAAATTTAATAAAATTGTCCGAAAAGACAAATTTGGAGCATCGGTGAACAGTTTTAAAATGAATCTAAATATGTGTAAGGACGAATGGGTGAGATATTGAAATACGAGAGTGTAATTTGTGTTAAAATTTCGTTCGTTCATTTGCAATTTGCTACTTTTGATTTTACTGTTCGAGTTATTTATGTCAGAGAATCGTGAGCGAAAATGAAGACATAATATAATGAAGGATATAAAAGAAGATACGAAGAATTCATTCATGAGAAGAGAAAGTTTATATGTACATTGTGAGTTATAAATTGTACTATATGGTTAATTTCATACGATAAATGAAAAAAGTAAGATTTATCGAAGGAGAAAATGCACCTCATGTGTCATTTAACTAAGTAATAGAATAGAGGTATTTTGAAAATTATTTCTGATAAAGAATCAAGGGATAATAAAGTAATTTTTTTTTAATTTATAAGTGCGTATTATGAATATATTTTACCAAGTTGGGAAGTGAGCATTATTTGATGTTTCACGGTGATTGATAAACGATGTATATATCATAATAAAAACAAATATTAAATACAAATGTTATACCCGAGGAATTCCACCGAGGAAAACTCCACCCGAGGGAAACTCCAGTAAGTAAATATTTCTTAATACGTTTCCATAAATAGCGTATTATACCTATCCTTTCAACCTGATTGTTTATATGTAGCCGTAAAAAGTGAGGTTGAAGGTTTAATTTTATTTAATAAAAAATTATATGCCCATAATCTTCAGCACAGCATGTTATCTAATAGCATATGGTGTCAAAATATAATATTAAAATTATTCATATAGACATTTTCAATAAATTTAATTAACCTTTCCTTTAAAAATTGTGTTACAGATTGAGAAGTATTTTTTAATTCAAAATTACTTTGTACCAAATTTGTTTCACGACACTAAATCAAGTTTAGCGTATCTAGTATTACTGCAGTTTTACAAAAATAAAATTCCAAAATACTTACTAACTTATTCTAATTTATTTATCCATTAAAAGTGACTCTCGGATGAACATGAATTGCATTGTAATATAAAATAATAACTTTTTCATCATCTCCCTTACTTAACTTCAGAAGTCCAATTTTCAGGAAGTAGAGGCATGAAATCTGGTAATATTAATTGAAATTTGAATCTGTAATACTTTCAGAGATATTTCATACAGCAGATTATTCACTCATTCATTCAATGTAACATAATTAAAACCTATAAATCGCTTACAGAAGAGTTAGAATCTTAGAATTTGCATATGTACATATATAATGTTTAGGAAGCCAATTAAGTAAGAAATAGGAAAAAACGATGGCTCGAAATAAAAATAAAATATATGTAAGCTTACCTATCAAGTTCTATACAATCGTCCTTGTAGGTTTCTATTATATATGTATTACGGCAACAACAATTATCCTAGAAAATATGAGTTAAATTTTTAATTTAATATTGACTTGACGGAACCGCATAAATGATTGGTGAGATATTCCTTAATGAGGTATCCGGACAAATAACCAGTACGTACCTGACTCGCACTTTGACTCCATGAGATTCACTGGAACTTTTTTCCTTTTGAGGTGTGTTTCAGAAACACCGCGTCTCTACTCTTTATTATTATTCTTGAGTTGTGTATTATAAATCGATTTTGTGTTTTCGAGCTTTTTTGTGTTTTCGCAATCTCCGATGAAAATTATCTTCCTAGCTCTGGGATCCCATTTTCTCGCCCTTTCTTTTGGAAGATGAATCATTGCTTCATATTCAAATACTTCCAGATGACTAATATCTGGTTCCTTTCCTGATCATACCTCTTTTGGAGTTCTATATTTCAGTGTTCTTGTTGAAGCTCTATAAGAGAAATAGGTGGCCGTATAAACTGCTTCATCTCCACGCTACTTTGCAAGATTGACATCTAACAATAAGAATTTCGTTTCTTCAACCAATCGTCGTTTCATTCGTTCTGCTACTCTATTTTCTTCGGGTGCATATTGGGTCGTGGTTTGATGTCTAAACCCAGATTTCTTTGCGAACTTAGAGAATTCTTTTTCATTAGAGCTTGTTATCTGAGGGCAAAAAATATTACTATTCAACTGACTTGCTTTTTTAATTCTTTGAATTTTTCAAACGCTGTAGACTTCCTTTGCAAGAAGTAAATAAAAACCCTTTTGAACAGTTGTTATGAATGCCACAAATTTCTTTGTCTTCAAAACTTGTTGCATTTAGGTCTATTTTCCTTTTTGCATAATTGAGCGCTATCAGCATTTTCTAAAATTTTTTAGGTCGTTGAAATTTAGATGACCCTGACGCCATCGATAGAAAAACATGTTATTTATGAAAATCCGGTACGTCCGGTATGTATGAATTAAATTAATACATATAGTAATGTTGCATTACCATATGTTTTGCACTTATACATATTATTGATCATAATAACAATAGCTAAAATATCATTATTTTCATATGTTGTAAAAAACCTGTATTGTTAAACTTTACCTCATCACTATTTTTAATGACTTGTCTATTGTTAAATCTGGCACATACAACACGTCTTTAGGTATAATTTTATTATACTGATCGTTACCATTACTGATGTTTTTACCGGAGCCCTTTACCGAAAGTCGGTTGTCAACTGCCACTTTTATCGTTTTAATATGCGACATCGATCATACCACTAACTTCCAATGGCTATTCGTACGCGCGTGAAAAAGAAAATCTTGCTTTTTCATATGCATGGAGGCACTCAAGCCTACCGTATGTACCATGCCGTCGTATACTGAGGCGGTGAAAGCTGTAGAAATAACTTAAAATTCTCGTTGATTGAGTTTCTCTTTTGTTTATGATCGGATTTGCTTTCGGTTGTTATTTGATCGTGAAAGCACTGGGTCCTTTCCAAGGATTATTTTTGTGTCCTTTTCTCTTGAAACTTATATTTGTCGCGAACCCTGTCGTATCAATGTCAGTTATTATGACATATTGAAAAACTTGAACTTTGAATGTGCACTTATTTTCATACCCGAGCTTACGATCACTATGAAAATCGGTTTATTTTATTCCGGTAGATCCGTGAGCAAGATAGTTCCCAACCATTCTTCATCTATAGAAAATCCGATATTTTGGGGTTTATGTATCATAGTCGTCATTCTGCTAAAGTAGTGGTTGATATTTTAACAGTATTCTTGAGTTGTCGTACACCGATTTCAAAGCAATCCAGCGCTATGAGGTATCCCGATATCGTCGAAAACACGTGCTGGTTTATTTTAGATTTTTTTACAGTCTCAGTTTCTTGAATATGAACATAAAACAATGTGTAAATTAACAAAATAATTTTTGTTCTTGCTTCATATTTAAGGTATCTTTTTACGATCATCTCCCATGACTTGTTTACTTTTCTTTTAATATTAGTTAATTATTTGGAGATATTTGTTTCGTTGTTTCATAATTTTCGCATTCGCGGTTATAATGTTTTTCGTAGGTTTTTAAACGTCGAACTCTTTCGACGCTCCTAACCACTGTGCCACTAACATGTTGAATTAATTTTGAGTCAGTAGAACCACGTGAATAATTGTTGATATATTCCTTGATAAAGAATCCGGTTAAATGGTACAAATCTAGATATCATCGAGTAAAATTAGTAAAAGGAAGAAGCCATGTAATGGAGTTGCTGTCTACGTCCTCTACACTATAGACACGGATCATGTGAACGGATCAAACAGGTGGCGTTATTATAAAATATTATAAAATATGTAAACATTTTGACGTAAATAAATAATCCAGATTTACTTAAGATCGTATATTTGCTAAGTACTTCAAATTAACCTAGATATCGTTAATTCCTTTTTCAAATTCGGTAAAATTTTGTCTTTTATTATTAGATGTGGGCATTTTTATGTACATTATTCTACGTATTACTTGTTATGTTTTATAACTGCTATAGTAATTTGATTTTAAAACTCATACTTTGTAAGTAATTCTAAAACTGATAATATTACATGATACAGTTTGGAGAACCTAAAACTAGTTTAGTTTAATGAAAGGAATTTTGTTTTTTAGGAAAACCTTTGGTTTATTTTACAACTGAAACCAGAAATACCATATGATGGAGTGAATTAATTGCAAAGGAATAAAAATTAAATATTACTTCTAGTTGATTTTTACATTCTTCTAAAACATCATCTGAATGTGTATAGAGTTTTTTTATGCCATACTCGTACAAAGTAAGCGTAAGAAACAAAAATTCTAAAAAGCGCGCTAGGCAAAAATTCTAAAGAGAAAATTTCTGTATTGCGTTACCTTCGTTATGTTCATATAAATATATTTAAGTTAAATACTTTTAATACACAGACAGGCTAATTCTATAATTTTATTAAACGTATGGATAATGAAATAGGTTACAACCAAATTTACATAGCCAAGTACTCAAAACACCAAAAAAATATATAAATTACAGACATTTACAACAGATTCAAATTTTAATCAAGTTGAAGAAATAAAGTGAAGTTTAATCGAATATATGCAACGTTGAAAATGTCATGTGCAAAAGACGACCGACATCGACGTCTGCTTTCATGCGACTGCCCACATTCAAATTATTTACTTAAGCTCCTGCCCCTCCCACACTACCCCACATGTGTGTGGGAGAGACAGGAGCTTAAGGTACAATATAAGCCCAATGAGTCATTTCATTGAAAGATTTCAAATAAAAGTAACGTCATCTGCAGAAGTACACAGATTAAAAATACATTTGTCAGATTAGTACCAATCAAATAATCGAATAGCTCTACACTTCTTTTTTGTTGTGTAAATGCAATATAAATGATTTTCGAAGATATTAAATTTATATACCAGTGTACCAGTTCCTATTAAATAAAAACAAAATGTTACTTCAAGTCAACTCCTAGGCTTTTCAAACTCTATCCATTAAGTGATACATATTCAAACACATAAACAGACCAACAGAAAAAAAATGTAAAACCCTTATTTTTATTTATTGCTTTCATTACACGCTCTTCAATAATATTTTTTGTAAATATCTTCAATATACAGATAAACTAATTCTAGTTATATATATATATAGTTTAATTTATTAACATCATTGATTCTAATGTTACCTAAATGTATGGTATTAATGTGTTTAAAGAGTTTTTTTTTTATTTTTAAACTTAGGTCGTTGGATTGAGTAAAATTTGAAATATCAAATTTACCATTTTTATTTATTCACAAATATTGTATATGATGAATAAAATATAAATGAAAATAAATATGACTATACAATATGATATCTATAGCAATTTACTATTATTCACTACACTGTGTTATGATTGAATATACATATTTACTTAATATTCGAAATCTATCATAAAATTTATGTCTAAATTTCTCTATTTTGCCATAAATAAATCTATTTTTGCATAACTGATTAAATTTGGAAAGCTGTTGCTTTTGCGTTATTATAATACTGTTTTACCTATTAGAGTTACTTTCTAGTTATAGATACACTTAGTTTATACATAATATAAACTGAGCAACCTGAATACAATTCATTTTTATAATTAAAATACAAACTTATTTTATATCACAACATACTTTGTTGTAATGGGTAATTAGAATATATCACTCTAATTAGAATATATCAAATACACCATATTATCTATATGGTCCCAACAATCTAAGCGAGAATTTTTTTTACTTATTGTAAACGCAAAATGAATACCGGCACGGTTCCATCATTAATAACACCTAACAAAAATACGTACCTGCTTCAAGTGTGTCGTTCAGCTTAATTTCTGAAAAAAAATTATACCAAGGTAAAGGTATTAGACATAAGCTATGTTACGCTTGTAGATACTGGCTGTTTGAAAAAAAAATGGAAACCACTCTTTGTGGCATTAGGAAATTTTCTTATCTGGTGAATAAAGTGCAATTTTATTGATTGGTTTCATTATACTTCATTATTTCTGAATATCGTCTGGGTTTCTACTCAAGCGCTATTAATTTTTGCTGGAATCTTTTTTTAAACAAAGTACGAGGAAATAATCATAAAACAACTTTGTCATAAAAAAAACTTATTTCACTATATTTAAAATGTCTTGAAACAATATATCGCAGAGAAAACCACAATTTAATAGAAGTTACAAAAAAATATTGTGTTTATGTTTGAAAATCAATCTAAAAAAATATTTTGAACGAAAACCTCATTGCAAATCTATTAAAAGTTTTCATTTATTCATTAATTCAGAATATTTACCCAAATTTAGCATCATAATTCAAACTAAATTTTAATTTTAATTCCTATTTTTTTCCCATTCAGAAAATTTTCCATGACTTCACCGTAACCACACTACATGCAACAAATTATTTAACTCGTGTGAGGAAGATCACAATCTGATTACTAAAACTAAAGTGAATATGCTCAATAGAATATGGCAGGACACAAAGTTCTGCAATATCGCCAGGAAACGACCAGTGCGGACGTTTATGTTCTCCATATTTGTATATGGGTCCCAATCTTAGAAGATCCACGCAGTAGATTGTAATAAGATCAGTACATTAGAGATGTAGTCTTGGCGAAAAATGCTGCGTATACCATGGCCTGCCAAAAAATCAACTAATTCATACTCAATTAGCTCCAAATTATGATCAAATTATCAACCATCTGTTACAAATAAGTTCTCAGATAACTAGGTAGAGAGTTAAATGAACTAGATAAACTTTTTGTTCTAGGGAAAGTGCATGGCAAACATCCTCGCAATCAATATCTAATCTGGTCTGATCAGGATAGATCATCTTGGATACCCTGTAATTGCCGTTCGAAAACAAGCTGAAGACAAGATAGCATAGAAGTGTCTGATAACCTAAGGCGTTTTAAGACAGGCACAGCCTTCAGTGACGAAGATACGACGAAAAAGAAAAGCATTAAGATAATCCTTTCATATTCAAAATTATTAAAGTATCAACCTTATCACTTCATATTACATTTGGTTTTCAATATAGTATCGGTTTTCATAAAATAAACAAGTAATTAACTTTTATACTCATAAGAGAGAAAGCATTTTATTTGCGTGAAACTTCAAATCTTTCACTGTAATAAATAAAAGAAGTAAACGTCAAAGAGGGCGTTTACTGTTATCACGCCTGACGACTTCAATAAATTTCGATCTTTAGTCCCGAGACCAAAGAGTTACATTTATTTTTAAGATTTAATCGACTTTCCATTTTCAATCCACGTTGCTACATAAAAATCAATCACCTTTAACGAGCATCAAGAAACGATGAAATTGTTATCTTTCCTCTTTTACATAACATATTGTTTAACAAATTTTATTAAGTGAAACTTTAAAACAAACTGACAATTTGTGTTATGATTAATTTAGAATTTCAAACTTTAATCATGTGGACTAAACAATGAATAATAATTTCTTTTTTCTTAATATTTTCTTTTGTGGTATTCATTATTATTATTTTATTTGGTTATTCGGTTTTTGTTGCACATTTATAATTTATTATTTACTTTATAATTTGGAAAGAAAATTTATTTACATATCGTGACGATAAATTTTTTTCTGTTTCCCGGTGTGAAATATGGTACAACTCATTAACGATAATATCGCGTCAATATTTATTTATAATTTTCTAAAATCAAAATTTAGGCCTAAGTTTCTTAATTACTAACGGAAATAAAACTATTTACCTGCGTCCGCTAGCCATATTTCTCGGGAATAATAATAAATATTGCAAGACAATTTTTGTACATTTTGATGACTTACTAAAAGCAGAACCCGAAAAAATATATCATCATCAGTTTCTCTAGAGGGGCAGTGGTAATTACTGAATAACGTGCATCCAATTTGGCGAAAATAACGATGTAGTGTAACAAAAATTTCAAAGATACAAATCTTTTCTGTAATGAAATAATTGTAAGATATAAATAACAAAATATTGTGACATTTTGCATTTAATATTTATCCTGGAAGTTTTGAAGAATTTTTGATCTTTTGACTTTCATTTTGTTGATGAATTTGAAAGTAATTTTCACATTTAGATACGAATGGTCTTATAATAAAATAAACATATTTTATTTTTATCTGCTTGAATTTGATTTAACATTTTATTTAGATATTTATTGGCTGACATTTTAAAATTACTGAATTTAATGCAAATATAAACTACTATCTGACAGTTTCGTAGAATAACTTTATAATTTATATAAGTGTATATTTAGTTACATATATGATGGGAAATTCTTGATATTTTTTGTCTTTATATATTTAAATCAAAATTTAATTCAATATATCTAGTGACATTCTATGAAGACGAAACACAGAATAAATATGGTACAAAAACTCTCTTCCTGTACGTTGTAATTCTAAATATAATTGCATTCCTTGCTTTAATAAAAATATTGTTTCATATTTATGTAGTCATATTACACTGTTCTAAAAAATCACGGCTAGTCAACAGAAATGTGGTTTGTCAAATGGGATATTATATAATTTATTTGGTTGTATGGTATTTTTTTGAAGTTTTATCGGAACAAGGAATAAACGTTGACATGTTGATATTTTAGTGATCTTACTTTCTCCAGAACGGATAGGTGAAAGTTTTTTATTATTTAAATTATTTATTATAAACCTGCAATTGAAATTTTGGGACTCATTTTGTAATACATAATCAATTGAGTAGAACTTATACTACGATGGTCCAGTAAATACAGGATGTATTTTATATACTCAGTGTATTTGTATATGCCGAAGTATGGACACGTATACTGATGCTATGTCGCCGTGAGTTAAACATCGTGCTGTTATTAAATTTTTAACTGTTAAAAATATGATTCTTTCGCTTAAAAGCTGTTTATGGTGACGATGCTGTTCATAGATCTACTGTAAACTGAATAAGCCATAATTGTTGATGAAGCTTGCATGGGACGTCCGATCACTGCCACAGACGACAACCATCGCAAACTCGTCGATGATTTGAAATTAAATGACCGGCGAATCACTCAAAATCCTATTGCAAACCATATTGGAATATCAAAGGAACGTGTCGGCTTTATTATTGAACAATTGGGATACCGCAAAGTCTGTGCACTATGGGTACCACGGCGTTTCACAGATGAGAACAAACCTCTTTATTTGAATGAAAAAAACATATTTCACGTTGGGAGAAATTTATTAGCGTTAATGCTGACCACTTTGAAAAGTAATACCTAATGGCTTCACCATTAGGTTTTACTTTAAGAATACTTTTTGTTCGAACTTCATAACTCTTTCTTTCGCCTTCTCCTATCATGTGTGCTTTACTTTTCAGCCAACCCTTATATTCTTAAACTAGAAAATAATTTGGAAAAAATATTTCCTAAAGTTGTCTGAAAAAGTTATGATTAATTTTTCTCAACTGAATGAAACTACATGATGTTGTATTATTTAATTTATTTGAGAAAAAATGTAATTATAATGAATTTTAGCCAAATTAACGCCAAATATATTCAACATTTGAATAAAAAAACTTATCTGCACATATTTTTAAGTAATTTAAAATTATTTTTTATCGAGCAATAGATCGTTTACCAAAAAAAAAAAGATTACTTTATTTGTAGTGATTTAGCTGAAAAAATCATTTTAATAGCAAAAAGTTCGCCGCATATATACACGATTTGAGCATATAAAAAATACTAAATATATATGCGTAAGACCAAATTTAAAAAAATATCTTTAAAACCAAAAGTGTAGCTTTATTAAAAGGTTTAAAAACAATGAAAAGTGTTAGCAATGATTTTTTACTACTAATATAGAAACAAAATATCAAGTTTTTGACTACTTTCATGTTTAAATAATTTAAATACAGAATGCTTTTGTCGTTAAAACATTCATATACTCTACGTAAATATTATTAAACGGGGTATAAAGTCAACAGGTGCGGTCGAATATTTTTGCTTCGTTTTTATTAATATTACGGCATGGCTTGAATTTTTCACCCTATAATAGATAAACAAATATCAAAGCAAGATCGGTATACATGAAACAGATTGGAGAAGTTTTAATTAAACGGTCTTTCACTAAAATTCAAAATTTGAAATCATTCTTATGTTTGTCCCAATATTTGTTGCAAAAATAAACGTTTTACGCTCTGTTTCAAAAATTACAGACATCAGAAAAAACACAAACTATGTCTAAATTTGTATCTATGCTTGCTTTTTAGTTTTATGACTTGTAATTATTCAAATTTGTAATATTCCATGTCTCATATTGGAAAGATCACGGTTTTGTTTAATCTAATTGTTGCTTAATATATTTATGCTATTGTACTGTATACGTATATTTATACTTTATATTCTTAGAAATTGACAGTAAACAATGATAGAATGTAACACAAAATTTGATTTTTATAAAAAATCGACATATACCGGAGAGCAAGTCTAGCACAGATCCTTAAGTGCGCGATGTCCACTTATATTTCATTTATTTTCTATACGAAAGTTAGCCCGAACGGAAAACATTGTTCTTTGCTTACACTCATTAATCAAATATTAAATAGATCATAATTGCAATCCACTAACATAACAAAGGTATACAAAATTTCGTAAAATTATAGAATATTTGCACCTACATGTTGAAAAAATATAATGTATAATACACTAAAAAAATATCGCGACATTTTCCACTTGCGTTTTAACTGCATAAATTTAATAAAAAATGGACTTACTTTCAACGGAAAATATCAAGATTCTTGCCGACATCAAAGTTACAAAGAGAGGAAATGTCATGACCAGCTGCGGGGCGGGCATTAGTATCGACTTAACTACAGATATAAATCAACTCGATAGATTAAATGAAACAACCGTATCATTTCTTCTAAGCTCATTCAGACGGAGCTTATTACGCGGAATACAAGATTATGATTACCGGGCGACGGAGACCAAATTAATTAAATCTTCAAATTAATTTCAATCGTTAGATCTTTGCATTTTGCAATGTTTTTTGCCAATATAAACTTTTGCACTACGTATATTATTTACTAGTACGCATTATGTAGAAGCAGTGTAAATATACATTTTTATTAATTTAAGTCATATTCGTTTCCGGATAAAATATTGATTTTATCAACAAATCGGCTTTAATACATTAACTCATCTGAAAGGAACTTTTGTGGGACTCAAATTTGTTTTTGAATATTTTTTTTGCTATTTACTTAGATGGAAACTCCTCTTGTCTAGAAAGGCATAAATAAAATATATTATTTTTCGTTTTCTTATAATATTTTAACATTTTGTGTTCCAAGGCATTTTGAGTTGAATATCTATGTGAATAATGTGTTAGTGAAATGTTTTCACTAATTATATTCTAGAAAGTATATCAACAATCTGGTAGCTATTTTAGTAAAAGTGATATAAAAATAGCTATTTTTTTCTTCTACATAAGTAAAAAAACAACTAATACCAGCTAATTGGTAATACAAAAATTGCGCTCGTAAACTGGAGGTAAAATATAACTAATGTTTTATAGATAATTTAATTTTATACCAAAATGCAATAAAATTACATTTAATCATAAAATTATCATGAAGTTATTATCATAATTTTTCTTATTAAATTTATTATTTTCATTATTTCAAGTATAAATTAATTTAAAGAAGAATTGACAATATTGATTTAAGAATAGGATTGCCATATAATAGATTTTTTGCCACTTTTGTTTCTTCGCTTGATAACTAAATATTTGTATACATTCTATACAAGAACGACTTATAAGAAAGAATTGATGACATTTGGAAAAATATATAAAAAAATATGAATAAAGAATTTATGAGGAACATGTTGCAAATAAAACTTTTATCTACTCATATTTCTCAGATATATATTTGGTAATTTAAATTGGTAATTAATTTTTAGAATTGGTAATGGATGGCAAACATATAATTGGCAATGAATTTTAACAGTTTTATAATGAATGTATCGTAACAAGGCATTCTATGTCAATATCAGGACGATCACCAATAGCACAAATATTACAATCAGCAAATTACTATAATTATTCCAAGTAATAGAATTATTTCAATGAAGTATAACACAAAAGTAAACATTATGATGGTGCAACATAACCAAACTATAACGTAACATTAATGATTAATGACACAGGAAAACAACAAAACGTACAAATTTAACAACTAACAAGTATAATATTTTGTTACCACTTAACTGTATATAATTTTTCGATTCCGTCGAAATGGCACCATATATTTAGGGTATAATTTTGGAAATAGCTAAATAAGATACTTTGAATAAGTATTAGTACAAAAATAATATGGTACACTTTTCCGTGGCTAAAAATCTTAATCTTATACTAAGACGAATTTTCTAAATTCGAATTAAATACTGTCTTTAGTATAATAAATATAAAGTATAATATATATTTATATTTGTTTGGCTTTGAATCTGTGGCGTAATAAATATCAATGAGTGTCCAGTTAAGTATATGTCTAAATTAATTACATAAATGGCTCATGTTTTATCTGTCACACAATATAGCTTATTATAGCACACAACATGATATACGCAACTTGATACATGCTACAGTGTGGCACGTTGTTGCCTTGGCCTAAAAGAGCTTTATTTATTACCAATATATTGGCCTAAAACAACTTTATTTATTACTATTATTCCATTTATGGTATTCTTACTAGATAACTTTGGTTATACCATAACAAAGTGATATATAGATCACGAGTTCTCATATATTTATAAGGGGAAAAAAGATAAAAAAAATGTTGGGTCATATAATATAATATTCCGGTATGTATTTTTTTCACGTGAAGGTTTGAAAGTGAATATAGAAAAGCTACACATATTCAAAATTAGAGTATAATGTAATATACAACAAGTTCAGAGATATTTAGAATTTGTAAAATTAGATAATAATTTAAATTAGAATCATTGAATTTCCGCTTCAACCTTATGTTAGTTACAAGTTATTTCCCATTGTTAATAAAACTTTTGCACTTAATTTACCGCGCACAAGATAAGAAAATTTTTGTTTTCTGTACCGATGTATGAAATGTACCAAATTCAAAAGGTGTATGTATGCCATATGACGTTATCCATTTACTTATTGAAATTTGAAACTCGATTTAAACGTTACGTTATTAGTTATAAGAGCTTCTTTATTTTAACAAAAATTTATTCCTTCCATAAAGATGTTTCTTCAAAGTTTTTCTCAAACACATAAAGTTTGAAAAAACCTACAGACCTTGTTATCAACTACGAGGTATAAGATTATAATTATTAAATATATTATATATATATATATATATACTTATATACATACACACTGATTCTACGACTATATATGTGGCATCCGCCACTAAGTACATAGTGCCAGTAACATTAAACGACACGAATTATTATACCACAATCAGGATATTAATTGGTTTCAAATCAAGATCTCATTAGTCAAACATGTCTTATTTGTCTTGGCACTAAACAACGACTTCGAAACAAACGGCCACAAAGATTGTAGCGCGCACCGGCATTTCCGGTTTTATTGATTGATTTTTCTTAAACCTTTACTTAAATCACGAAGATCAGAAATATGAATCTCAATATATCTTAGGCTGAATATATATATATATATATATATATATAGACACACACTCATATGTATATATATCTATGTAAATTTTTCGACTTTCTCAACAATGATCAAGGAGGTGGCCTCGATCGGCCGTCCTGACGCCGGTCGTCTTCGATCGAATCTCTCCCGTGTTTGAAGAGATTTTGCCATCTTTAAATCATGGTTTTACAAGGGAAAGAGTCCTTAAACTGATGAAATCTCATTTAATATAACTTTTGGTGTTTTCCTTGCTTTATCCGGAATCCGGATGACCTTGCAATTATTTCTTCCGGAATGACTTGCTTGATCGATGATATTTATATATATATATATATGTACATATATATATTTATATTTAATCCGATTTATTTATTTTTTTACTCAGTCTTCATGTAAATCATTTACTTTTTATTTCATTTAATAGATTTTTTCTGTTATTCTAAATTTCATTATGATATTTTTTAATTCGACACAGGATCGAAAAACATATTATTAAACATTGTAGGAAAAACTAACAACAATATAAACGGATAACAAAATGTACTTCTTTTCGACATCAAGACCTTGAAAGGGCTATATCTTAAAACGGGATCAATGTAATAAACTTATTACAGGATTCTTTCGCTCATTAAGGCTGACGAGATTGACTTCAATCGTAAATGCAAGTTGTTTTAAAGACACATGCGTACTCCTATACGAGATACCATGTTTGAGTTTTTTAAAAGATATTTTTTTTTAATTGACACATTTATTTATTTAATTTTAAATTAATTAATTTCAACTATAACATATTTACTAACTGTTAGGCAGTCCCTACTAGTTAGGATGCCCGAGTGTCTGTTGTTCATTGCCTAGTGAATATTGCCTAGGCAAGTGGATAAGGTGAACTTGGATGCTGAGAATGCAAGTAGGTAAGACGGTTATCAGCATTAACCTATTAAGGAGGTGCATGAGAGCCGTGCCCCCTCCAAAAATAAATAAATATTGGGGTAATTTTCGAAGTTTATGTAACATTTATAGAATTCACGCGTCGTTTCTAAGACGAGATATCGGAATGCTTTCTACGGGTTCTGCATCGTTGCTTACCTCTGGGTTATTTCTTGGTGCTTGTTTAAAATCGTTTCAGAGACTGCCGCCAGGTTTCGAAACACAATAATAATAATAAGATAATAATATTAAGACTAGTCATACTTATGACTAAGATATTGTGATTGTTAATACTATTGGATAATGCGTCCCATATTTAATTATTTGCGCTTCTTCGATAATTTTATCGTTATTGCTTAAAATAAATTTTGTGAATTTTCAAATTGTGGGTCGACTGATCGGGGTTAATATTTTGCCACGAAATAGGGGATGCAATATGTTCATTTTTTTTTATGTTACTTAAGCTAAGATCATTTGTGGAACTAAAATCAGACATTCTGATTGGTGAACTCGTGTTAAAGGGAATTTACTTTGGTACGAGTTTTGTTGGTTGACAATACGCTGTGCAATCATTTGGAAGGTCAAGTATCTCCTTTAACTATTATATTTATTTCATAAACATCTTTGCTAATACAGACTAATAAAAGTATTTTTGATCGTGATTTTACATAAATCTATCTATTATTTATAAGTGGTTTCCAAATGTATAAATTTTCGTGTATTGTCTTATTATTTCGTGTATTGTATTGTCTAATTCACTTGTTGCTTTTGTCATTAGTTCCTTTTCGCAAGTGTGTTTTGCACTTAATGAAAACACTTTCACAACAACACATATATAAGATTATTTATTTATGGTTTTACACACTTTTAGGTCGCCAAGCTCACAATAAAGCTGTTTATTTTTGGCCATTGCAATATATTTGCTTTTAGGTATTACAATACTGAAGGATTTTAGTGAATCAAGGTTATACGGTGTTAATAATGTAATACTATGAAATAAATTAAATTCCTCACGGGATACTAGCGGAATTTGTGATGTAAAAATTAATTTATTGGAAAAATACGATATAAACTTAGAAATATTTATTACAGTGTAAATTAAGTCTAGATTTATGCTTACAGGTACAAGTAATTCCACATTAGTAGGTAAATGTCTATAATTTTCGATAAGCTCTCAGTATAGTTCGAATGGCGTTATGGCCAAAGGGTTGAAGTACATTTCAGCTGGTAAATATTACATTTGTAAAGTCTTCCAATTGAAATTATAGAGACAGCAAAGTTGTTTCTAAAATGTTTAGAAGAGAATTTATTTTGTATCAACAATTAATTGATCGAATATGCGGAAATTAGTCTTTTCACTTTCCGAGATTTCGTCAATTAAAAAGTTTAATTTATCGTCATTATTTTTAGTTATTGTATGATCTTATTTTAATTTGACAAACCTGATGTCGTTACCAAAATATTTTCTTTAATTAGCAAGGCTACCTTTTTAATATCGTTTTATACAGCTTCGATAGCACTATTTTATCTAATAACATCGTCTTCATTTAATTTATCCAAAGACGTGTTTTAGTACGACGCCTACTGTGCAAAACCATGCTACGCGTTTGCATTTGTATTCTAATATGTGAGATAATCTCCTTAAGAACTGAGTTCCTTGAAGATTTCGTGTCACCCGACTGAACTTGTGTGTTATCGCATTCATAGATTAATATTTATGAATGCGATAACACGCTGAATTAATTCAACAACAATGTGAATTTTACCGTATTTAAAATTGAGTTGGTACTATCAATACGTAGATGTACGTGTGAGATATCTAACGGCATTATTATATTATAGATACCATTACTTATTTTTAAATTACCAACAAAATCAAAATATATACCGGAGATTGTAGTAATGCTCTGGACATAATTTGGGCTTGCATGAGTCGTAATGCTGGAATAAAATTATAATTATTTAGAATAATAAATTTAATTGTTAATTTTAGAAGTATGCCAATTAATTAATTGTATATATTTTACTTTATTACTGTCCTTTTTTGGAATGAAGTTTAAAGGAAAGTATTACGTGTTAGTATTATAAATTTAAACAAAAATATGTCCTATGTGATTTAAGTTCTGCGTGACGCGTTGTCTATTAATTAAAAGTGATACGGTATTATTGTCATTAACTTTATCTTTATTTCATAAGGCTCTTTCCAAACCGGCGACAAGGCTTTTCTCAGTCGTAAATAACTTTTCAAGTATACATAGTGGTCTACCTTATAATTAACGGGGCGACTTCACGTGACATAATAAGTCTTAGAGTTTTCAGGATATATTGCATCGGGAAGTGGATGATAGATTAAATCAGGAATGTATGGCTTTTGACCAAACAGGAATTCATAAAGCGCGAAGTGTATTGTACAGTGGACACTATTATTATATGCTATCATACCTGTGCACACATATTGGGGCCAGTTGTTTTGATCCTGGTTAACGAATGATTTAAGATATTCTTTGAGCGTCGGGTGACTGTGGTTGAGTGCGCCCTGGGTTTCCAGACCATAATGTTTGATCTTATGGAATTCACATATCTTTTCGAATAACTGCAGTGAAATTGGTTCCTTGACCAGTTAGAATAGTTCGGTATATACCAAATAAGGAAATAAAATGAATGAGACATTCACTTGTCTTTTCTTATAAAACACCGTGTATCGGATAGGTGGTGGATAATTTTGTGAGGTCGTCGTGAATCGTCACTATGTATGGCCGTACCAGACTTTGATAAGGTGCTGACAATGTCAAGTGAAATGCATTGTAAACGAGTTGTGAACGTGGTTGTTATCTGCATAGGGTTCTGTTTATTTATTTTGTAAGGCTTTATTTTTTTGACAGAATGCACATTGCATGACATAATTTTCAATGTAACTGCGCATACCCCAGTAATATTTTCGCGGATTCTATTAAGCATTCTTACTGAGCCTAAGTGTGCAATAGTACATTTTGTTATTGTGATATATATTCACGGTTACTTTGGTATCATGGAAAAGGAAGGTAATCATGTTATACAATTTTATAAATGAGAGCCTATCGAAAGGATTTTTAAAATCTGGAATCGCTATCTCATAGATATTTTTCGTTGGTTCGTTTCTAATCGGTTTTAGGGTTTCAAATATTTTTGTATATGAGGATTGGTAAAATGTTTGGCCTTTGATATCGGTTTTGGGGATGATTTTTGTTAAACGAATATAATTGGACATTCGATTAGTTTGTCTCGGCTTTTGACATTGTTTAAGATTTTGGCTACATAAGGGATATAATCATCGAGATCAATTGAAGTTAGGTAAATATATATTTGCAGGGAGTTTTAATAAGATTTTCATTTTATTCGTTTATGCAAGTGTTTTATACTCGATTTTATGATTCATTTTCAGGAATTTTGAATAATCATCGTTATTTTTAACCTGATCGCTTCTGGGTGAGAGTTGAGGATTCAAGTGTCGACTAAGGGTTGGATATTCTATGCAATACTTTTTTCAGGGATTTCAGAAGGGTATGGAATGCCTAATATATCAAAATCTAGGTTTATATTTTCAAAGTGACGACTGAAGTCTATTGGACCAAAATCTATTAAGTTTTCATCGGGATTTTGGTCTTTAGGAAGTACCAGATTTACTGGATATCAGGAAAGGGTGTCTGCAGTGGCATTGAAACTTCCTTGTCGGTTCACGATCTCGTAGTCGTATTTACTTAATTTAAGACGCCAACGTTGCGGTTTGGAAGTAGGATCTTTGTGATTGACCATCTAAGGGGCTGATGGTCGGTAATGACTTGGAATTTACGTCCAAATAAATAGGGATGGAAGGTTTTAAATTCAAATAGGCAATCCAAGCATCTCTTTCTCGGTTGTGCTCATTTTACATTCTCCTTTATTTGATGTGCATGAAGCATAGGCTATGGGTTTGTTATTGAACCTTGCGATAACACGGCATGACTTAGTTAGCTGTGTTACAGGTAGATAAAAAAGTATAGGTGCCAAAGTAAATTTATGTTTCAGAACATCAAAGGCTAGTTGTTTTTGGTTTTCCTATTTAAATAGGGCATCCTTTTTTAGATTATTGATTAAAGGTTTGGCTATTTCAGAAAATTCGTGAATAAATATTCTGTAGTAAGAAATTAGATGCATAAAATGTTTGATTCCTTCTGGGAACCGGTAACTGAATAAGCCGTGATGGCTTTAATTTTCTCGAGATTCGATTTGAGACCTCCTTACGTCATGGGCCATGATACGCGTCTTTGTGTCTCAGAAATTCATACTTGTGGGGATCAAGTTTTAACTCGTATTCTCTCAATTTTTAAAAAAACTTTGGACATGTTATTGAGATTTCAGGTTGTGTGAGTATATAACGATACCGTTGAGATATATGAAACAGTCGAGACATTGAATGAGTATGCTAGGTCTATAGTGGAAAAATACAATTACCAAGCAATGCAATTACCAAGTTGTACAAGTATTTCAGCGATTTGCGGAATGGGGCAGGTCACACCTATCGTCACGTCGTTGAGTTTGCGGTAGTCGATTATGACCCGCCATTTTTTTCCCCGGAAGCATGTAACTTCTTAGGAAGTACCCAGATGGGTAAAAATCACGGAGATACGAACGGTTCTATTAACTTTTGTTCAATCATTTCATTTATTTTTTTCCCACTTCAGCCTTATGAATTTCAGAGAATCTATATATTTTTGTATGTACGAGAATATTGGAGAACTTCTTGATTTCATGTTATATGGCATTCATGTGGGTCAACTTTTCTCCGGGAATATGAAAGATATCTGAAAAGTCAGTGCATATATCGCAAATGACATTTGCTCCTTCAGCGTTTAAATGTGAAGTTCTAAGTTAGTCGTGAAAAATTAGAAGTATTAGGGAGTTACAATTTTCTCGGATAGAAACTTTGTTGCATGATTCAGTCGGTACAGGATAATTTAGGGAATCGAGTGGTATTAGCTTTAAATTCAGCACTGCTTTAAGACAAAAGAAGGATGTTCAGATATGTTTATCGCTGATATATTAATTCGTTTAATATTTTTTACATTCGTTTATTACTTTATTCGTTTATATTTTTTGACAAAACAGTGACAGATAAAAAATCAAAATTATTCTATGTTGCAACTAATGAATGGTCCATGCTTTATTTTCTACCAGTTTTGTGATAACACGAAAATTTCATACAATTGTGTTTGAGACTGTATAAGATCATAATCAGGCAAAATATGAAAGTAAATATTTCAGAGCAAATTAAGGAAAATGAAATTGATTTTTAAAATAAATTAAATAAATTGTTAGAGTTTAAATTAAATTAAACAAAAATCTTTGAATAAATTAATTGCGTAGTAAGAATTTTGAGTTAATCCGATTCAATTATTTAAGCAAACACCATATTTGGTATATTTTGAAAGAAATTGCTCACACTGCAATGATGATATATATATATATATATATATATATATATATATATATATATATATATATATATATATATATGTATATATATATACATATATATATTTATATACATATATATATATACATATACATATATATATATATATATATATATATATATATATATATATATTAAAGTTTGAAATTATGTGTTTCTATTATAAATACTCGCACATTTACATAATACATATATTTATTTACATCTATGTTAAAGTCCGGAAATAAATATTTCGTCATCATGCGCCTTACAGAGAGAAGAAATATATTTTCATATTGTTTAAAGAGACCATTTTTATATGTATGTTTTAACATGTCAAAATATTTCAAATAAAATCAATTAATTATTGTAAATAGCAGAAACAAGACGAAAAAATTTTAGTTTTAATCGCTAGTTGTTCGGAAATGATATATTAAATCTAAGTACGACTAACTCGACCAACATAACACAAACAGCGGAAGAACAGAACTAAGAGGACGGCAAACATACTAATATTTATCTACTTTAATATATTCTGTAGTGCTAGATGAAACAATGCATTAAATAATCAACTAAGAGTTTAAAAGATCAAGATAACGAAGACTTGTTCGTTTAAAGTGTTGATACTATACGGAAATCTCATTACGCCTTGTCTCATATCTTTCGGATTTAATTTATTTACGGAGATTTATGGTAATATAAATTCTGTTTCTTCTCCATTGTACTCCGCAAAATGGTTCTTCCAAAATACGTCGCAAATGTTAAATTTCATGTCTGACTTCATCTATGTTAAAAATATGTAAATTTAATTCTTTTTTTTCACGAATGCATCTTTATATAAAATATTTAAACGTAATTTTATTTAATTCTCCAATGCTCATAGTGTTTTTGTAATTTTTTGTAAGTTTTAGTATCAGAAGCAAGAAAGAAGCAAAAAGAATATAATTTTAAAAGGGTAATATATATACATAAAATAATAGCTTTTTAGTATTTACTTGCAGGAACGAAACTAACACGATATAAGATATATCTAGTTGCATTTACCTCCTTGATTAAATCTGCTAGCCAAAAACTGAAAGTTAGTTGATTTAATTAATATACGAAGTGTATTATAAACCTCATATATTATATTTATTTCGTCCCTAAAATGATCGAAATATTAATCTGTCGTTGAAAAAATCCATTATTAAAAGAAATCATACAAAAATTCGGATTAACTCAAAATTATATTAAAATGAAAACCAGTTCCTTCGTGGAAATTTCATCATATTCTGGATCAACATAATATAAATATGTTTATATTTATGGCGTTGTAATTTTATCATTTCTGTTCATAATTTAATGTAATTTGTAAACCTTAGCTTGCGAGTTCTACTCTTACTCAACTACTAATTATTTATTATTATTATAAATTGTAGATGAACTACTAATTTTATATTCAAATATTAGTCAATATAATATTTTGGAAAAACTTAATGGAATGTTCTATTTAGGCTATGCAAAATGATTTTTTGTGAAATTATGGACTGCCTTTCTTTCTATCTTTTATTTTTTCGGGTATCACGTTTATATGTCAATAATTAGATCAATATTTTATATTAATCGAATTATTTACATAATTATTTGCTTAAACCTAGCACCTTACATTTTTATTATTATTCTTAATTTATATTATTATCAATAACTAGGTTTAAGCACCTTACATTTATATTATTATTGTTTGTAGACACAGCCTAATATTTTCAGATTTCAATGCCAATTACAATGTCCAAAAGTGCTTAGTTGCATGCTTAATTATTTCTTAAGATTGCTTTATCACGTTTGTTAAATGTAAATTAGGAAAAATGCATTAATCGTTTTTAAAGACTCTTCAGGTGGGCAATATGTAAAGATCTTTACAAATTACCCACCTGAAGATGTTTGTCATACGACGAAACCTGTTTCGTGGCAAAGAATTTAAATAAAGTGGAAATAATACTACATCACGTACTTTCATTTAGTTGCAAAAAAATGAAAAATTTTTCAAATATGTGCAATAGTTAAATTCGTTGCTTGATAAACCCCACATGCACATATTTAAACTGTAAGTACATAAACCAAGCATAATGTTGACCAAATTATATCTTATGTTACTGTTCTCAGGATATTTTCTATTAATTTGAAACCTTTCCAAAAGCTGCACCCAAACTTCTAGTTTCATAACAGTTGTTGTTATTGCAAAATCTCCCTTATTTATTCTGTTGGTATTTTATTTTAAAATTCAAACTAAGACCTGATTTCCAATTAAGTCATTTAGTTCTGTTTGTATTAACACCTGTAGCGCACTCAAAAACCTCCATAGTTTACAGTACATTTCGAAAACCGCTTTCGATTTACCACAATAGATTTAATTTTCAAAATGTTTGAAAGGATCATTGAAACTGGCAGTAATATAGACCTGTGCAATATGGAATTATGCATGTGCCTAAATTCATATTTGGGTTTTTAATGTTGTTAATGGGTTTAAAATATTACAAGAAAGATATATCAATTTTCGATATGGTTCGTAGACTACCTTATAGGAATACCAAATGTAAAACTTCCTTAACTGCTTCACTTAAGTGCATAGTAGATATGGTGTCCACAAGTTAAATTTGACACTAAAGTGAAAACGTTTTTCACGAAATTTCATCAAAACTTAACAAAATATTAACAAGCTACGTTTACACATTTTTTTAAGATAATTTTATGTAAATTTGTTTTCCGGCAAAAAATTACACGTTTCTAGTAATTAGCGATAAGAAATGGTCATTAGTTACTACTTCACCTTCGCGATTCGCGATTCGTTAGAAATAATGGTTATGCGTAATTAGTAATTAGCAAAAACCACCAACTAATGTGAAGTCAGAATGATAAAAATCATGACGGCCTGCATAATAGATCGATGGATTTTTCACAGTATGTAAATAGACTTTTGTAGACAAAATAGTAACGGTCGTAAATAGAATCAATAAGTTTTCAAGTTTCATTCAGACAAAACGTACAAACATCAAAATTCTTACAAATCGAATTATTTATTTATAAGAAATTTATTTTCATGCGTGCTCTTGACTTACTAATCTAAAAATTTTATAAAGAAATGAAAGAAACATAATTGTTTTTTGAGAAATATTGTTTTCCTAAATTCATCTAACACATATAATTCCAAGACAATAATAAAATTCGTAACCAGCAGAGCCAGTACATTTTAAAATCGTGAATACTTTTTTTTCATATGCGGCTTTCAAAGGCCAAGTCTTAGAACCGCAAAAATATGAAGCGTATCAATGTCAACACAAGGTTAATTCGGATTTTATTTCGCAAGTTAGTTCTAGAGAGGTGGTGGAAAAGGTCCACAAACAATTTACCACCATATTTTCATATCTCTGAAATAAAAATATATGAGAAAAATTTCGGAGTACAAAGGCTGGTATATTTTTTAGGGATATTTTCGCCAACAAAACCAACGTTAAAAAAAGCAGCGTTACTGAAAGTTTACCGAAAAAAACTATAGCAATGATTCCGAATTTGTTATATATCCGCGATATTTCTGTTTGTGAAAAAATGCCATATATTTACTTGACAAAAAATAACATTAATAATATATGCAAAGAGTTTAATAGAAATACTGTCTATGTACACTCATATTTTGAATACCTTATTGTGTATGGGAACCTCGTAGTGCCAGTTGAAAAATTGCTTAATGAGTAAAATAAAATATTTAATATAACAAAATTATTTCACCTTTTTATTCCTCAAATAATCAAAATCCACTTCACCATATATTTTATCAATATATTAGTCGTAACTATGGTATTATTGTTAGACTTCGTAATTCGTATGCTATATGAGGACAGATAAAATGACATATGACATTCTTATTAGTGCAAGTTCATTATATGATCTTATATTTACAAAAAAAATAAAGCGTAACTCAGACGAATCTCAGAATCAATGAAAAAAGAGTGTTGTAGTAAATGTTTCTCAGCGAAATATTTGATCAAACAATACTATTATTTCCGTCTCTTTTAAAATCACAGTTTGAGTCTCACTTTGTGACATTCCATTTGCAATGAAGGTACATCCATAAAAAGTAAATTCATTCAACGTTAAAAATGTCCGATTGAACATTCTTAAGGTTGAACAAATTTATGGAAAAAATATTTCCGAAATAAAATAAGATCCTTTTAATTTTTTTTCACAAAACTTAAGGTGCGCCATTGATAAATTCGTTTTAGAGCAAGCACGAAAATTTATTTCGTGAATGTAAACAATTATATTTGTATTGAGAGTTTTTTGTGTTTTTACTAACTACAAAAAAATCCTTTCTTTGACTTTAGTCGGTGATCCTTACTAATTGAGTGGCACAGATTATAAATCGCCCATATATTTACGGCATCGGATCAGATTTTCAATCAAACTCACTGCGCTAATTTTTGGACGGCAAGTATCTAAGTGTAAATATTGAATATATTGTATAAAGTTTATTTTCGGCCGTCACAGTGATATTTGATAATTATTAGAATCCAGCAATTTCTTGTCAAAGAAATAAATTTACAAAACGTTTTTCTTTCAAAAAATACATAAAATTAACATGGAAATGTTTTGCTATATCTCGGACGATCGCGGGAAAAAATATTTTTACTTTGGCATCTAACTTACATTGTGAATCTCGAGTGAATTATGTACTTAGATCGAATTATTAAGAAGTCAAAATCTTAATTATTCGATTCAAGTGCTTTGTATACCCCTATTAAAGTCAAAGGGAGTTTTAACATTTTAGAATTCCTATAATTTAAGTAGAGTCTACAAACCCTGTTAACAAAACATATGTTTTTTTGTAGTAATAAGAATATTTTAATGCAAGTTTCACAGTCACCTGCCCAATTCCGTGTACTCAGAAGTTCCTTTATTAGATGATCCGTTCAAATCTTTCAAAAATAGCATCTATTGGGAAAAATAGAAAAGTGTGTTATAATCGAAAACTAAGTGATAATATTAGGCACTCGAACATTCACCAACATGCAACCTATCTCTTCGGTTTTAGACTATGAATAAAATAACTGACGGAGAGTTTGAAACAATAACAACCGTTATAAAAATAGAAGTTTGTTGTACACTGACAGACGTTATATAGCAAATTTCAGGTCAGTGTTTATTTCAGAACATTAAAAAACCAGTTTTTTAGTCTTGGTACTTATGATTACCAAGACTAAAAAACTGTTCTTTTAATGTTCTGAAATAAACACTACCTAAGGTATAATGTGAGTATCAAACTAGATTTTCATTTAGGTTTCTTCTCACATAATGTTTGTAATTTCAGCAAATACTAAACCGCTTATTTTTTCCATTCAAAATATTCTTGTATGTTTTGAGTTTCTTCCACGTAATAGATACTACACATTGTTGCGTGTATCTTTAGGTGTGTGAGATGGGCGATCAATGAGAGGTTTCTTGAGTATCGTGTTATATTTATGGAATTAAGAAAAATAAATCGAATGCATGAGTAGGAATATTATCCATTGTCCATCTATGCCGATTGTTGCAGGGAGAACTTCGACAAACAATTAAGTACAAACATGTATGCACACACGCACTCATATATATATATATATATATATATATATATATATATATATATATAACACATAAGAGTATTATATGAACGAATATAAAAGTCCAGGTAGACATCAGCATTTTTGCGCGATAGCAGTTCAAAGGGATGCACGAACTCCTCATTAATTATGCCATTCCTTAAGTTGATACTATAGCGCTCTTAATAGTTTGATTCTTTTGCGAAGTTTGGGTTTACAACAAAGAGTGGCGAGATTGAACCCAAATTGCTGAAATCGACTCTCATCAGACAAAGAACTGTTATAGAAAAAGTATGGATCTTATTGACTTTCCGCCAGCAGTACTCGGTAAAACGCTGGCCTTGTGTAATTCTGGTTTATGCACTTTAAATTTTCATAATGGTGTGGGTGTAGATTGCTAACGTGAATAATTCTTTGAATTCACAATCTCGGAATACCAGTGCATTCTGGCACGCAAATTTCTTGTAAGACGACGGCCACGGTCAACTCGTCCAGGTTCTCAACCACAGAAGCCAGAAACCACTCCTTCCAACAACGAATTATATAGTCTAGTAACAAGTCGATGGAATTCACCTGTTTCTTGGGCTTGGTTGATTTTTCAGCAAATTGGCGATAAAACCTGGCAACTCCTTGCAAAATACTTCTTGCAACGCCATAAATGCATCATGGTATATTCATGTGGAACACAGGATGCGCGAAGCTTATGTCGATTTTCGATTACTATAGGTATGAATAAAAATCAATTCCCAGTCACTAAGCACCCCTAAAAATCGAAGTTACCAAGCCGAGTAGTAGGGTAAGAACACTCCATGAAAAAGCCAAAATCATTAGGAAAATCACTAATATGAAAACTCCCAACCAAAACTAAACTAGTTAGATATAAACTAGAGAGGTATATTCGTTTCTAATTCTAATTATCGTGTCATTTTTCTATATTCTAAAACCAAATAGAATATGAATGGTTGCTAAATCATGCAAAAGTAGACAAAAATGAGTTTGAAATTGCAAATTAAAGAGCATGCACTTAAATAGAAAAAAATTACTTTTCAAGGGTTAGTAGAAACTACGTTATATAGAAAAATATCGTTGTTTGTTACAACTAAATATTTAACTAATACGTAATTCTAGTATTAGTTTTAAATCTGAATCAAATGAGTACCAAATGCCAGTAAATCAACAGATTTGTTTGATTTATTCACATATTTATTTAAAGAAAATGATGTTATGTCTGATTTAATTCCATGTATATTATAAGTTTGATTTATTATTAAAAATCTTTCATCTATAGTTTCCATGCATTACATTTCTTAAAATATTACACAGTAAATTTATCAGTTTCCAAGCATTAAATTTAATAAAATATTACACAATAAATATTAAACAATATCAATTTTAAGAAATTTGTGTGTGGCGTAGATTTTAATTTTGGGGCTGAGTTTTTCTTGTGTTATTTCACGTTTTCATCTCATATACTTCTTCAGAAAAACAACGTATATCTTAGCTTGATTAACTTCTGCATTCCAAAAATTCCATTGGCGGGATAAAAGTATATTAGGTCTTAGAGTGAAATTAATATGGAATCAACGTGATTGTCTTAATAATTTCTGTTTATCAGTCCTAACCTCGCGTCCTCCGTCATACTGCCTGAGGGTTACTAAAAGCACTTCCAGTTTTTTGGAGAAAAATTTACTAAGAATATTAATTTAGGAATTTATTGTAATCTTTAAGCAGTTTGCCACTGAAAGTTTTACAAACATTTATTTGGTAGTTTTGACGGGAAACTCAAATAAACAAATAGATAAAAAAATTTACAAAGATAACGGTCCTTGGGGAATATTTCAAATGCATGGAACATAGTTTATATTTATATTTGAACTTAACGCATCATGATGAAACCCTATTAAAATGGGTCCAAAATTTTTTACGTAAAGCTCAAAAAAAGACCTGCTAACAATAATTCTAAAAAAATACATTGTGGGTTCAAAATAGCTGAAATAGTAAATTCCACTAATTTTTTTCCAAAGATTTTCAGACACATGTGTATTTTATAATAGTAAGTAGATTAATATCGGAATATGTAATTAATAGTTTACCTGCTGTTGGAATATTTCGCATATGGTCCAGAATTCCCTTTCTTTTGAAATATAAAATTAAGATGCATAAATGTAAAAGACCTTGTATCATTCTCAATTATTACAGATGTTACGATTCGTGAGCTATAGAAACAAAGGGGGTGGAATATTTATCGTATATTTTACCTTCATAAGTTCAAAATTACACTGCCTTTTTATCATTTTTGTAATAAAATAAAGTATATAAGCACAATGTGTACAAGAGCTTCTATGAGTATTAATTATTTTGGATATTAAGAGTCGCGGGTTATGGAAATTAAGGGGTTCCCCCTCCTTTATTTCTACTTTTTTTCCTTATCATTGTGGTCATAATTTCAAAATTTTGCGGCTAGTAATTAAATAAAATAATTTTAAAACGTGCAAACAAATATTTTTCAAATAAGTCCTACTTGGCCTTGTTACCTTACTATTAAATTTCTAATCCCCTTTCGGAATACATTTTGAGAAAGAAAATAAGAATATTTTTTGAAATTTTTCTTAAAAGATATTCTAAATTTTCTGGAATGCAAAGAGTGATTTGCGTGATTGCATGATCACCTAGATCATGCAATCACGCAAGCTCTCATATTACTCCCTTCCTTTTGAGATATAAGTGTAAGTAAGATTATATACTGAAGTGAAGCAAAGGGAATTGTTAATGCTCCACAAATATTAATATTGTGTCAGATATTTTCATTACATATACACTTGCGTACGTAGATTCAATTGTCGAAATCTCCACTTAGATTTCTGCGATGCTCCTTGAATATTAAAAACATAAATAAAAAATAAAAAAATTTCTAACTTTTGTGTTGGTGTGTTTAACTTCGTCTTCCAGAAAAATAAAATCACTATAATTGCCCTTAAACTAAAAGAACTATAAAGCTGTGCCCCACGGATGGACAAGTTTTACAAATTTGTAAGTTTGTAGTTTTGATCGTTTCAATACAGATATTTAGAAATGAAATTATGGTCATTTTGAAATAATTTTGAATTAATATGATTATACCTTTTTCTAGTTACTACAATTAAAATAAGTTGACTTGTGTCATTTGAGGTATCATTGTTTGATTGAGTAAATTCTATAATGGGCTGTTAAAATTTCCTATATTAATACAAATCGCAGTAAATAATAATTATAACCCCTCAATTGTCACAAAACTTTACCCGAATAAATTCTCTAGACATAACAGAGTTAGACAACATTGATACTTAAGTACACTTCAAATTGTTTCAGCCTGGCTACACATCTAAATAATACAAAAAAAATTAAAATAAAATGAAAAAAATTAAAAAACAAAAAAGTAAATAAATAAAAAGGGAGGTATGTATAATTAGTGGTATAACCTTGTTCTAACTACGAGATACCCTTGCTATTGTATAAATATATTACTAAAAGTAATATCCATTTAATTATATTATATACACCGGAACATTTGCATTGTATGCCTTCATAGAATAACATCAATTTAACTTATTACCTTCACTGAAACACTTGTATATTGTATAACTTTCGAAAGAATAATAAAAACTACTCCACTCCCCTGCAGTAACACTAAGGTAAACAGTGCGAAACCCCACACAAACCCAGTTTCCGCTATTGTTTTGTGTAATATATAAATGTTGTTCGAAGTTCCTAAGAGATAATCTTTGCTAATAACCCACCTGAAGATGTAATACAAAGAAATCCAGATCGTGATATTGAACTTAGAGAAATTAGAAATAATACTACATCGCATAGTTTAAATTGTGTGTAAATTTAGTATTTATTATTAAAGAAAATTACTTGCTTAAGAGAAGTATGTAATAAAAGAATCATTCATGTAAAAGAAATTTATTATTTTGAATAAATAATAATTAAAATATAATCAGTATAGTATGAAGTAACATTTAAAACAATTTTTTAGGGACAACTTTTGAGTTGTATAATGGAAAAGAAATAGAATTCATTTTGGCGATTAATCTCCGAACAAAAAATTTAACCGTTAACGTGCCAGGCGAAGATAGTGGTCGGTGTCCCTTTTAATATTAACACTTTAATCTTGACATTTTACGCTTGATATATTTTGACACGTGAACAAATGTAACAAAGTTTTTTAAACGGTAAAGGAAAAAGTTTATTTTTGAATTTAATTGCGTATATATATATATATATATATATATATATATATACATATATATATATATATATATATTTATATATATACATACATACACTGCAAATTTATAATGTAAATATACATACTACTATAAGTTAATTGTTAAAGATATTACTACATTTTTCCCAGTATTCAGTTTATTTACGAACAAGAAATATAACATATGTATAAATCATACTGATTTTTGCAATCATTAAAATACAAAACGTTTAGTGTGAGATTATTTATAAATAATAGCGAATAATAGTTTCGAGGTCAATTTAGTTAAAGTTCTGAAATTTTATTTCCTTTCATCACCTATATATAATCTTCAATTATTATTCCTTTTTTTCAATGGTACTTACCTCTTATATCACGATTCAGATTTCGATATCTGAATGATGTCCATTCAGATATTGAAATCTGAATCACGATTCATACATTAATCGTTTTCATAGCTAATTAGCCTAGCCAGCTTAATATATTTAGCCCAGAATCATATTTTATATAATACTATTCTTCATACACGCAATTATTTTTCTTGACATTTATATATATATATATATATATATATATATATATATATATATATATATATATATATATATATATATATATATATATATATATATATATATATATATATATATATATATATATATATAAATTTGTAAAATAATCACTCTTTGTGTATTATTAAATTATTCATAAATTTATTTATACCGCTGCGAATAATTTACAAGCGCGATAATAATTAAAGCGGAGCTTCGAAGCGTAAAAACGGAAGTGTTGATATGATGTGCGCGCCGCAATCTTATCGATATTGTTTTAAGCTCTTTAAAAATATATATCCATATTGAAGTGTCGTTATTAATAAAAAATGCTTGACTTAATTTATCTCATTTTCAAACGAATTATTGACTTTATGTACTAGTTGCGATAATAATTACGTGGCAGTATAATGCAATGTGTATTATTTATTTAGTACTGGATGACCTCCTTTCGCTCTCGTGAAACCGGTACATTGATACTGCACCCTTCTTTAGGAAAGAAAGCGCAAACGAAATGAATAGAATATAATTCCTATTATTGTACTTAAATGCATAATATCCATATTTGTTAGTTACACCAAAGTATCACAATTTTAATATAACAATAATAACCGTTAGTATAAAAATAATGAAATCGCCAATACTGAGGGATTTATGTAAAGAATCAGATACACGTTAGGGAACATAAATTGATTTTTAAAATAGATAAATTTTGAGTTCATAAAAAATAGTTAATAAATTTTCCAATAAATTTTTACAAAGATAAATAAAATGAATATTTTTAATAAAAGTAGTTTCAAGTTATTCTCCTTTTTGTTTTGTTGCCGTTCTACACTTCATATATTTGGCTTTAATTTTAACTTGAAAAGTCCTAGTCCACGACATCATCAGCATAGATTATATTAAGATGGCAGGATTTGTCCTTGATTCAACATGACTTTCGCAACACCACTATAATAATTGTTAAACATTTTGTCGTGTTCCCAGATTGTACCATTTATATCTACGTATTATTATATTACACTATATTTTTCTGAGTAAAAGTCACAATTGTTATCGTGAATTTTAAACCTAGCTGTTTTCTCCCAATCACGAACTAGCCAAAAGTCTGCGGAATGGATGAAGCTTTGTATGATATCACTTAGAAACCCATAAGAGATATATATATCTAAATGTTAGCCTTAAGACGTTAAAGATTCAAATAAATTCGGATACAAATTTTGACTATTGAAAAAATTTAATGTTCAAGGAAACGCTTCTTAAATTATAATGAGTGAGATGGATCACTATATGTTTATGGTATCAATGCCTAGCTAAACTCTTACGGTGAGGTTTTTCAGGCATGAAACTCAATTAAAAGTAATCCCTACTGAGAACTGACCAAAATCATATATCATCGGAAGAGTCGAACAATTAATATTGAATCTTGAAACATTAGTTTTTGAATCGATTTAATATTTCAGTACTATCATCTTGGTATGATAAAAGCCAGTGCAAAGTAGGTGCTGAGGATTCTCTTAATACCTCAATTGCAACAATGAACCTAAAAGTCAAAGCAATTTTTGGAGCTGTGTAACAAAAAGTCTACCTCCATTTTAGAATAAATTGTGATGGCAGATAAACCTGGGTTTTTGTTATAAATAGGAGTACACGCAATGAGATAAGAATAAACATTTACTGCCTAATTATTTTATTGTCAGGATCGGTTAGAAAGTTTTGGTTACGATTTTTGGGGTTCGATAGGAAATTAAGTGATCAGCTACATAGAAGTGGATATCGTTATAACCAGAAAGTATTACTTAATATAACTAAAAAAATGCCATTAAAGAAAAAATATGGGAAAAGTTGACAAAAGTGTGTTGCTTTTTCAAGACAATGTAATAAATCCGGTGTTGCTTCAAATCCACCGTCTAACTTTATTTGGCCTGCAGAGGTAATTCCTTGTTTCCAAATTTAAAAAAAAAGTAAGAAGAAAGAAATTTCATGATAATGAAAAGGTAAGTAGGCAATTTTGACTAATTTTTTGGACGAAGGGAAAAATATTTTATTGCTGGTACACGGAAATTAACTTATATATCTAATTAATGTATTGACCTCCAGAGAAATAACATTGAAATGTAGAAACAATTTTCTAGCGTTATTAAAATTACAATATTTTTTTATCGCATCCTTTTTATATTCTCTTCCTATTTTTATGTACTAACATTCATGAAACCCATCCATTTAAGCGTGATTCAGTAAAAAACATGTAAATATATTATCGCATTTACAATAAGAGTTGGGATTATTGTTAATATCATTATTAGAAGAGGTAATGTTAACTTTAAGTAGTTAATTTTGAGGTCTCAAAAACGATCGTGTGAACTTTAAAAATACTGAGTAGGAAAATGAATGATGAGCATAAAGAATGAATACACATATATGAGCTTTACCATGTGTAAGAATAATCATATCGATTGGGTAGGAAAATACAATTTGGCAACTTATAATAACTAGGTTTATATTTTGATTTTTTTTACATTTATATTACCTTTAGGTAATATAAATGTAAAAAAAATCAAGAAATTCAATCTCGAAGAACATTTTTGTTTCACGAACATATTTAATATTACAGTTACGTGAGTGCGATCGTTGAATCTTTGTTTTTTTTTTAATTTATAGGTTAGCTTCTTTAATTTACGGAGTTTTTTTATCTAACTATTCATCGTTAAAATATTAAATTTGAGTAATATAAAGTGTTAAATAAAAATTTTATTCAATATTTCCACTGGGTGAGTTAATTGCTATGCATTCAAAACATGTGAGCTTATGGGTTCTTTCTTTAAATTCTCATTTTCAGACAAAATAATTATTATGTTTTGCTTTGAATCAGAGCATCTTAAAAAGTATCTGTTTGTCCTAATAAGTAATATTTTAAAATCTTTGGGCTGAATTTGAATAAAAATCAATTCCAAGTCAAAACTCAAATGAATCCCTATTTTTTTGGGATTTTGAATGAACCCTTATAATTTCCGTTGCTTCAACTGGCAAGTGATTATAAAAGTTTACACATTTCGATTGAAATAATTTATAAAATATAATTATTTCCTGCAGCAGTAATCGTATCCAAAAAAAAAAAATTTATTTTTAATGTTTTTGAGTGTTTTTGTGAAATTTTTCGAAAAATTTTTAAAATTTTCTTACCTGAAAATCAGAAAAAAGTTTCAGAATAATTTTTAATTAATTTTTCACTTCATACAAAAAATATACGACTGTGAAAGTTAATTGTGCAAAGGAGCAAAATGTAATTTTAAAGGAATTGCTAAATAAAAAGATCTAAAACCTTATTAATTTTATTTATGAGATATTCATGAAGCGTAAAAATTTTAAGAATTTTATCAGTAAAATTTTCATTCAGTGTCAGTAATTATGAAAGAAAACAGGATTGAACAGTATATTTGGCATATTGTACTTTTTAAAATATGCATGGTTAAAATTCAAAATGTTTTTACTCTTAAGGCAGAAATATTTAAATGGCGAGTTCGACCATAACTGTCACGATTCGAATCTCGATTAATTGGATCGATAATCAATGTTTTAAAATATCAAGAAAATCATTTCAGATTCAAAAGTATTTCATTGTGGATGATAATAGGTAATGTTAGAACAAATATAACATTTACGTATATTTATACAGTGTTCTTTTGGTTATAAAAGGATAACATTTAATTGTATCAAACTACTTTTTTTATTATGCGTACAGATTTAATAGTTTTAAGTACGTTTCTAAACTAAAATAAATCAACAGTTGTTTGTTAATTTATTTTGGTTGTGAAATAAGAGTGTTAATAAATGATGATTTACCTGATTGTCAGAAACGAATGGAGCTAAGACTTTAAGCTTAAGCTTTTTTTGTATATAGCATGTAAAAAAAAACAGTTTAAAATAGTTTCCAATAAAAAAGGTTACATCCTTATGTCTTAGCATTTAATATTACAATATGATGATAGTTCTAATTTTATTACAGAAACATATTTTCTAAAATAAAAATCAGTCCTAATAAAACGATAAGATTTCTGTAAAATAAACATAGTAAAATCAATCATTTTTGAAACAAGTTTACATTAGCAGAAAAAATTTAAAAGAAAGCTGTCTGATTAAAATATATTTTTAATGTCACTTATGTAAATTTCATATGATAGTTTTATCCATTACATTAATAAAAAGTTCAGGTATATTTATTATTGACAAGGTCTGATATTTAAAATTTGACTAGCACTTGATTAAGGACAAAAACGGAATAAATATGTGGTAATAACTATTCTTTGAAGTCTTTGTTTCAATAAGATATATTTTCAAAATACGAACAGAAATATTTAATTCCAAGAAAATGCCGCCGTTTTATTTTTGCAGGAATATTCCGTTTGTAATAACAAATATTCTGTAAACAAAGTTACTTAATTGATAGTATAGTCATATTACCGTCATTAAAATTAATTGAACAAAGTTCTCTGTCTTTATATATACATCGCTATGTATATTTTAGATATCATAATTATAAAAAAATACGGACTAATATGATTTAAGGTGATTCAATAATTTTTAATTGGTTCCGAACACACACATACAATTTCAATAAGCTTAATTTAGTTTCATGTACGTGTAGATTTATTAAAACCTTCAAAATCTATACATATTTAGTCAATTATAGGCATAAAAATAGTTATTCACATTTGCCAAAAGCAGTTTTATGTACGAAGTAGTATATGTACAGTTTGATTTTGGGTTTCATTTTGTTATTTTAATTTTGAATTAACCTTTTATTAATAGGAAAAGTTCTACGGTATTTTTTTCTTATGATAAAGTTCAATTCAATTAAAAAAAATATATGAAGCGATGGTTTGAATATGAAACAACAGTTTTTAATAGTGTTTTGTTAAGTTTGTTTTGTTAATGTAAAAAATAAACTTATTTCTGAAGAAAAATTACATTTCAAATGGAGGAAGATTTGTTATTGATGCTACCCGAATTTACTCATATTCATAAATTTAAGCATTAAACGAGAAAGAGATTTGTTTATTCCCTTGGCTTTGTGTTACTTTCTGAATATATTTATTCATTTTTGAAGCAAATAAACTTAGAACCTACTAAATCCTAACACCAAGAACTAGTTGTTGTTAAGTGTATTGAAAATTTCTCTTAAAAATCTAATTTTTCCTAGATCCAATTCATTTTGTACCTCTATTTTTTTCCTTTTCGGAACTCAATTAGCATTGTAGATTTATGTAAATTAACACATTGTCTACATTTTATTTACTTTCATTTAAATTTTATTTCTTCAATCGTCCGCTGAAATTTTTTGTTATTTGTTTCCGTATCTCGAAAGGAAAAATGGAACTCTTATGAATCGCTAACGTGTTTGTCTATTTGTTATAGCAATTTTTTTAGAAACACCTCACGTATACACGTAATATGTAGTATATTAACATATCTTATTAATGCACATATTTTGCTTTAGCTAATTCCTTAAATTATTCATGTAAGGTTTGAAGACCTAGTGAATAAAGTTCCGAAATTTTTTAATTTTTATACCATGAGTTCATTGTTTTTTATCATCTTATACAGAAAATTTAAAAATACATTTTCCTAAAAATATGCGGAAATAAAGCATCTCCCTTTATTTTCAAAACTATTCAACCAAAACTCGTGAAAGCAAGGTTGGTAAAATATGATTAGAAGATTATAGAAAATGAAGAACGATTATTCCACTGTTCGTTATACTCAAAAAAAAATAGAGAAAACTATTGCAAAAATACAAGCTCTCCACAAATTTCTTTTTTACTGCCAATAAAATAACAAAACATTACATCGTCCACTCGTTTTCATCTTTAAATATTTGGGTAAAGAAGCCTCATTTCTTGTTAAAACTTTTAATATTGTGATTGAATATTTTCACTAAAGTTATAAAATCAGAAAAGTATGGACGAATATTTTTGCTTCTTTTTTTTTGTTTCTAATATTACGGAATGGGTTGAATTTCTGATCCCATAAAAGGTAAAGAAATATGCAATAGATATCGTAATGAGTTTCAACTAAAATTTCCATATCATATAATTGTTTCACTTGGTCGTAATTTAATTGGGTGTATAGTTGTTTATTATAGAGTTACAGGCATGAAAAAAATATATATATCTGAATTTGTAAATTGCACTGACTTACCAGAAATAAGTTATGAAACTCGAATTAATTAAATTAAAAATATTTGATAATCTTCTTAAGTGAGGTGGTGATACTTTTTTATTTTATTGCTTTGCAGTACGGGTTTATATTATTGTATTTCATTGGTTAATAATTAGCAACGAGAGATGAAGTAAAATAGGTATCATCATAAAAAACCGGATGAAATAGAAAATATAAGGACGTGTGTTATTTTGTATGGATAAGAAAAATTGCTGACCAATTTATTAATTGTTACTAGCACAGATCCTGAATTGTACGAAGTTTACGAAGAAGAATTTACGAAGTCACTCGCATGTGAATTGTTTTATTTACATCAACGATTCTAAAAGCAAGTCCATTTGTTTGCCCTCATAAATCAAATGTTATGATAACCTGTAAAAACTGTGTTTTCATGTTTACAGAGGCATCATAAAACAAATATTTATTTCTCGACGTAACCCCCTCGACATAACCATCTCGGTTTACAAATAATTTTTCCACTATTGTGAAGCGAAGATAACAGTGACACCCGTAAACCATGCATGAACGTTTCCCTAGTAAGATAATCTTTGGATTTCCAAGTGCATTTTTAGCTATCCAAATAAATGATAATCGTAGGTTATTAAGTCTGAAATATTTATATTTCAGTGTATAGCGTGAGGTCTCTTATAAATAAAAAGTCTTTCGTGTATGGATAACGCTCAGAAGTCTTGCTCCTTTTAACTTACATCCCCGAGTTTACAAAAATAATTAAGGTTATATTTGATTCGCCCTTGTCATAATTTTAGTCCACAAACAGTACGAAAGTATTAACAATGAAATAAAACTACCAGAAATAAAATAATACAAGAGTACGGTGTATTATAAAGACAAAAAATATAGTTAGCTAAAAAAAACTTATTTTTGCCGTGATATTTATATTTTGAAAATTTAACCACACAATGGTAACAAAAAATGCACGTTAGCAAAGTTTTAACTACAAACATAAATCAAGCCGATAGCTTTAATGAAACAACCGTCTCATTTCTTCTAAGCTCATTCAAAAGGAACTTATTGCGCGGTGCACAAGCTCATATAGGACGGTGGAGAACAAATTAATTAAATATACAAATTAATTTCCTTTCATAGAGCTTTGAATTTAGGGTAAATGTAAAATTTCGCCACCGATGTAAAAAGAATTATATTTAAATTTTGGGAAAATATTTCCATATTTTCGACATTTGTGCTACGTATATACTTTACTAATTTGCATTATGCAAAATCATTTTAAATAAACATTTTTATAATTTCTGGCCTTTACTAAATAAGTTATTGACTCTGTATTCGTTTTCGATAATTTAAAAGAAAATGTAAAATTCTGAGGAAAATAAATATATTTTAATTTCTTTTTCACCAAAAGGTTTTATTTTCAGTTTCATGTAATGTTTAATATGTTGTTAGCATCGAAATATTTTTAAGTTGAGGACAAATTTAGTAAAAAACATAAATTTTTTTCTATAAAAATATTTGAAGAAAAAATCTATTTTTTGCTTCTTAACATGACACTTTGTGTTACATAATATATACATATATGTATGTGTGTATATGTGTATATATATATATATATATATATATATATATATATATAAGATCCAGTTAAAACCTAATAAGTATCAGAGAGCTGGTATCTGAAAAAATCCTTCATGGATATATTTCAATACCAGACATTTTATTCTTTTTGTAATCTTTACAAGAGAACTACATATATTTACTTTTAATATTACCTAGTTTCATAAATATAAATTAGGAAAATATAAATTCAAGAAAAATATATTTTAATTGCAAGTTTGAATGACAACAAACATTTCTTCAGTCGATTCGATGTAAATTATTTATATATTTTTTCATCTGTTAACAAAATATAATACAAACAATAGTCTTATATATTGTAAATGTCTTATGTATTCTAGGAAAACATGAATAATATTGCTGTTGTTTTCTATTATTTTTCCATAAATATAACTGAATGATAATATTCACACTGTGCCCTGGACTCTGCAAAAGTAAACACCTACTAAGTAAATAATAATAATTGTTAAAGTATATATATTTAAGAATAAATATTAATAATATTATTATCATTATTATTATTATTTTTATAGTTATTATTACTATTATTATTATTACTAGTTAACATATACTACTATTGTTGCATGCGTTAGTAGATAAGAAACAATGCTCATCCGAATTAAGCAAAAAAGAGCCGACAAGACAAAAAACTAGTTGAATGGTAGAGAAGTCGGAATTAATTAAGTCTGAAAGGGCCGTAAATGTGCAAAGCTGACCGAATAAAAGGCGTATCTTGCTATCAGAACATTGTACCTCCCATCCTAACGCACCATTAGACCTTTCACATCAACAAGAGATAATAATGTATAGATGCAATAATATGATAATATGTTTTATTTTACTAATCTTTATATTTTTATTCTATTCACATTTCGTTTGTCTAGGCGTACGGTAGAGAACCGCCAAGTTTCGATCGGCGCTTCTGAATACTGATCCTTTTATCGAAGCATTTCACAGCCATAACCGTGGTCCAGCATGTGATAAAAGCATAATTACATCGGGCAGTATTAAACAAAGGAATACAACGTTATCATATAATCGTTATAAATTTCAAGTTTGTACCTGTTCTATTTTCTGAGATGTCATTGTTTCATTTAATTGTTAGTAATGCATTTCTACAAAATTAACGCCAAATATATTCAAAAGTTCTGAGATATTTGACACCTAAAATTGTCAATTTCTTACAACAGTCAGCCACTGACAAATTGTCAAAAATTTTATTTGCAATTGGCAGTGACTGACTATGCTAAGAAATTGATAATTTTTCTGAAAATTTAAATTTTGGCATGTACACACACACACACACACATATATATATATATATATATATATATATATATATATATATATATATATATATATATATATATGTGTGTGTATGTACAACATAAATAAACTGAAGGGCAAAGGGAATTTTTAATGTTCCACAAATATTAATCCTACGTCATCTATGTTCATTATAGATCTACTTGCGTATGTAAACTCAATTGTCGAATTCGTCGCTTCGATTTTTGCGGTGCTTCTTGATTGCCAATTTTGACGTATTTCATCTGTGCTGATGCAAATAGTATAACAACACGAGCGTTGTTATACTATTTGCATACTATTACATTACAAAGAAAATTATTACGATTTTTGGTCGTGATGAAGTAAATGTGTGTTATTGCTCGTAAGTGACCATAGTTAAATAACTTCAGTTATATACACGATGAACCATTACTCAGTTTAGACTTTGAGCGTGATTAGTATATAAAATATTCAAATTCCAAATATGAAATTATGAGTACAGTATGTATAATTAATAATGCATTTTAAGAAAAAGGCAGCAATATCTTATGTATTTTTTAAATGAAGAATATCAATGAATCTAGCAGATCAAATAGTATGGCCATTTACTAATAACTGATGAATTCATAATATTAATTTCTTTCCTTGTACCTAATAGTTACAAGCCATTTAAATTTATTTGCAGGTTTCATATTTAAATGCTTTGATACGTAAAAAAACTCTCGTTATTATTTCATGAATACATATCAAAGTTTTGTAATATTTGATGTATTCGTTCATAATTAAGTACAAAAAACATGCCAAATTGCTAAATCGATATTAAAATTTTAAAAATGATATTATAACATGTTATGATCCCCATCTTTTCTATTGTCTATTCATTTCCTTCAGAAATAAAAATATTTACAATATTCGTTTAGTGTTTTAAAAAACGAATTATAAATATTAATATTATTTTTCATTGCATGAATATAATACTTGAGTTTCTTTCACGTATGTAAAATAAGTAACTTGTTTGCGTATAATTGGTTAATTTATTTGTGTAGGTTGATCAAAATAATTTCGCATTGAAGTACTGTTTGACGTTTTCCTGATAGTTTTCAGATTGATAACATACGTACGTAGTCACAAACCCCCAACATTTATGGAAAGTGTTGAGAGTTTGTGACTGCAAAATAATTCGGGTTCTCATGTTTCTATAAAGAGATGCCATAACGAAAAACATTATTGTAAATTCTTTATTTTATTTTAGAAGCACTTTTTTGTGACTTTCCACTCGATGGGTTTGTGAATTATAAAAAGGCTTTCCCCGAATAACATTTACTATAATGAAAGTAGATTAACTCGTTTCTCATGAGGTCTTATTATTATTTGTTTGACTTAATAGTATAATGCTGTTCACAATTAAATGAAACTACGTGATGCAGTATTATTTATACTATCTTTAATTTCTTTACCACGACCTAGGTTTCGTTATTAGCAAAGATAATACCTCAACCCCAAGCCAATCTTCGCTAATAACCCACCTGAAGATGTTGTAATACAACAAAACCTAGGTCGTGGTGAAGAAATTTAAGAAAGTAGAAATAATACTACATCACGTAGTTTCATTTAATTGTGAATAATCAATTTCTACAAAATTAACGCCAAATATATTCAATAGTATAATGCTGTTGTTAAAATTGTTACACTTTGACATAGGTTAATATATAAAACCTAATATCTCATAGTAAAACACTAATAAACGAAGTCACCAGGACTTTTCAGGATGGAGTCGACCTGCAGAATTGAAGGATGCGACTTTGAAGATGTAAAGAAAATTACTTGCTTTAGACAAATAAATAAAACTTACGTTTGCATGTTGTTTACAAGTCAGAGAACCATTTATGTAAATGAAGTTTATTTTTGATAATTATGAGTTAGATACTTGGTATGAAATTACATCCATCACGTATTTTTGAGATAAACGTTTCGCAGAGTACGATGAATAAAATAGAATTTATTTTACGGTTAATGTACGAACTGTAAATTGAACCGTAAACATGCCAGGCGAGGGCCGTAATAGGTGTTCCTTTTAGTATTAACATTATAAACGCGGGCTTGTTATCTTGACAATTTTTTTACACTCTTAGTTAATTATACCATGCTCTATTCTCTAGCACTGTGGAATAAACTAAAGCTGATAAATCCATTTATTTGTTTGCCGTCACGTCATGTATTTGTTTGGATTAGATTTGTCAAAATTTATTTTATTGGATATATTTTAACAATTTAATAGTTCTAAAAAGCTTCTTTACATAACAAAGTAAGTAGTATATATTTACAAGTTATAATATTGAATTATTTTTAAATTTTGATATACACAAATAAATGCACATATACATGAACTGTAAATTTATATGTATTTTTAAAATAAATACACATACTTATCCCTACACGAGTACATATATTTCACATAACCACGTTACTGACACTTGAAAATTTAATTATGGGAAATACTGTACTGTATACTAATATTTTTATTTGTTATAAAATTTTAAAAATGCTAGTCTATATTAATAGAAAATATATATTCAATGAATTGGTGGGTAAATTATTACTACTTTTTCCCCAGAATTCAGTTCATTTATACGAAATGTATTAATTGAAACAAATATACTGATTTGCATAAAATATGTGGGTTTATTTATAAACCAAGTGCAATTTCATTTCCTTTCATCACCTGTAGTGGAAGTTCCCCGAATACCGGACACTTAAAATTTTTGAAGAAAAAAGTAGAATAACCAATTTTCCTTAAAACACTTTTTATTTTGAGATATAAAATTATCATAGACATTCAAATAAATCAACATAGACAAATGTCAATTAATATTTAACTACTAAAAAAGGAGTTATACGTTGACTTAGTTTTTGGTTTCATTGAAATTTGGCATCTGGTACCGAACAGGTGTAAATTCGAACCCCTACAACCGGACTCCTACGACTAATGAAAAGTTGAAGATTTTGAAATATCATAAATGACACAATAATTTTTCATTAAAACGGCAAACATTATGATACATTTAATTATTATAAACGTTCAAATAAATAAACAATAATATGTTTTTAGCCACGACGACATAATCATTCGTTTATTCTTTTCAAGATTTTAACATTTAATATTTTAAGATAGACTTTTAAACAAATCAACGAAAATAATAATTAAGTATAACTGAGATAACAATCTAAAAATAACTTAAAACAAATTTCGTTTATCTCAAACGTAGACATCGGAACACTCAGCGGTATCTCTTCTTCTTTACATGGCCCTTTACTAGATCTAGTTTCCTCGTAGTCTTTGCAACAAACAACACAGTAGTACTTCTCCAGCTGCTTTTGAATTACCTTAACTTTTGTTTTATTTATTCGTCCTATGTAATTTGTTTTTTGTTTTAATTTACGACTTCTTTAGTCTTTATTTTTCTTCTAAATGTTAATTTTATGGCGAATTAGTTAAAGTTTCAATATTTTCGGTTTGACGTTCTCTTGCTTGTCGTATATATTTTTTTGCTCTAACATTTTCATGTTTCAGGATAGTTGTAACATTTTCCTCAAAACAGCTTTAAACGTTTGGTGAACGAAGTTATATTTATCTACCAGTTTTTGTAAATTTGCATAAAATATGTCAACATTGTTTTTGTTAAAACCAACAGCATGCATTAAGCTTGTATTTTCTGCAGTTCGTAAACATGATACATCATGATCAGCTTTTCATAAAATCATCATAAAAATGTATAGCCGCAATTCTTTTTCATCGTTAAAGCGACTCGGTAATTTAGGCTTGTCAGCTAACTCATATACAAGCTTTAAAAACTTTTTAAAGCTTGTATATGAGTTAACGATTAGCTAAATTTTTAACGTGACCTTCTAACAATTATATTCTTCTGAAAATATGTCGTTAAATCTTTTCATAACAATTTGAAACTAAACGTCTTTACTCAATTTTCAATAACGTTATTTTATCAGAATGCTTTTTAGCACATTGAAACGCTTGATTTCTCTTATTGTCATCTTCTGATTCAAAACATTCTCAGCTGCTCATTATAAATGTTTTAACTCCAGATACTTTTTTCTATCCATTATATCAAACAATCTGAAAAGATGAATAAAAGAACTTACAAAATTTGTAGCATCGAATAAGAACACCATTTTGTCAAAATAAACTAGTCCGGTAGTAGGGAATCCTTAATTATCTAAACGTACAGGCATATTATATTATGCTACACACAATAAATTCTGTCTAAATATTGATTTATAACGATGCCAATATTAGTCGATGTAAATTATTCTTATGCAAAATGTTTAACGTATCACCTGTAGCCCGTGTCGCCCTATACTGAGGACATACGCGCTGCGGGTTTTTTTTCCTTTGAATTTAACGTCATTCTATACACGAGCACGAAAGAAGCGATATATCAGGTATGGACGTTTTCTGCACGGTATTAGATGCCGTGCGGTGCTAGGGGGATTTCCCCTAACTACATTTTATATATGGTCCTTTTTTTAAATGGCAGTTACCTCTGTAGTTTTACATAACTATATCTAATTACTGGTACGACATATTTTAACTTTTTAATGAAAAATCCAATTTCTTCTGCTTCCTTCCCTATCAGATATTCCCTTTCATTTCTTAGCCTAGCAAGGATCTGAATCGGAAATTTGTGGGACATAAAGTGTGATTCATTTATTAACTCTTGTTAATAAAATATTTAAAAACTTGATTATACGGGTAATGATTAATTTTAATTTTACTCACCACTACCAAACTGACATGAAAATCTTAGAAAATAAAGTGAGATTTATTTATTAATTATTATTAACAGAATTATTTCGGCTTTATTATTCTGACTTTATCACAAAAACTATTGAACATTAATGGCACTTTAAAATGTTGGCTAGTTTTTTTTTAAATTAACTGATATTCACTCCAGATTATTATAATAATACACATATAGGTTATTATACAATAAAGAGAATTTAAAAACAAAATTAAATGAATATAATTTAAGAATTAGTCACTTGTATATCAGTGTCTCACTATAAAAGAAAAAAGAACGATGTTAAATGTTTTTAATAAATAAAGGGGAAGCATTAGTACATAGAGAGTGTGTGTTCTGCCTCACTCTTGGTCATTCAACCTATTCTAGCCTAAATGTTCTAGAACATAACCTAACCTAAAGGTTCTAGAACACTCTCCTAATCTAACTTAACCTAACCTATCTTACCATAACCTAGCCTAATCTTACCGATCTAACCTATCAAAATATAACCGAATTTAAATTAACTTAACCTTTATACTTACTATAAAATAGTTTTCTCCATGACTGCTTCACTAAAAAAAAAGTATATAATAAAATGAATAACACATTGTTAAATAGTTTTCTCCATGTCTCCTCTTCCATATATAGCCTAATATAAATAAAATATTAACTGAAAACAAATAAAAAACAAGGATACATATCAGTCCTGCAATATAATAGTCATCTATGTTGTGAGCCGCGCTGAATGTTGCCTAATATATAGAAAGAAAATCAGGGACACTAATGTGCATTCTGCTTATTAGAATATTTATATACGTCGTCTTTAAATCCATAATCAAACATAATTTAACTTAACAAGGTGTACTAGCTAATTAGATGAAATAATTAGTTAGGTAATGACATTTTCATAGAACTCGTAAATTTAATCGAATATCATTAAATAACCAGTCAAATAATATAATTAGTGAGTAAAGAACAATTACAAGTAAATATGTTAAACAATTCCAATCCATTCACTATATTGCATATAATTTAAGCATTTGGATCATATGACATTAGATCACAACCATTCATTCAGTATACTCGACTACTTAAGAAGTTATGATGTCGGTAAATTATTTCACGGTCAAACTCCATTTATTTTATTATATAAATATATCTCAATTCATAATAATATTCTATTTTATTGCATGGTTACATAATTTAAAAGCCGACAATTCGCAAATCAGCACATTTTACTGTACGCAAGATACTTCATTAATTTTATTATGTAACCGATATATATCAAGTAAAATTAATATTCTATTTTTATTCTACAGTTCCATAATCACAAAGATGATGATTAATCTCAAAGATGATGATAATTGACACATTTTACTATGGACAAGATGCTTTACGAGGATATGGTGAGGATATGAAGAAGAAGTCAGACGTTCTTGATGCGGACTATAATAATATCCATAACAATTTTTTCATCACACTAAAAAGAGAAACGAACAATAAGCTCATAAATAATGAATCCCATGAAAGATGTGTTACCATACTTAACAAACGATACTAATGATGAATGTTATATTATAAAATTGAAATTACCAATAGAAAAAATATTGAAGGCGTGTCACATAATGAACAATGGAAATGTGCTGATATAAGAGCTAAATATGAAATATAAATATTTTAAAACTTTCATCAAAACATACTTCCATTCTTAAACTACCATGTTTAATTAAATTCCATTATGATGTTCAATTTGCCGATAAATCGTGCTAAATAAAAAAAATTAATACACAATAACCGTTAGGATAATTTTCCCTTGTGATATCATTACCTTCATTTAGGAAATGAAATTCAGAAAAAAGTGTATGATATAATGAAGTATAAATATTATTTTCTACAAGGTGCGTTTGTAATGGTTTGGATGAACCTTGGCGACCATCGACATACGTATACATATACATAATAAAGGATGTTATATTATAATGATTGGAATTAAATAGATTTTTTTTAGATTATCATTGAATGCACTATTATCAACAAAGTCTCTAATACAACATTTTGGAAGTCGTCCGAGAAAAACATTATCGAATGTCTTACTTTGAACACCTGATGGTATTATGAGTACTTAAATTCCACTCCAGTGATAGGATATTTAGCAATAGTTGTAGATAATACCATTGAATGAGCTAAAAGGACACTATGATTTAAAAGCGATCTTCGTATCATTAATGTGTCATCTGTTATGTGAGATTTAGGTATGAGTTTACCTACATCCGTCATCAAGTTGAACGTGTTTTTCAATCGTATTAATTTAATTCGAATTTTTTACACCACTGAATAAGAATTTTTTTTATTATATTTATCGCCGTGAAGATGAACGATCGTTTCATTCTCATTACTTTCCTCTCCCAACGATGCTCTTTTTGTAATCCAATGTTATTGTCTGCGGTGAGTTAATGTACTCAGAATAGTACCAGGAATGAGAAATTTAATCAGTCCTCGTCACTTAATGATGAAATAAGTTTGTAGTGAACCCATTGTCCACTTTCAATACTCGTTTGCGTTGATGGTAGAGCAAATAAATCTAATTCAGACTTAATGCATTCACATGGCTGATTATATAAAAACATTATTTATTGAGAAAAAATATCAAGATGTTATTTTCTTTTTAATCTTTTACCACCTTTCACTTTCGTAGGTAATGCTTGAATGAATTTAATCTTTCCTCTTTTTTTTTTATAACCGGGTACTTCCATCGTATTTTCTATTTTATTGTCAGCTTTATGTTTTAAATAGCTAGTTAACCCATGAAGTCGTTTTTTTATTGACTCATCTGCAGGATGTGAATTTACTATATCATTTATTAATTCTACACTCGTTCTCATCACCTCTTATCCAATGGTTTTAGCACCAGTCGATAATAACGGAATTATTAATCCAAAAAAATTACCGAGAAAACTACTGATTTCATGACCATGTTGATGAAGCGTTCTTTTATAAATTACGCCAATTCCAGATCTAGCCTGTTGCAAATAACATTTTTCTTACGGATAATGACGAATATGATGATTCCTAATCATTTTCACGATGTACGTTTAAATTGGAGCTTAATACATGCTCTTTCGAATTGAAATGGAATTATTTTCCCGGTTTCACTTCTTATTTCAACCATTAAATTTATCTAAATAACCTTACCACTTCACCAACACTTGCTTTCTGATACCTTTTCCTCGGGTCATTATTATTTTTTCTATTTTATAAGGCATATTTGAGACGATATTTACTTTTGTAATTCTTTTTCATAAATAGTACCACTAATATTCTTACAAAGTACTTTTGTAAAATTGCTGAAATAATAAAAATTTCATCACTCCAATTTGTTATATAGCCTTTCTCAAAAAAACGTTTAGTTTTACTTATCCACACATAATCTCCTACGGTAAAATTGTTTGTTGCGCTATCCATTTTGACTCTTTGCCCTAGAGATTATGCCACACTGTCATCATATTATTAAGACTAATATCAGCAGGACACATCTTCATATTAGAATGATCATATGAATATATTAAATCAGGTAAGATACCAATGTACCTATAGGTATTTTTATGAATAAAATAGCGCTACGTTTTCATTTGATAACATATCATTACTTCTGTTGATAACGTATCTCATTGTGATAACATATAAACACTTTTGTGATGGGAATATTGTAATCTCTCAATTATCTCCGGTGCAATTAAAATCATTTTCTTTGCATAAAAATAATTTTTTTTTAAATTTACTCATGTCGAAATAAGTGATGAAGATTATACTCACGCCATTGATGTTTGGGAGCATTGTAAATGCACGAAAGAATATTCTAATCTATATCTGAAAACCGATGTAAGCAGATATATTTGAACATTTTAGGGGACTTTGTATGAAAACATACTTATTAGACCTCATTCATTATAATATACCACCTGGTCTTAGTTGTGATGCTAAGCTGAAATATACAAACATCCACCTAGAATTATTAACTGATAACTGATTTTGAAATAATTTCATTCATTAAATCAGGTATTCGCAGTAGTATATAACAATTTTCTAATTGTTATGCAATTTATTCTTTTTAATGTTTATCATGATCAATAAATATTTAGATGATCATGATAAAAATTAAAAAGAATAATATCTATTTTATCTCGATATTAATAATATATGGTTGGGCACAATATTTACTGTAATTTGAATGAGTTACAACTGACGTGAATTTTAATTTACCAAATACAACGGAATCTGGATATATTTTAAAATTAGATCTCACTTATCCGGGTGGTATATATGATGATAATTCAGATTTACAATTGTTTGCGGAAAATATTAAGTTAACTACTAATGGTGTAAATATATTGGTACCAAATTTATATAAGAAAAATTAAATATCATGAAAAAAATTATACATTATAAAAATCTTCAGCAATCTTTTAAAAACGTTGTTATTTTCACAAAAATTCTTCGTTTATTAAGATTTAAAAAGAGACCATGGTTACAAACCTATATCGATTTGAATACTAGAATGCGTATGATATCTACCAATAACTTTGAAAAATATTTCAATAAACTAATGAATAATTCAATATATGGAAAAAACTATGGAAAATATAGAGAAAAGGGTTGATGTTAAATTAATTACATATTAAGAAAATCGATTGGGTGCAGTAAATTTAATTTCCAAACCACAATATAACAGCTCATCCATAATTTCAGAAAATTTAATTGCAGTTCAGTTAAACAATTCTATTCTACATTAAACCAATTTACTTAGGATTTTGTATATTACACATTTCAAAGACGCTAATGTATAATTTTCATTACGATTATATAAAGAACAAATATAATAAAAATGTTACGCTTTTGTACAAGTATTCTGATAGTTTATTATATTAAATTGTCACACATGAGTTATATGAAAATGATCATTTGTTTTAAAAAATGATTTTTCAACATATTTCTACAACTCTGATTATAATATTGATAACTTCTTTTATCCGTTAATTAACCAAAAAGTAATTGGATTATTTAAAGACAAAAATAATGGTTAATTACCCAAATAATTTGTTGGTTTACGTTTTAAAATGTATGCAATGAATGTCGAAAGTGGTTTAATCACAAAGGCAAAAGGAGTAAACAAGTCCGTTACTAGAAAGTTAATTTTGGAACATTAAAAAAATTGTTTGAGATCCAATAAACGATTAAACACTGAGTTGTAAAAATTTAGATCCATTAAACATACGGATTATACCCAAAAAATTAATAAAAAACTTTATCTACAGATGAAGCAAAACGATATTTACTAGCTAATTCAAGTAATAAATTAACTTAGGGCCATTATAGTTTAAAAAATAATGAAGAATACAATATTTAATTATATGTTAGATATCGAAATAGTAATTAAGTTAATGTTAAATTTTGAAGTAATAATTAAAGTAAAATTCCGTTGATGATGTAATAATAGTTATATAAAAACAATGTTCAACTGATTGTAATTACAACTTCAATTTTTAATTTTAAAGATGTCATTACTGTGTGATATAAGAGGTTTTCTTGGTAATAACAAGGAATTAGTCGTTAATGAAATATGTGTGTAAGATGTGAATAATTATCATTTATTACGCAACTTTTTTAAATCGCCATATAACTTTAATAAATTGGATGATAAAATACAACATGAATCTCGTTGGATGACAAAGAATTATCATGGTATAGATTGGACTTATGGTTTCATATACACATAAAAACTGAAGTAAATAGGCAGTGATTAATTGTTTGTAAAAGGTGAAGAAAAGAAGCGTGTTTCAGATTGAGCCAAAAAAAGCTAGTGTTAAAGTTATAGATATTAAGTCTTTCAATATTAAAAGCATAAAACAACTAAAAAATCCGAAATAAATCACCATGCAAAAGGTGTTAACAAATATATGTGTGCTTTGAAGAATGTGAATATTTTGATGAAGATTATATATAAACAGCAAAATGAATGCCTTAGAAATAGAAGAAAAAATGAGGATGAAAATTATTCATCAAAATATGAAGCAAAGTGCATTTGCTTCTAACTGTTTATATATGTATATAACCTTTGCGTCAACGTTTACCTATGTATGTAACCTTGTTACATCAGAAATAATTTAGATACAGATTATATGTCAAGTTCACATGGGGTTGCAATGTATATAAATGAAGATGGTTTGGGGGAATATTTCAACAGTTATGGAATAGAACCTAGTAACCATTTTTTTTTAACGAAATAGTAGAATACTATTTTATATAATAAATCGAATTCAAAATTATTATAGATCTGTTTGTGGAAAATATTATTTAGTTTATTTATTTCTTAAGTAGATGAAATCTTCAATAAATAATTTTTTAGGCATGTTTGAATGTATAATGGCTTACAAATAATATATGTTTACATAAAGTATTTAAGTCTTAATTTTTTGAAAATAGTAAATGATCCTATTGAAATATATTCAGAATAAAATAATTTTAAATGATAATGTTGGTGCCATATCTTATATTAAAAAAAAGGAAAATTTATATTTTTCTAAAAAAAAACTTATTTTCTGTATACTTCATAAAAATGTTAAATGATGATTTACTTATTCTTGAAGCCATTGATATAGGAGCATATGTTAATAACTGGTTACATACTTTATTTAATCGGTTAAATAATTATTTGAATCAAAAGTTGATATCACCCCTAAAAATATATATGCATATATAGCTTATTTAGAAACCTTACTCAATTATGGTCCTGTTACAAAGAATTCTTATCTATCATGTAGTTATTGGCACAGTGATACAGCAAACCATATGAATCATATGAATGAGAATAACAATTGATTTCAAAAAAGAGCATCGTTGGGAAAGGAAAGTAATGAGATTGAAAAGATCGTTCATCTTCCCGGCGATATATTCAATTAAAAAATTCTTAATTAATGGTGTAGAATTTCGAATTAAATTAATACGATCGATAGACACGTTCAACTTGACGGATGTAGAAAATCTTATAACTAAATCTCACATAACAGATGCTACCTTAATGATACGAAGATTGCATTTAAATCCAAGTGTCCTTTTATCTCATTCAAAAGCATTATCTGCATCTATTACTAAATTTCCCATCACTCGAGTGGAAGTTAAAGTACTCGCAATGCCATCAATTGTTCAAAGTAAGACACTTGATTATGTTTTTCGCGGACTAATTTCAAAACGTTGTATTATGGGTTTTGTTGATAATGGTGCATTCTATGATAACGTAAAAAAATCCATTTAATTTAAATCCTTATAAGACGACTTCCTTTAGTCTATATGTTAAAGTTTCTTCCAAACGATTATAACCAAACTTCGTAGATAATAATAATTATACTTCATTATATCATTAGTTTTTTTCTGGAACTGGTATTAATTTCCTAAATGAAGGTAATGATATCAAAAGAAAAGATTATCCTAATGATTATGGTTTATTAGGTTTTGATTTAACACCAGATTTAACAGCAAGTTTACCATCACAATTGAACTTAATTAAACACGGTAGTTTAAAAATGGGAATATGGTTTGATGAAAGTCTTAAAAATACTATAAATTTTATAGTTTATGCTGAGTTTAATATATAATAGAAACCGATAAAAACAGGAATGTCAACGAAGATACAAGTTATATTTTACTTTATTTAAACTTTTCGTCTAAGAAATGTCTGATGAATTATTTTTGATGTGTGGATTAAACTCTGTTTTTATTAAAATCTTAGGCTTCTATTATAGTTCATATTAAAAAAACCAAATGCATATACTTTTATGTGAAGAGATGATTTATATTATAAGTTATGAATTAACGAAATATGTACATAATAAGAAAGAAATAACCACTAATTTATAAGTTTTTCGTTCCGAAATCATTTTCGTCATTCTAGTTAAAATATTTTTACTAGTTATGAAAATCTCATCGTTTAAATCTTACACAACATATTTAGCTGTTATATCAGCACGTTTCCATTGTTCATTGGGTGACATCCCTTCTATATTTTTTCTAATGGTTATTTCAATTTTTATAATATAACATCCATCATTAGTATCGTCTTTGAAGTTTTTTAAGTCCATCTTTTGCGGGCTTCACTATTGACGAAAAAAAGACAAACGAACAATAGAACGTTTCTATTTGTCTGATGATTGATATTATTATAGTTCGCATCAAGATCGTGTGACTTTTCCTTCACATCCTGGCTATATCTTCGTAAAGCATCTCGTCAATGGTAAAATGTTTTGATTTGAGAATCAACATCTTTGAAGTTATGTAAACGTAGAATAAAAATAGATTATTAATTTTACTCGAGATATATCGGTTACATAATAAAATTAATGAAGTATCTTGCGTACAGTAAAACGTGTTGATTTGAGAATCGTCGTCTTTTAAATTATGGAATCATGCAATAAAATAGAATAATAATGTAAATTGAGACATATATATATATATATATATATATATATATATATATACATATATATATACATATATATATATATATATATATATATAAATATATATAATAAAATAATTGAAGTTTAGTAAAATTATAATGACCATGAAATAACTTACCGACATCCTAACTGCTTAAGTAGTCGAGTATACTGGATGGATATTTGTGATCTAACGTGATATGATGATGCTTAAGTTATGTGCAATGTCGTGAAATGCTTAAGTTATATGCAATGTCGTGAATGAATTTGGAAAATTTGATAGCATTTGATATTATTCTTAACTCATTTTACTATCTATTTAATGAAAATCAATTAATTTTAGGAATTATCGGAAACGTTTCATTATTTCTACATTTATTAACATTGTAATTAATTTACAAATTATGCCATTTAGTTACGACTTTGAAACTTTATTTTGACACGAGTAATTACTGACATCTCAGAAATATCTACGTTTTTTGGAAATGTTATGAGCTACCTAATTATAACATTTAATTAGCTAGTATAGCTTATTAAGTTAAATGATGTTTGATTATGGATTTAAAGATGACTTATAAATCTTTTTTCGAATAAGCACAATGCACATTAGTGTACTTTATTTCTTTTTTATATATTGGGCGGCATACAGCGCGTGTCACAACATAGATGACTATTATATTGAATGAGTGACATTTATCCTTGATTTCTTATTTATTTTCAGTTAATATTTTATTCATATTAGGTTATATTTAAAGGAGCAGATATGGAGAAAACTATTTCATAATATGTTATTCATTATAGGATAAACTTTCCTTTCGTTAGCCATATATAGCGGAGTAGTAATGGAGAAACAATTTTAAAGTAAGTGTAAAGGTGAGGTTAAATTTAGATTCACTTAGGTTACATTATATGGGGTTCGGTTATATCTACATAGATCGATAATGTAAGATTAGGTTATGGTAAGATAAGTTAGGTTAGGTTAAGTAAGATTATCAATAGTTTTCTAGAATGTTTAGGTTTGGTTATGTTATGTTGTAGAACATTTAGGCTAGGTTAGGTTGGATGGTCAAGAGTGAGCTAGAATATACACTCTCTACTTACTAGCGTTCTATATAAAATTTACTTCATAATAAACTGTGTGTTTTATTGACCATTTTACATTTTCAGTAAACTACGGGACATTGTACCGCGATGACAATTGTCTGTGCTAGATTAGAGATCTATATCTGAAATGATTATAGCATACAATATCATTCCGAAAACAATTCTTTATTGATTATATGTAACTCAAAAATATAAATGGAAAACTTTTATGATCACGCGAATAAATGTGGAAATATCAAAATGATGAAAATGTTAAAATATCATGTCAATCCATAAATATATTATAACTAGTTAATAACTTAATACATGTTTTTGGGGTTCAAAATAAAGTTTTTTAAGATTGCTAATCAGAAAGAGACTTTTATTAACTTCTCAAAACTTGTCACAACTTTCCTCTACAGAAATTGAAAATTGAATTGTTCAACGAATATTAATTTAAAGTTCCACCGAATTGTATTATGCGACATTGAAAAGTGTGAATATTTTCGGCACAACATAACGGCTGATGCGGGGTAAATTTCAAAGCTCCATGGTCTATTTGTGTAGAAATTGTTTCCGCTCTTAAATATCTTGCTTCATCATATAAAAAAAGTACATTCAAAACGCACAATAACAATGTCAGTCAAAATAGAGCACATCGAAGATGTTTTTACATAAAAACAATCAAAGTTTCTTTCAGATATTTCTAAAAAGGTATTTAATGGAATGACCAATTAACTTTTTAATCGACTTCCATTGTGAATACTAATATCCGTTCATTATTTGTCGGAATACACAATGTCAGTGTGCGTTTTTGTTTGCAATAAATATGGACTATTGTCCAACAGGCATATAATGACAACAGTTAAATTTAGTTTACCTGTATGTATTAAAATTGAACAAAATTTTGAAAAAGATTAAATATTTAGGACCTCAAAAAAAATATTTAGCAGAAAACTTTGAATCATAAATATAAATATTAAAAACGCGAAGAACAAAAGCACAAGAGAGATATTTTAGGGATGGAAAAAATATAAGCGTAAAAAAATCGTTAAATTTTTCTTAATTTAAATACAGCCCAAGACTAAACTCATAAAGGAAATCCACATCAAAAAAATTCAACAGATAGTTTTGGTCAAATTAAACAGATAGTTTTGGCACCGGGGTGAAAGACGTTCAATGGTGGTGTGAAAAGATTTATATTAGTCACTATTCTTATATACTCTAAAATTAATCCCTACTGTTTTTTAAATACGTTGGCTACACACTTAAACTAGTTTAAAATGTACATCGGTTTAACTTAGTTTAAAAATATACTGATGACTAACATTGATATTTGTTCCGAATGAATGACAAAATTTGTTCGCCCTTTTAGAGTTTTACGTGGCTTTTTTGATGACCCTATCGACGCAACTAACTCGTAATTACTTCTTAATTTCGTCTGCGTAACATTATAATTTTTAATCCTGAAACTTTCTGTATTTAATTTTCGGTCTTAGAATATACGTTTAAGCTTATTTCCGAGCATCGAACATGACTCGTGTAGTAGTTCGAGATGAAAAATGCGTTCTAATTTTATTCTATTAATATAAATTGCCAAATAATTCTCACACTTTGTTGTGACGTTACTCAGATTTCAATATCTGAATGTAAAGCATATGCAATATTATTAATATTAACCGCTTTGTAAAAATAACCAAGCCAACATATTTTAGCCAGAGTAATATTTCATAGAAACGCGCATCTTTTCTTCCATGTATATATATATATATATATATATATATATATATATATATATATATATATATACATATATATATATATATATATATATATATATACATATATATATATATATATATATATATATATATATATACATTTATCCATCCACACGCTTTTGTTCATCTTGTTCTCTAGCAATATTTAAGGTGACAATTAGTATAATTATATAAACGAAGTATAAAAAAAAGATTAAGGTATATCATAAGAGTAATTTTTATTCTCGCTCTCTTTCTTTTTCTTCTTTTAGATCCTACGAATTTTAGAAGGTAACGACATGAATATTGACTTATATTAGAACGCGAATTCGCATCTCCAGTAAATCCTTACAAACAACAAACCTTCTCGGCAAACATGATTTATGTCCTATGGTATCGTAAATCTCTTAGTCGAAATTTGTGAATTTACGGACGAATAAATCGCTCTTTGTATAAAAAGATTGCTTATTCACAAATTTCGCTATATTGCTGCGAATAATTTGTGAGCGTGGTAATAATTAAGGGGTAGCCACGAAGCGTAGAATGGAGAGCGCTGATTCGATGTGCGCGCCGCAATCTTACGGATGTTGTTTCAAGCTCCTTAAAAATATATTTCAAATTTAATAGAATTAAATTAGGAATTAACGGTATTAAATGTCGTGATGAATAAGATATGGTTGAATTAATTGATTGCAATTGCAAACGATTTAATGTCTGTATGTATTATTGTAATGCGCTAATATTAACATGGCGGTATAATGTGAAATGTATTACATATTTAGCGGTAGAAAACCTCTTACATTATTCTGAAATCGGAACAAGGATACTGCATGCTTCTTTAAGAAAAAAAGCGCAAAGAAAGTGAATAGAGGGTAATTTATATTATTGTACTTAAATATATAACGTTCATATTTGTTATTTATGCCGAAACTGTGTGACCATACTGAGGCATTGTAGAGTATTAGACATATCAGGGGCAGTAAACTGATGTATAAAATAAATATGTTTTAGTTCAAAGTACGCAAAAAACAGTATGTAATAAATATTGTTTCGGCGTTTTGTACCTCATAAATTTGACATTAATTTTAAATAGAAAAGTCGTATTAGGTACTGAAGTTTATTATGAAAATAATTTAGCACACTACTTCCTTCATCAGGGTAGATTTTATTAAGACGACGGGATTCATTTCTGACTCAACATGACTTTTACACCACTAAAATCTATATAATTTTTTTTTGCCATGTTCACAGATGGTGCCATCTATTGCTATATATTATTATAGTATACTATATTTTTATTGCTTAGTAAATAACATAAAGATTCATCCAGAACTTAATATGTAGGTTCGTAATTATGTTTTCTCCCAATCACAAACAAGTCAAAAATCTGGAGAAACGATAAGGCTTGTTACTACTGGCTATATATGTAAATATATATATATATATACACACATATATATATATATATATATATATATATATATATATATATATATATATAATTTCGACTATAGAAAATATGAAATATTCAAGGACAATTCTCTTCAAATATAATGATTAAGATGGATCTGTTAATGGAATGAATCCTGCTAAAACCCTTGTTTACAAGGGACGTGGTCTTTCGGACATGAAATTTATCGAAAATAACCCCTGCCGAAAATGGATTGAAATCATTTATCCTCGAAAGGGTCAAAAAATTAAAATTGAATCTTGAAAAATAATTTTTGTATCGATATCGATACCATCTTGAGGTTCTACACTATCTTCTTGGTATGGTAAAAGCCAGAATGAAGTGGGCACTGAGTAGTCTCTCAATACCTCAATAGCAATATAGAATATAAATGTCAAAGTACTTTTTGGAGCTGTGTAACCAAAATTCTACCTCCACTTTTGGATAAATTGTAACTGCAGAAAAATTTGGGTTCATCTCTTTAAACTTCGTTTTAAACAGGAGTAGATGCAATGACATAAGAATAATACATTATCGCCTAAGGATTTTATTGTGTTAGAATCAGTTATCAATTGATAGGAAATTCAATGGTCAACTGCAAAACGCTGAGGAAAATTTACAAAAGTGTGTTGGTTTTGCAATATTGCGATTGCTGCACAAGTTTGGTGTTGCTACAAATCCACCATCTAATTTTTATTTGGTCTTCAGAGATAATTCCTTGCTCCCAAACTGAAAAAAGAAAGAAATTTCATGTAAGTAGCAGGCTAGCAGGAAATTTTCTAGCAGGAAGTTGACTACCAGGATATTTTAACTTATTTTTCGACAAAGAGGACAAAAATTTTTCGGCGGTACAAGAAGTTAATTTTCATATCTAATTAAGATATTGAACTCAAGAGAAACATATGTTGAAACTTTTACTGAAAAGTTGTTTCCTTTTTTTTTAAAGTACAACCATTGATATAGCACAATTTTTGAACTCTTCTGGTATTTATCTGCAATAAAATTCATGAAACCTATCCAAGTAAAATTGATTCAGTGAAAAAATCTAAATATATTTTTGCATTTACAATAATGGTTTTAATATTAATTATTTTAAATATCGTTATTATAAGAAGTAATGTTTTTGTTAAATAGTAATAGTAATATTTTATAAATTTGGTGTGTCAAAAACGATCGTGTGGACTTTAGATATTTGAACAGGAAAATTAAGTGTGAACATAAAGAATGTATACACGTTTTTGAGTTTTGCAAAGTGCAAAATTAAATAATCATATTGATGTCATTATAAAACGACGGCTAATTAATTACATATGCCTTAATTTACCTAAAACGATCTGTACGAAAATACTATTTGACGCTGTATAAGTATGGGTTTATATCTAAATGTATTTATAAAAGTATAAATATGTAAGAACATTTTTGTTCCACACACGTATTCCAAAATGAGTGCATATGATCGGAACAAAATTGCATAATCCATTTTTAAATGTAACACGAAGCATGTGTGAGACATTATATTATCTATCGTCGTCTATAATCGGTACAGGCGACGTATACTTAACATCAAAAAGTTTAATGCCGACATATGAATCATAAACGATTAAAAACCAGGGCTATCTTAACTATTTTAAATTAATTTTTGTAGTTAATCAAACAGTGGTTCAGATTACTGCGACAAGCGTATCCTCTTCAACCGTCGGCATAGTTTTTAACAATCGACCCTACACATTTAATTCGCTGCCAGAGGCACGTTGTTTACGACTAGATAATTATTACTTATACTTAAAAAAAAGTGTGCTTTTAAAACATTAGTTTATTTCTCATTTTTTAGTTCATGTTTCAGTTGCGTGACTGGAGTCGTTGCGGCAGTTGACGGTGTAATGGCATAATTATAAGCGGACCGAAATACTAAATGGCCGAAATTTACAGGTTGACTTTTTTATTTATGGAGTTTTTGATCTAACTATTTATCGGTAAAACGTTAAATTTGAGAAATGCGAGATATTGAGAAAAATGTTTATCCAATATTACCATTGGGTGAAGAAATAAAATTCTGATAAAAAGCGATTCCAAATTGGAAGTCAAATAAAGACTTAATTTTTAGGGTTTAATGCGGACCCTTATAATTACCGTTGCCCTAAATTATAGCTTGTACATTTACAGATACCGATTAAAAATTGTTTAATGTCCTTTTTAATATGGTACACACAGGTAGAAAAATCGACCTGCACACTTCAAGTGGGAAGTCGTAAAGAGAATTAGAAAATTTACTCGAGGAAATTTATTAAATATTGTTGTGTATCTTCTTTGAACGCTGAGAGGTTTCAAGCTGTAATAGAAATGTTAACCCTTAAAATTAAAATACTTCACGAAATATAACTATTTACGTATTATAGTTTTTTAATGATTGTGTTTGTAAAAGAAATAGTATTTTTATAATTTTTGAACACATATTTTTATAAAAATTCTCACCAATATCTTTAAAATTTTCTAACCTGAAAATCATAAAGTTTCGGAATAGTTTCATCAAATCATAAACTTTCTTTTTCACTTCGTACAAAAAATAAGAATACTTTAAAAGTTAATTGTGCAAAATAGTGAAAAATTATTGTAAAAGAATCACTATTATAAGGATCTATAACCTTTTTGATCCTACCTATGAGATATTCATAAAGCATACAATTATCAGAAATATCAGTAAAATTTTCATTTAGCGAGGGTAGTTATAAAATAAAACAAGCAATCTACGCCTATTTTGCAATTTCTCAACAACCAGAATGAAAAATAAATGTGGATTTTATAAAGCAGCATATCGTATTTTATAAAATATACGTTGCCAAATTCTATATATACGTATGAGCGTGTAGAAACTATTCAATTTCTTGACGGAAGTGTTGGAATGATGAGTTCGAATAGAACTTACATTAGTCAAGTCTCGGTTAACTGAGCAACATCTATGTTTTAAAATATCAAGAATTTCATGTCAAATTTCAAAGTATTTCCTTTTGGTTGAAACTCGTCAAAAGGAAGTATAAAATTTAAATATATCTATAGAGCGTTGTTTTCATCTAAATGAAAAAGTCAAATCGGATAAAACTTGTGTACACCACATAGAAAATATTATTAATAAAATATTATACTTCTTATTTTAAAGTTTTTACCAAATTAATTACAAATTTGCGGGTTGTGTTTTATTTCATCTATTACATTATAAAAAAGTTTCCTAATTCAACTTATTAAAGAAGAAATGTACCGAAGAAATGTTCCGACGAATGTAAAGAAGAAATGTACTTAATGAGAAACTAAGTGAAAATTACATAATGACAAAAATACTTAATTTGAACTTTTGCGGTACGTTATTGTTTTCAAACATAAATAAATTTGCAAAATACTGCTACCGTTAAAGATTTGAGGTATCGGAACCAAGTTGACGTCTTTCCCATGCGACCTGATATACACAAGCGCTATATTCGACTTGGCATCAATTTCAAGAATCTCTAGCAGTCGAATTTGTGCCAAACACGACACAAATTTAGAAAGGACCCAACAAATGAGTTCAAAGTCGGTCTTAAATTTGTCAATAGGTACTTGTACACTTATCTCTTCGAGAATTCTATAGATTATATATTGGTATAGTCAAGACCTAATAGGCCCCTTTTATCAGATCCTGACCATATCAATACAGAACTTATCCTATTCAAGTCAAAATTAAAGTCATGGAAATCGTTTCAAACGTATCCGAGTTATTTGAAAGGATACATGAAAGAAAAGTAAATGCATAACTACTATTTACGATTAATATAAAAATTGGTTTAATAACACAAGTTTTTAAACATAAATAATTTCAAATTAAAACTTATAAAAATATTTATTTTAATAATTTGCTCTTTGTTATTATATGTAATTAACCATGAAAGTAATATGAAATTCACAAAAAAAACTTATATATTAGTATTATGATTACGTTTATAAATTTATACAGTCTTCGAAATCTATTAGAATACTTAATAAGTATTCTAATAGATTTCGTATAGATGTATAATATAGATTTACCCATTTCACATAATCTCTGATTCATAATTTTAAACTCCTTTTTATTTTCTTTCCCATTTTTCAATAACCTCGTGTTTCCAGTGACTCGGTTGTCTATTCGGAGCTTAAATAAAAAATATCCCTATAAATAAAATTCAAAAACGACTGTATCTTCAGGGTATATATATATTGACTGACAGGCCGCATATGCATTTATTTGACACGTAAGTAGGTACATGAGCCAAGCACAATTTTGAACAATTTACATTCTATTTTACAGTTCTGTAACATTCGTGTGTACACATCTTGTGCATACACGAATCATAAATATACGAAAAATTGTGCGTGGTGTAGACTATTTTTGCGGAGTTTTTCTAGTTTCAAGCCATGTTTTTATTTTAAAAGTGCACTACAACGGAAGGAAAATAACTGATACCTTAGCTTGATTAACTCCAAAAGTCCCACTGATCAGGATAAAAGTTATATGTTTGTTATGACTTGATGTGGAATCACTGTGATAGCTTTAAGAATTCCTATTCATTAGATTTAACCCACGTTCTCGGTCTTAACTGATTGAGGGCTAATAATTGCACTTCAAGTTTTTTGGAGATTTTTTTAAACGTAATAATTAATTCTATTCTTTAGCATTTTCTGCTTAAAGTTTCATGTAAATTGGTTTCGTAATTTTTAGATGACACTCAAATAAATTGAAAACAAAAAAAATCGACGTATAGTTCTTAGGCAATATTTGAAATGGACAAAAGGAACTTTATAATTGTAATTAAATCTAATGCATTATAATATCTAAACCTAATGCATTATGAATGTTACGTGAAAAATAATTCTATTAAAATACGTTTTGGATTTATAATGACCAAAATAATATATTCCATTAATTATTTTCCTATTATTTTTAGATACATTTTGGTTTTCTTTCATAATAATATGTAGATTAATATCGGAATGTGTCATTAATATTTTATATCCTGTGGAGATATTTTGTATATGATCCAGAATTGAGGAATAAGGCACCAAAATAATTAAAGTTTATTTTTTGGTGTCAAGAACGATAACTATCTGCAACTTTACAGATATACCACCTTCTGTCAGTCTCAATTATTTTAAATTTTACGGCTCGCGATTTATAGAAATACAGGTGGTGGAATATTTTTCGTGTTATTTGTCGTCACGATTTAAAAACTTCGCGGTTATAATTTCATTTTTGCTATAAAATAAAGTTGCATACATGAAAAAAACCTTCATGACCTGGTTTTCATTTCATTTGTCATTAAGTTAAAATTTATGCAACTCTTTTATCACTTTTCTGTTAAAAAACGCTGCGTACATATATAATACTTTCTATCAGTTTAAATTGTTTTAGATTTTACAGTTCGTGAGGTATAGAAATAAAACGGATGGAAATTTTGGTATCATTTGTGTATCAAGTTTGAAATCTGCAAGCAAATCCTTTTCATATAATATCGCAAATGGCCTTATTACTTTATTTTTAAATTGTACCCACATTTTGGAATCGATTTTGAAAAAGAAAATATTTAAAAATTCATTCAATCATCATCAAATTTCTAAATTTTCTTAAATACAAGCGGACAAGCAAAAAAATTTGTTGTTTTTAAGAAAAAAACCGTGATAATATAGGCGGAAAAGCATCAAAGTCTCACCTTGAGAGTTTTTAATTTTTTCGTTACAGCGCTCTAAAAATGACATTTAAATTGCAGCCGATGAATTTGAGAACAAATCAATAACATATTTATTTCCGTATTTAAGTTAGAGTGTGTTATGATAAACATATAAGCACGCAATCTCTCATTTTAGTGCCTTTCGTCTGATATATAAGCTAAGTATATACTGAATAACAGCAAAGGGAATGTTTAATGCTCCAAAAATTTAATCCTGCGTCATCTATTTCCATTACAGATCTACTTGCGTATGTGAACTCAACTGTCGAATTCTTCGCTTCAATTTCTGCGATGCTCCTTCATTGGCAATTTGGATGTATCGCGTCTGTGCCGTAGAAAATTGTACAAACAACCTTGCAGTGAAACAATTTTAAGAGGAAAATGTTATTGCTCGCTCTCTCTCATACAAGTTCTGCGATTTTTGGTCGTAGTGGAATATTTATTATATGCTTTGGTGACAGATTAAGTTTCTTATCTAAATACTTTGATTATAACGTTATTTCAAAATATAAGAAAATGACCGTAATTAAGTGATGTAAATTAACTTCCCTATTAAGCTTTGTTAACTTTTGAGTCTCAGCGCGATAACGACATAAAATAATTTTCTGTAGTCGAAAATTCAAATTCTAAATATAAAACTGTCACTACAGTCTCATTAATATTGCTGTTAAGAAATAAGGCACAATATCTTAAATATTCTTGAAATGAAGAATATGAATCACGTGAGCATATCATGGCCGTTTACTAATAGCTAATGAATTCATAATATCAATTTAGTTTTTAGGGCCTAATGGTTATAAACCATCTAAATTTTCTTTGCAGGTTTCATCTTTAACAACTTTGATACGTTAAAGACTCTCGTTCTATTATTTCAGGCACCCATTGGCAAATATTAGAATATCTGGTATAGTAATTCGTAATTAAAACAAGAAATAGGACGATTAATTAACATAAAATAATAAAATGAAACATTGATGTTTGAAACTGTGGTTTCCATATTTTCATTTTCTCTTCGTTTGCTTCAGAAGCAAAAAATATTTACAATATTCGTTTAGCGTTGCTAATAAATGAGTTATAAATATTTATATTATTTTTCATTGATAAAATTATAATACATAGTGTTCCTTTCACAGATGTACGATAAGTAACTTGTTTGCGTATAATTCGTTAATTTGTTTGTGTAGGTTGATCAAAATAATTTCGCATTGAAGTACTGTTTGCCGTTTTCCTGTTAATTTTTCAATTGTTAATATACGTGGTTAAATAATTATAGAAGAACAGCAAAGCTATTCGGATGGTTTGCTAAAGAGACACCATGACAAAATTCGATTATTAGAAATTTTCGATTCTATTTTAAAATCATGTTTGTATGACTTTCCATTTGATGGGTTTCATATATATAAAAATACTTTTTGGATATTAATAAAGGTATGTAGAAATTAATAAAAAGTTTCTTACTTATGTATTGATGCAACTCGACTTCGTTTTCTACAGAAATAAAATGATTCTAATTGCCCTTAAACTAATAGGGCTATGATGCTATAATGCACAGACGAACAGAATTAAAAAATTGGTAAGGGTGTCGTTTTGGTCGTTTGGATATGGAAACTTAAAAAAAAATTATCTTAATTTTAAAATAATTTTGGATTAATCTTATTATACCTTTTTCCAGTTACTACAATTAAAACAAGTTGACTTGTACCGTTTGAGGTCTTATTGTTGTTTGTTTGAGTAAATTCTATAACGCATTGTTAAGATTGTCCCATATTGACATAGATTAATATAACTCCTAATATCTCATAGCAAAATTACCTTTGAAAGTTATATTTTTATGAGTAAATTTAGTACTTATTATTTAAAGAAAATAACTTGCTTTAGAGAAATAAACCAACATTACGTGTGCATCTTGTATACAAGTATATAGTCAAAGAAAAATTTATGTAAAAGAGGTGTATTTATTTTTAATAAATAAGAATTAATACATAGTCAGCTTAGTATAAAATAAGACCCACAACGGATTTTTGAGGGAAACATTTTGCGTTATATTATGAAGAGAAAATAGAATTCATTTTAGCGGTTAATCTTCGAACTGAAAATTTAACCGTAAACGTACCAGGCAAGGGTAATAGGTGTTCCTTTTAGTATTAACATTCTAAACGTGGGCTTGTTATTTTTACATTTTCCACTTTTAGTTGATTATACTGCGCTCTTCTCAGTACTAGCACTGCAGAATAACTTAAGACAGATAAATCTTTGTATCTGCTTGCCGTCATATCAATTCTGTCTATTGTTTGAGTTACATATGTCAAATTTTGCACATTCATAATTAAACCAAAAATATAAGTTTTAACAACGATTAGCTTTTCAAATGAACCTTTTTTTCTTATTTATGCCAATATTAATTTAATTAACATTAATTTATTCGTTACCTTTTATTTCAAATATTTTGATACATTAACAGTTGCAAAAAGGTCCTTTAAAAAGCAAAGGAAAGAGTTTACAACCAGATCTGTAAGGCCTAATATTGAATTATTTTCAAATTTAATTGCAAATATAAATAAACTTACATACACATGTACTGTAAATTTATGTGTATTTATAATGTAAACATACATACTTATGGCTATAAAAGTCACCTCTTTCATTTAACGAAAGTACCGGCACTTGAAAATTTAGTTATGGGAAATATTGTAAAACATTATTATGACTTTTCACAAAACTTCAAAATCACTTTTCTTTGTAATATCTAATAGGTAATGAATATGTATTGAACTGGTAAAGATATTACCACATTTTTCACAGTATTCAGTGTATTTAGCTATACGAAATATAACAAATTTATTAAATATGCTCATTTTTGCCATCATTGAAATACAAAATATTTGGTGTGGGATTATCAGTGAATCATGGCGAATTATACTTTCGAGATCAATTTAGTTCGACTTCTGAAATTTCATTTCATTTCATCACCTGTACCTAATTCAAATTACAGTTACCTCTGTAGTAAAAATGAAAAATCAGTTTTCTTTTACTTATTTCGGTATCTAATATTCCCTTTCATTTTTATTATTTTCATTAATATTTTTGGTAAATGAAGTGTGATTCGTTTATTAACTTTTATTAAAAGATAATTAAAAACTTTATTATCCTGACTTTACCAAAAAACTATGAACTATTAATAGCACTAATAAACTTTGGCGCGTTCTTTTTGAAATGAACTGATATTCGCCCCGGATAATTTAAAGAAAATTATATACAGCCAAAAATTATGTGTGGCAAAATTTACTCTCTCGCTGTGGAAGTCTCTTATAATACTTATTTACTCAAATATTTTAATCAATAAAGATAAATTAAAAACAAAATAAAATAATATCACTGAAAAAATAATCACTTCTACATCGGGGTCTCATTTTATAAGAAAAGAAGGGAAAGCGTTCTATATAAAATTTACTGTATATTTAATTAAATGTTTCCTATTTTCTATAGACTACAAGACATTGTGCCGCGATGACAATTGTCTGTGCTAGATAAAGATCTATGCTTCGATAGATTATGAAATGTAAGGTTATTGCAAAAACTGTTCTTTATTGATTTATTATATGTATTTTTAAAAAATATAACTGCAAAACTAATTGTAATTCAAGTGATGCGGAACTTATGCAACTTTCATGATTAGTGAAATGGATATGGAAATATAAAAATGATGAAAATGTTCAAATACCACGTCAATACATAAATAAATGTCTTTGTGGTTCGAAATATTAACAATCAGAACAAACTTTTATTGATTTCTCGGAGCTTGTCGCGACTTTCCACGATGGTAAATTGAAAATTTATTTGTTCATATTAATCATAATTTTCAAGTTCATTCAACAAACTTCCACGTAAAATTATTTTTCAGTTTGCAAACCCTATTTGAATTAAGCAACATTGCGCAGCACCGATATTTTCGGCACAGGGTGACGGCTACTGTGGAGCAACTTTTGGAGCTCTGTGATCGATTTGCATAGAAACCGCCTCCGCTTTTGCACACCTCGCCCTCAAAGCGCAGGAGAAAGTATATTTCGAGTCAAACAGTAAATTTCGTATAAGTATATTTCGAGTTTTTACTTAAATATAATAAGAGATTCTTGCGGATCTTTCATCGCACACCGTCTATATTCAACCCTTAAAAGGTATCGAATGAAGGACCACCAATTTATTTTTTTTATCGACTTACATCGTGAATAACAGTGTCTGTTGTTTACCAGTAGACACAATGTCGTACATTTTTATATGAAATAAATGTATACTCTTTTCCAATATGCATACAATGACCACAATAAAATTTAGTTACATGTAATAAAATTGAAAGTAATTTTAAGAAATACAAAATATATAGAAAATCAGAAAAACAAATGTTCTGCAGAAAACCCAATATTTATTTATTTATTTAATATCATAGTTCATATAATGTTCAATAACAATTTATTTCAGTTAATCTTGGCATTACGTATTATAACGTAATATGCAATATTTAAGGTTGTAAGGTTTTTTTACACAATACAAAAATAAAAAGAAAAACAAAAAATACCAGAAAAGAATAAAAATATATAAATAAACAAAAACCAAGCAAGAATATGTGGTCTACGGTATACTCAATAATTCAAATGTCGTATACATGGAAGGAATATTCATGAAAACAAAAAAATTTAGACTCAGAAGAATCGTCGATAAGAAATAAAATTATAAAATTCATTTTCTGATTATTAATTGGTTATTTTGAGTGAATTTCATTTATACATTTTTAAGACCAAATTGAAAAATGGAGTATAATATGCGTGTATTCGTCAACATGTTTCCATAGATTTAGATTTTATTCATCGTGCTTTTTTGGTTCTTTCACTGGCATTAGTTAAGGTGAAAATTATTATTGAATATATTTGGCGTTAATTTTTTAGAAATTCACAATGAAATGAAACTACGTGATATAGTATTATTTCTACTTTCTTTAATTTCTTTACCACGACCTAGGTTTCGTTGTATTACAACATCTTCAGGTGGGATCTTTGCTAATATTCCACCTGAAGATGTTGTAATACAACGAAACCTAGGTCGTGGTAAAGAAATTAAAGTAAAAATAATACTACATCATGTAGTTTCATTTAATTGTGAAAATTATTATAAATATAATATAAATGAGGTGTAGAATAATATATAGACCAACATTGATGCCTAAGTTTAGTTCTATCTTTCTTTGTTTCACTTTTAACTTTTTTAGAAGATAAAAACCTTAGTATTGATTTATATTAATAAGCGAATTCACATCTCCATTAAATCCTCACAAACAACAAAACTTCGCGGCAAACATGATTTATGTGCAATGGCTTCGTAAACTTCTGAGCCGAAATTTGTGAATTTACAGACGAATAAATCGTTCTTTGTGTAAACGGATTGCTTATCATTAACTTATTCACAAATTGCGCTATACTGCTGTGAATAATTTGTGAGCACGAGTATAATTAAGGGGGAGCTGAGAAGCGTGGAAACGGAATCGCTGATTTTATAAGCGCGCCGCAATCTTATAAATGTGGTTTTAAGCTCCTTAAATATATATCCAATTGGAATTAACAATATTTAAGTGTCGTAAAGAATAATATGTGCTTGACTTAATTGACAATATTGAGTGAAATTAATTGTAAGTTCAAAGTGGTTAAAAAAACAATAAATAAGAAATAACGCTCTCAATTAACACCGATAAATAGAATGAATTTTTTTAATAAAGTATTTTCAACCTGTTCCCATTTTTGTTCTGTTAGTATTTTATATCTCATTAATTTCGACTTTACAAGCCCTACGATGCACTGAAGTTTATTATGAGCTGAGTTTCGAGCAATATTCCATATGCGTAGATTTTATTAAAACGATAGGATTTATCCCTGACTCTACATGACTTTCGCAACACCACTAAAACTGATATCAAAAATTTTGCCGTGTACACAGGTTGTGTAATCTATTTCTATGTATTATTATATTGTACTACATTTTGCTCAGTAAAAAACACAGTTTCATCCTGGACTTAAAACGTAGCTATATTTTCTCCCGATTACAAACTAGCTGGAAGCCTGCGGAATGAACAGGGCTAGTTACATTTTGTTTGTAAAGCTTACATAGAAATTCATAGAATATATATATATATATATATATATATATATATATATATATATATATATATATATATATACATATACATATATATTATCAGCCTTAATACATTTAAAAATTATTGAAAAATAAGTAATATGGATCTCCATCTGTTAATAGAACCAATGCCCTGCTATACCCTTATTTACAAGTGATGTGGTTTTTTAGATATGAGGGTCAATTGAAAACAATCCCACTCAGAAAGAACAAAAAACAATTTCTTGGCGGAAGAGACAAAAGATTAAAGATTTATTTTGAAATTTCATTTTTTTAATCCATATCGATACCATTTTGAGTTTTCTTTGTTATCTTCTTGGTTTAGTAAAAGTCAACGCAAAATGAGTGCTAAGAATTCTCTCAATACCTCAGCAGCTACAAAGAATTTAAGAGTTAAAGCACTTCTTGGAGCGTGTATCAAACATTCTACCCCCATTTTAAAATAAATTGTGACTGCAGATTACGTTGGGTTCATCTTTATGGACTTTGATTTAAACCGGAGTTGATACAATAGACAGAAAAAGTATAAGATAAGTATTGTTTCAGAATCAGCCTAAAAATTGTATTGTTTCAGAATCGGCAAGAATGTTGATGTCTACAATATTTGGGGTTTGATAGGAAATTCAATTACTATTATGTAATATTATCGGAAAGATACCATTGAAATAAAAAAAGAGGAGAAAAGTGAAAAAAGAATATTGCTTTTGCAAAATAATGTACCGGTTCACATTACTAATTTTGCGATTGCTCCGCAAATTCAGCGCGACTTCAATCCGACCGTTTAATATATATCTGGTCTTCAGAGATAATTGAAATCCTTTTCGGAAATTGGAAAATGGAAGTAAGAAGAAACAAATGTTATGATGGTGGATAAATAAGTAAGCAATTTTTCTTAATTTTTGAACTAAGAAGAAAGATATTTTTGGCGGAACACATAAACTAATTTTCTTATCTAATTGAAATATTGAGGTCAAGAAAAATTATGTTGAAAAGTAAAAGTAATTTTCTTTTTTTTTTAATTAAATTACAACTATTTCATATGGCATCCTTTTTGGGCTTCCTTATATTTCTCTATACTAAAATTCATGAAACCGGTTCCCTTAAGTGTGATTCAATAAAAAATATCTATCTATATTTTGCCAATTTCGAAGCTAGTTTGGAATATTGTTATTATCGTTATTACAATAAGTAAAGTTAACCTTAAAAAGTTAGCTTCAATGTCTCAAAAAGAACGTGTGAATTTTAGATACAGTATATTGAAAAATTGATGATGGACATAAAAAAATGTGACCTGATATACAAAAGCACAATATTCATGAACTTCAAGAATCTCTGTTAGTCGAAATATTTGGCACAATTTTAGAAAACGTCTGTCAAATGAGTTCAAACTCTGTCTCTAATTAGTCAATAGGATAATTTACACTTACCTTTTGGTGAATTCAATAAAATATATATTGATTTGGTCAATACCTAATAGGCAACTTTTATTAAATCCTGTCCTAAATTTTATCAGACTCATCCGAAACAATTGAATTCCAAGCAAAAAAGCCATAATATCGTCAAATTTAAATCCACATTATTAATACATCATCACTTATGACTCGTATGAAATAAATAATCGAACACTTTGTTTGATGTGATAAGTTTAATAATTTCTATGATGTCCTCTATATGTACAACGTCCTCGTAAAATAATTTTACACTAATTTCTTACCTTTTAGTATTTGGGTATATGTTGTATAATTACTGTTTACGACTAATACAAAAATTGGTTTATAAAGACAGGTCTCTAAATATAGAGAATTGATTATTTATACTTATATAAGTATTTATTACATTTATTTTGCTATTTGCAATTGCACGTAAAATAACCATAAAAGGAATGTTAAAATAAAATGAATAAATTTTATACTTCCATTTCCCAGCTAAATATATATGTATGTATTCATATTACGATTACATTTATATATTTATGTAGTCTTCGAAATCTATTAGAATACTTAGTAAAGTATTAATTTTTTTAATAAAATGGTAAGGAAATTACGAAAATAATGTCATTTTTAAAATCAGCCTAAAAACGATTTGCTTTGGAAACGACTATTACTTTTAAACATTTTTTTTAAAATCGTCGTATATTCTCAATTTTCAGATCTCATTTTTAATAGCACATTTACATCATCTAACTCCAACTAACGTTTAACCTCAATTTGCTACTTTTTGTCATTCTGAAAACTGTCCTAAACTTTTCCGATAATCCTGTTTATCGTAATATTTAATTACTGTTATAAAGAAAGTGCTTTCATAAAAAGGGATTTGATTTTAATCAATATTTGTGAATTTTTGATGTTATCTCAACAAATTCAATGTTTTGTCAATTCTTTATTCAATCTAGTGTAACGAAAGGAATAAATAATTCAATTTCCTATTAGACAGGTATTCATAAATAATGTATTTATGGTAAAATTACCCTTATCAAGAAACATATTTGCAACACGATGTCTTATTTTATGTTAAATACATTAAAAATGAAATATTTCTTTCACTGTAAAAATATTAAAGAAAATAGTAAATTTGAGCGTTCACTAATGGTACGTTTGTCAACCTCCACGAATGTATTCCTCAATAAATGTAATGGTTTGAAGTTTTGAGACGAGATGGTTATATTAATTTCAAAAATATTCATTTTGCACAATAAGAAGTGCATTTTTCCCAAAAATACATTGTCATATACCAATCACCCCATCTTCAACATGCACTACTGAACGATGATTTTCTTTGCTTTCTTTTTACGCTTAACTTGTGTGTTACTATAAATGTAAAGAACCCTTGATCGATTTTCTTTCGCTTTTAATTATCGTATCAATTTCAAACTTTGTAAACTTATGCAATTTCGATCACAATACAATACCGTCGAAATGACATGACGCTGAAGGGTGGAGGTATTAATTTGAACTTTTCAATGGCTAAGAGTAAATCTATCGGGATTTTGCTTATTTGTCTTATCACAGTGAATACTTTTTTACATATTTAATAAGGAGTGGCTGATGCTGATGGAGAGGGGTGTTGGAAATTGTCAATGGTTTACAATAAATGTATTTGCTCTTATTTAGTTTGCCTCAATTTGTCATTTGATTATGAAAGAGTGTTTTTTAGTTTATTCAAACTACTATTTTTTTATTGTGCGTACGGAGTTAATAGTTTCAAGGAGACGTTTACAAACTAAAATAAATTAACAGAATGGTTTGTTAATTTTTTTTATTTGTAAAACGTCAATTGGTAGAAAAGAATGGCACTAAGACTATTGTCTTTTTATATAATATACAAATAAAGAAAACAATTTAAAATATTTTCCAATATAGAAGGTTATATCTGTATGTGTTAGCGTTCAATATAACGATACTATGATAGTTGTAATTTTATTAATGACATTTTTTTAAATGGAAATAGATCCTGAAACAAAAATTTATGGGATTTATGTACAATCATGTGTCCTATCTAAAAACTAGTAAAGAAAATTTAATTACATTATTGAAAAAAAATGTCACTGCGGCCCAGTACCATTTCGTTTACAACTCAATAAGTTTAAAAAATCTACCTGGATAAAGTCTATTTTTCATGTCACTCTTATCAACTTCATATTATAGTTTTATTCATTAAGTTAATAAAAAAATCAATTATATTTAATACTGAAAAGGTATGATATTTAAAATTTAACTAGCACTTGATTAAAGGCAAAAGCGGAATAAATATGCCATAATAACTGTTCTGTGAAGTCCTTGTGTCAATTAGATATATTCGTAATACCAAAGCAGAAATATTAAATCCTACAAAAATGTAGTACTTGTACCTTTTCAAGAATGTTCTTTTTGTTTGTAACACCAAGATTCTCAAAACAAAGTGTGGGCGTTATCTTATTTATAGTTTGGTCATATTACCGTCATTAAAATTAATTGAATGAAAAGGTCTCTCCCTTCGTACTTTATATATACAAATTTATGTATAGTTTAGATATCATAATTATAAAAAAATCCGGACAATTATGATTGAAGGTGATTAAATAATTTTCCTTTTTTTCCGAAATCACACGCACATATCATTTCAATAAGCATAATTTAGTTTTATGTACACGTAGATTTATGAAAACCTTCAAAATCAATATATATTTTGTCAATTACAGGCATAAAAACATTTATTCATATATGTTAAAAGCATTTTTATGTATGAAACGGCATGTGTTTTGGGTTTCATTTTGTTATTTTAATTTTGAATTAAACTTTTATTAATATCGATGATAGGACTTTTCCTGTCGTCGGTATTCTACGGTATTTTTTATAATAAAATTCAATTCAATTTAAATAAAAATTTAAAAGATTTCAATACGAAACAACAGCTATATCGATTTTATCGATTCTACCTGAATATACTCACATTTTTCTCCAATATCTTTTGTAGATGTAGACCAAATTTAATCACTGAACGAGAAAGACATTTGTCTATTCGCTTGGCTTTGTGTTACATTCTGAATATTTTGATTCATTTTTGAAGCAAAGAAACTTGGAACCTACTGAATTCTAATACCGAAAATTTATTGTCCTGAAGTGTATTCAAAATTTCTCAAAGAAATCTAGTTTTTCCTAAGCCAAATTCATTTTTTACTTCTATTGTTTACTTTTCCAGCCGCAAGTAGCATCGTTGATTTTTGTAACGTTATATATGGTCTACATTTTATCAACTTCAACTTAAAATTTATTTCTACAATCGTCTACAAATATTTTTTGTTATTTATTTTTAGTTTTCCTTATATAAAAAAAACGGAACCCTCATAAGATTACTAACGTATTTGTCTATCTTTTTTCAGAAGCTACCTGACATAGAAACATAAAATAAGAAATCAAGAGTGATTATTCCAGATGTTATAAATTTTTGTATATTTACACAGTGTTAATACCATGAAAGATACAATAAATATATATTTATGTTATGAAAAATCAATATTTGTATATAATTTAGTAAAAAAACTATGTTCTCTTATGTATTTCTAAATGCCTAAATTTTGTTCTCAACGATGATAGTGCGAGTTCTACTCGTAATAATAAAGTCCTTCCTAGAAGTTCCTAGATGTTTCTCTCTACTTTTTGATAATTTACCAATAACCAATTTTTTTCACTTTATTTCGTTTGGTGGACTGGAAATATGTCATTAAAATAAAAAAAATAATGGTACCCTCTGTATTAGATTAAAAAAAACAAGAAAAATAATTCAAACAATATTAATAACCAATAAAAGAACAAAACATCACATCTTTATTATTCTGGTTGAATATTTTCACTAGCGGAATAGAGTCAGAAAAGCACGGACGAATATTTTTACTTCATCTTTTATAATACTATGGTATAGCTTGAATTTCTGGTGTTATAAAAGGTAAGGAAATATAACATTTATATTATAATGCTTGAAGCAGTTGGAAGAACTTCATATTAAGCAATTTTCAACTGGAGTTTCATATCACGCCATTGTTTCATTTGGTCGTTAATGAATTGTGCATATAGTTGTTTATCTGTATCTGGTATGTCTAGTTACAGGCAGGGAAAAAAATATACCGTGTATCTGAATGAGTATTCTGTACTAACTTACCAGAGATTGGTAATTCTGCACTAACTTACTCGAATTACTATTGCCTCTTAACTGCTATAGTGATAGTTTTTTTTATTTTTATTGCTTGGTAACACAGGTTTATTTTATTACAATATATTGGTTATTAAGTAGGAACGCAAGATGAAATAAAATATGAAGGCATAAAATTATAAAAAACAGTATGAAGTATATACAAGGTATAATTAAGTGCGTTGTGCTGTATGGTAATAGCTTGGGATGAGAAATATTTCTGACCGATTCACTAATTGTTACAAACACACATTCCTGATTTCACGCAGTCCAACTCGCATTTGAAATGCTTTATTTTATTTGCCATATCTGCATCAACGATGCTAAAAGCACGTCCATTTGTTTGCCTTCATCAATTAAATTTTCAGATAACCTGTAATAATTATGTTTTCAGGTTTACAGAGGCATCATAAAACACATAGTTTTTTCTTGACGTAAACTCAGGTTTTACAAATAATTTTTCCGATATTGTGAAGCAAATTGTCTTCTTCAACGTATCATGTTAAGAACACGATTCGTTGAGTTATGTAATATATATATATATATATATATATATATATATATATATATATATATATATATATATATATGTATATGTATATATATATATATATATATATGTATATATATATATATATATACATTTATATATATGTTTATGTGTGTCAATATGTTGATTTAGGAATAATTTGTCATGAAATAAATTTTACCTTCGCTGTTAGAATTTACTTGTTTTGATAAATAAATACTTGTACATGCGACGAAAATAAAATAAATTTAAATTTTCCGTAGTTGTTTCGATATAGTTTAGGCGAAAATCGGTAAAGCTACAATATCAGCCCAATTATCTCAAAACTTTTTCGTGAAATGGCTTCAATAACTTCATCGTCTTTATTTGCAGATGTTCTGGTAATCATTTATAGGACAAGTTATAATTACAATTTATAAAGCATGTTTCTAGTTTTCGCTCCATCTTGTTTAAGAGGTAAAGGAGAGGAAATATATATAATATTTCCGACTAAAGTAAAAATCAATTACGTGAATTATGAATTAAATAAAGTAAATAATAATAACACAAACACTGCTAATTTTAAAAGTTTTTACGAGTAACTTGTGTGAAAATGCGAAATGAAAACTTTATATAAACTTAAATGACGTTTTTAAAAATATTAATCTGTTCCAAAAATATATGACAATCGCGGGTAGAGAATTATGAAAGGGAGCGGTACATATTGATGATAGTAGAATATATATATATATATATATATATATATATATATATATATGTATATATACATATATATATATATATATATATACACATATGTGTACACATATATTATTAACATTATTATTATTTTTTGAAATTACATAACGTTGTAAAATAGTTTAATGCAATGAACATCAAACATAACAGCGTTATGTAATTTCAAAAAAAATAATATAAACGAGTGATGCTGTAAGCGTTAGTAAGTAAGAAACAACGTCGGCAAGAGGTAAAATTTTCTTAATGTCAGATAAGATGCGAAGCTGGCTGAATTAAGTCGGAAAGAGCCAATAATATATGAAGCTGACTGAATGGAAAAATGTGTCTTACCATTAGGACATTTTAACTCCCATTGCACATCAATAACCGATAATACTGTAAAGGTGCAATAGTACGATAATATCCTCTGTTTTATTAATCTTTATATTTTATCTTGTACATATTTACCTTACCTAGGTACACGGTAGAGTACGGCCAAGTTTCGATCGACACTATTGAATACTAAAATTACCGAAGTACTTCACAGCTATTTTAACACCTTCATAACTCCGGTCCAGAAAATCATAATTACTTCGGGTAATATTCAAAAGAGGAATACAATACTCAATGAGTAATACAACGTATGATACAAATACAACGTTTAAAGAGGAATATAACGCATTTGAAATTTAAATATTTTATCTCTTATAGTTTCTGTGATTGATGACACAAAAAATTATCCATTTTCTGGCATACTCACTCACTAGCAGATCATAAATACTTGTAGGTCACTTTAAGAAGAGCTGGAAATTGGCAGATATATATATATATATATACATATATATATATATATATATATATATGTAATATTTACGAGATCAATTAAGAAAAAACTTAGAAATCAGAAAATTGTCAGCTCGAAATAAAGGTCGAGTTTATTTCAATGCATAATGACAGCTGTGGTTGTAGAAGATATTAAATTAGGAAACATACTTTACTTATTAAGAATTACATATTGTATAGTACTTTTAATAAAATAAAGTACCAAATCTTTGCTAGTCTCCATTATTTTAGGTAAAGCTTGCGACCTGTGGAAATAAACGAGGTGAAATGTTTTTTCGTGACATTTGTGGTCATAAGTTAAATATTGTGTAAAATAAAGCTGTATACATATATAAGACCTTCAATCAGTCGTAGTTGTTTTAGACTTTACGACTTGGGAGCTATGGAAATAAAGTCGGTGGAAGGTCTTTTCTTCATGTCTTTTGTGGTCATTTCTTAAAAAGTATGCGGCATAAAATTAGTAGACAAATAATAATAGATACGAAGATCTTTTTCATATAATATCCCACTTGATCTTGTTACTTTAATTTAAATTTCTACCCTTCTTGCGGAATTTTGAAAAAAAAATGAAAATATTAAAAATCATAAAATTGATTTCATGAAATATTTATTAATTCGGTGGAATGTAAACGATCGAGCAAATTTTAAATTAAAATTTTATTTCTTGGTGTTAAAGATAGCAACCGTGACATATACACAGAAAAACACTAAACTATCACCATAAGACTTTGTAATTTTTTAGTTACAACACTCTAAAAATGACATATGATATGCAGTAGATGAACTTGAGAACAAATCCATAACAAATTGATTTCTGTATTTATGCTAGAGTGCATTTAGATAATTATGCAAATACACAGTCTATTATATTAGTCCCTTTCGTTCAATATATAGCTAAGTATATACTGAATAGGGGCATTTTTAATTTGAGAATTTTTAATGCTACGCAAATATTAATCCCGCATCATCTATATTCGTTACAGATCTACTTGGATATGTAAACTTAATTAGCTATTTTGACGAATCTCGCTGTGCTGATGAAAATTGTACAGGCAATGTCATAGCAAAATATTACAAGGGGAAAGTTATTACTCGTAAAAGAGAAGTTTTGTGAGGTTTGACCATGGTGAAATATTTGTTTGTCCTTTGATTATAACTTATATTTAAGAAGTAGTTAAGTATATAAATTAATGCACTATGAACTTTTTCTCAGATTTGTGGTTAAGCGCGATTCAAACATAATATAATTTTCTGTCACGTATAGCTATTTAAGTACAAAATTCAAACTCCAAACATAAAATTATCAATGTAGGTTCATTTATATTGTCGTTAAAAAACAAGCAGCAATTACCTAACATGTTTTTGAAATAAAAAAATATTAATGGCGTGATCATATCAAATAGTATGGTTTTTTATTAATAGCTCATTAATACATAATCTCTATTTGATTCTTTGGGCCTAGTGATTTTAGACCATCTAAATTTTCTATGCCGATTTCCTCTTTTATCACTTTGCTACGTGAATACCTCTCGTTTTTTTATTTCAGGTATCCATTAACAAATATTGGAATATTTGATTTAATAATTCATCACAAATATAAAAAAATAGGACGGTGCATTCACAACAAATTATAAAATGAAATATTGTTGTAAGATATTATAACTGCCATGTTTTTATTTTCTATTCCTTCCCTTCAGAAGCATACTGTTAACATTATACGTTTAGTGTTTCTAAGAATCGAGTTATAAATATTGATATTAATTTTCATTTTGTAAATAAATTTCTTAGTGTATATTTCACAAATGTACAATAAGTCAGTTGATATAATTGGTTAGTTTAATAGTGTAAGTTGATAAAAGTAATTTCACATTGGAGCTTGTTTGCCGTTTCCTGGATAATTTTCAGACTCTTAACATAAGTGTATAAACATTTATGGAAAGGGTGGTGAGGTTTTGATTACAAAACCCTTAGGATCCTTATATTTTGTTAAAAAGATGACATGACAAAACATATTATTAGAAATTTTCGATTTTATTTTAATACACTTTTGCGTGACTTTCCACTCTTTGGAATTCGTGAACGAAAAAATACTTTTTCCGAATATAAAAAAATTACTAAAAATTAAAAAGAAATATCCAAATATTTGTACTAGTGCAATTCAAGTTCGTCTTCCAGAAAAATAAAATCATCACATTGACCTCAAACTAAATGAGCTATGAACCTGTAATGCACGGACGAATAGTATTTATAAATTTGTAAACGTGTCATTTTGGTCATTTGGGTGCGGAACCCCACAAGGTGACCTATATTTTAAAATAATTTTGGATTAATATGATCATACCTTTGCAGTTACCATAATCAATCTAAATGAACTAGTGCCGTATGAGGTCTTACTGTTGTTTGTTTGAGTAAATGTTATAATGTTGTTGTTAAAATTGTCATATATTCAAATAGGTAAATTTATAACTTCATACCTCGTACTAATAGTGTCTTGAAATAATTCTCATGGGTAAATATTTCTATGAGGTATGAGCTTTTAAATTTTTGTTTTTCACTTGCAAATGAAGTAAATCCAATATTTATTATATAAGGAAAATTACATGCTTTAGAGAAAAAACAAAAATTACGTATGCATGTTGTATATTAGTCTAAATAAACATTAATGTAAAACAAGTTTATTAACTTTTATTAAATAGGGATCTGCTTGATATGATATAATATCCAAAACGTACTTTGGAGATAACCATTTAGCAGAGAACGATGGAGTAGAAACAAAATTAATTTTGCGGTTATTTTCCCTACTGAAAATTGAACAATAAACGTGTAAGGCGAGGGCCGTAATTAGTGTTTCTTTCGGTATTAACACTTTAAACGCGGGCTTGATATCTTGACATTTCACACTCTTATTTAATTATACCATGCTATTTTCTCTACGATTGTAGAATAAGTTAAGGCTGATGAATATATGAATTCATTTTTTGTCTTGATTACGTGTTTCAAATTTGATATATTTATATTTATATCAAAAATATAAGTTTACAAAAACATTAGTTTTTAGAATGGTTAGTATTTAAAACTATCATTTCTATTCTTATTTATGCTATTATTAATTTAGTTAATTTATTCATTTACGTTTCATATAAATTATTTTAACTCGTCAACCGTTTTAAAAAGTTTCCTTAACAATAGGAAACGAAACAGACTACAATGGAAAAAGTTTTTCGTATTATGGAATTATTTTGAAATTTTGATGTAAATATAAATAAACTCATGTACACGTAAATTGTTAATTTACGTATATTTATAATGTAAATACACATACTTATTGCTATATGAGTAATCTATTTCTAATAACCATAGTACTGAAACCTGAAAATTTAGTATTGGGGATACTGTAAAATATTTTTAAGAGCCTATCTTTTTACAAAATTTCAAAAATACTACTCTATTAATTGATCAAATATATTCATTTAATTGGTAAAGATGTTACTACATTTTCCCCAGTATTCAGTTTATATGGACGAAATAGGAAAAATGAATAAATATACTGATTTTCGTAAAATGTGTAGTGTAATTTATAAAACGTAACAAGTTATACTTCCGAGATCAATTCAGTTAAGTTCCCGATTGTAATTTTATTTCATTTCATCATCTATAGGTACCTAATTTTTATGCACTTCCCGGTTTTTTTTAAATTGCAGTTACTTTTGCAGTTGTATCTAATTATATTTAATTAATGGCAAGAATTTTTATATTTAATAATGAAAAATCAATTTTTTATGCTCCTTTTGCCCTCAGATATTCCCTTTAATTTTTCTGAATACCAAAGTCTGAGTGTATTATAAACTGATATTCACTCTAAATCATATACAGGATATTATGTACACACACACACACACACACACACACACACACACACATATATATATATTTATAATTCACTCACTCACTGTCACAAAATACCTTATGGCACCTATTTACTTTAATATTCCAATCAATATAGATAAATTAAAAACAAAATTAAAATAATATCACACAAGAAATTATCACTTATACATCGGTATCTCATTATATATGTATTAAAAAAGCGATGTTTTTTTTAATGTTTTTTATAATTGAAAGGTGTTGTGGCCACAATTTACTTAATAATAAATTGTTCATTTAATTAACAATTTCGTATTTTCTGTAGACTATAGGATATTGTTCGACGATACTTGTCTATATTAAGATAGAGAGCAACGCCTCGAATAATTATAGCATACAAAATAATTGCGAAAACTATTATTTATTTATCATATTCATGATGATGATTCAGTTGGATATGAAAACATAAAAAATATCAGCACAAAAAAAAATATCACAGCTGGTCAATAAACTAAAACGTGTCTTTGGGGTTCAAAGTATTAACAGCCAGAAAAAACTTTTATTGCTTCCTCGGAGCTCGTCACAATTTTCCCTGAAAGAAATTCATAATTTGATTGGGTCGTGTTAATAATAATTTAAATTCAAGTTTATGCAAAAAACCTTCTTATTAAATTGTTTTTTATTTTGCACACCGGAATTGGGTTAAGCAATGTTAGGAAGAACTAATATTTTCAGCACAGCTTAAAGGCTGCTGCGGGGTAACTTTTAGTGCTCCGTGACCAATTTCCGTAGGCACCGCCTAAACCTTTAAATACCTCTCCTCATAGCGCAGGAAATGTATATTTCGAGTCAAAACAGAGCATAGAGCGAGGAAGTTTTTAACTAAATGTTATCAGAGTTTTTTGTGGATATTTCACCGCTGGAATACACAATGTAGTCGTACGTTTTTGTGTAAAATTTATGCAAAATATTTTGTTTCAAATATATGTACAAATGCGGACTACAATAAAAATCCGTAATTAATCAATCTTGCATTTACGATTGTAGACAATTTTGTCAACATATAGATTTAATGAGTTTTATAGTGTTTTATTGCATACGTCTCGTCGAAAGAAAGACATATTAAGGTATTTGTACCGAAAAGAAGCAGATTATATTAAACATTCATATTGTGTTTTATTATGAATTTTGGTTAACATTTTCGTGAAATTCTTCTATCTTGAATTAAAATACCTCGAATCATATGGTTCTTCTCTCGAATCGTAAGTATAAGTATGAAAACCGTAGAGAACAAAAGCAAAAGAACTTTATGTTAGGGATAGGGGGATAAATAAGGGTGCGTTATAGCAGATATAGAATTTTGATCTGTATTTATTAATCCACATTAAAATAAATATCCAAGCCATTCCTCTAGATAAAAATTAACCCATCTCACTTTGTAATTTAGAATAGTATTTCAAGAGAAATGAAAAGCTTTTTAAATATAAATAAAGGGAGAAATGCACATTTTAATTACATTCTGTACGATGTATTCGCCTATGAAGAGAAATAACGGAGCGGAAAAAAGCAAGGCGGGCGGAAATCGGGCACGTTGGCGTCATATTGAAGAAGATCATTATATTTTTGTTGGTTAAAATAAAGCACCGGACTACGTTAAAGGAAAAAATAAATATAAAAGAAACTTTTTTGTACCCGTTAAAGTCGTCATATAAGTTGTTTTGGTGCCTGGTTAACAGACAATGTTGATGAAAGAAGAAATATTCATTGTCTACTCTAAAATGAATCCGTACGAATCAGGTTCGAGTCGCTAGCATTTTTAATGTATGAAAAATTGTCGACAAGAAATAAAACTACAATAAAAAATTAAATGAAATTCATAATAAATTTAGAAGCAATTACAAAAAATAATCAATATCGATTACTTTTTTATGTGTAGACACTGCTTAAACTACTTTAAAAATGGACTGCTGACTTACATTGATATTTGTGTCGTATTGTCAATATGAATGTTTCTTACTCTTAGAATTTTACGTGTTTTTTTTTGTTGGCCTTATCAGGCTACTAATGTCTTATTACTTTTCTCATTTTCTCTATTCAAAAGTATCATTTTAAACTTTGTAACAACTTGTGTTTTTCACTATACGGCGCTTGCCAGATATCTTTCCGTATTTAATATTTTGCCATAGAATATACGTTTAAACATGTTTCCGAGTATTAAATATGATGTGTGTAGTAGTTTGAGATGTATAAAAGGTTTTGATTTTGCTTTATTAATATGAATAACCTAATAATTCTCACTGCCCGTTATATAATGCTATGACTCGTATTTCAATATCTGTCCGCATATGCTTTAATAACTTTCTAATAATAAGCCCAGCCAGTATATGATTTTTAGCATAGTATAATATTTTATAGAGTATTATTTTTCATATTTGCAAGTTTCCTTTCTAATTCATTAATTGTTAGTTCAATATTTTTAATAAATTTCATTTATACATTTTTAACACAAAATTGTTTTTGGATTCCTTCACTAACACAACTGTCAGTGAAGGTGACATTTAGTATAAATATATAAGCGAAGTGTGAAATAACGTAAATATCAATATTAATGCCTAAACTTAATTTCTCTTTCTTTTTCTTATCCACACTTTTTACGAATTTTAGAAGGTAAAAACTTAAGTATTGATTTATATTGTTAAGCGAATTCGGTTATCCATTAAATACTTATAAACAACAAAACTTCTCGACAAACATGATTTATGTCCAATGGCTTCGTAAATTTCTGAGTCGAAATTTGGGAACTTACAGACGAATAAATTGCTCTCTGTGTAAATAGATTACTTATCATTAATTTATTTACAAATTGCGCTATACTGCTGCGATCATGTTAATAATTAAGGAGGAGCTGCGAAGCGTAGAAACCGGAAATGCTGATTCGATGTGCGCGCAACAATCTTATGGATGTTGTTTTAAGCTCCTTGAAAACTTATATTCAATTGAAATTTACGCTATTTAAGCGTGGTGATGAACAATATATGCTTGACTTAATTGATGGCATTTACAAACGAATTAATATCCGTATAGTACTAATTGTGGTATGTCAATGATTACGTGGCAGTTTATTGTAACATATATTAAGTCATGGCTAACGCTTATGTGTCGTAGAATCGGTAGGCGGGTACTGCACGCTTCTTTAGGAGATATAGAGCAAAGAAAGTGAATAAAGAATAATTTCTATTTTTATACTCAATTATATAACGTCCGTATTCTTTAGTTACATAACGTAACGTCTCTGAGGATCATGGACGTTATGTGATTGAGTACAACGGTGTAAAAATATTAAAACCGCCAATGCTGAGTGTTTTTTGTAGAGAATTATTTATATTTTAAAAGCAGTGTATTTATCTTTAAAAAACAAAAAAATTTAGTTTAAAATGCATAAAAAACCTTGGATAATAAATAATTGTATCATTTGACAAATATAAATAAAATGAAATTATTAAATAAAATCACTTTCGAATTATTCCCATTTTTGTTTTATTAGCATGCTACACCTCACATACTATTTAGCACTCATTTTGAGTTGAAAAATTCTACTATGCACTGAAGTATATTATTAAAATAATTTAGCGCACTACATCATCAGCCTCTACTACAAAGCCTGCGGAATGGATGGGACTTTGTATGGTATTACTTAGGAACCCATAAGAGATATATATCTAAATGTTAGCCTTAAGAATTCATGTAAATTCACATCAAATTTTAACTATTGAAAAAAAATTATAATAGCCAGGGCAAAGTGGGTTCTGAGAATTCTCTCAATATCTCGTTTGCAACAAAGAATCTAATAGTCAAAGCAATATTTGGAGATGTGTAACAAAAATTCTGCCTCCATTTTAGAATAAATTGTGACTGCAGATAAACTTGGATTCATCTCTTTGGACTTTGGTTTAAACAGGAGTGGATGCATTGAGATAAGAATGAAACATTACGTCTAAGGATTTTATTGGGTCATAATCGGCTAGGAAATTGTTGGTTACGGTTTTTGGGATTTGATAGGAAATTCAGTGATCAGCTACAAAGATACGGATATCGCTATAACCAGAAAGTATTATTTAATTTACTTTAAAAGAGGCCGCTGAAGAAAATAGTTTGGGAAATTGACAAAAGTGTGTTGTTTTTGCAAGACAATTTATCACTTTACAGCAAACATTTTGCAAATTAAGCTCCCGAGAAATTATGTTCAAAAGTAAAAATAATTTATTAGTTTTATTTAAATAACAGCCATTCTATATCGCACCCTTTTCGTACTCTCTTCGTAAAAAGTAAAGGTAAAAAAGTAAAGAAATTTAATCTCCATTAATATTCAATATTCCATTATCCATTTTAAATGCAACACGAAACATGTGTGTGACGTTACATAACCTGTGTACATTTACTGAACGAGCACTGGCAACATTTACTTAACATCGGAAAGTTTAATGCTGACATATAAACCATAAGCTATTCAACTCCAGGGCAATAATAATTATTTTAAATAAATTTACAGTTAATCAGGCAGCGATTCAGATAACTGCTACAAGTGCATCCTCGTAAACAGTTGGGGTGAATTTTTAACAATCGACTCTACACATTTAATTCACTGCCAGCAACATTTTGTATACGACTAGATGCTTATTACTTATTCTTAAGAAGGGATTTTGATTTTAAAACTTTAGTTTATTTCTCTTTTTTTGCTTAACATTTCAGTTATATGAGTGCGGTCGTCGGGTATTTGGCGGTATAATGACATACATAACGACGGAGCGAATAACAAATTGCAGAAATTTCTAGGTTGGCTTCTTTAATTTATAGATTTTTTTTCAACCCATTTATCGCTAAAACAAAAAAACTTATCCAGTATTTACATTGAGTAAGGTAAATATTTTGTATTCAAAACACTTGAACTTATTGGTCCTTTCTTGAAATGCTCATTTTATGACAAAGGAGTTAATTATGTTTTGCTTTGAATTAGAGCGTTTTGAAAGAGTATCTGTTTGTCGTAATTATTAATATTTTAAGATTTGTGGGCTGAGTTGGGATAAAATAATAATTTTTAATATCACACTGAGAGACTCCAAGTGGTTAAAAATGTGTTAACACTTTAGTTGAAAATTATTTACAAAATATATTATTTCTTGCAGTTTCGTGTTTGTAAAAAAATTTGAATTTATAAAATTTTTGAGTAAGTATTTTTGTAAAAATTTTCAATAATATTTTTAAAATTACCTTACCTGAAAATCATAAAAAAGTTTCGGAAACGTTTTCAATTTCTTTTTCACTATAAAAAATATAAACGACCGTGAAAACTAATTGTACGAAGGAGCAATATTTAATTCTAAAGGAATCGTTAATTAAAAGGATCTAAAACCTTGTTAATTTTGTTTATGAGATATTCATAAAGAGTAAAAATTTTCAGAAGTTTGATCAGTAAAATTTTCATTCAACGCAGGTAATTATGAAAGAAAACAGGCGTAACGTGGCAGTTTTTCAACAAACTTAATAAACAGTAATTTTGAATTTACATAATAAAATAACGTATTTTTTAAAATATGCATAGCCAAAATTCGACATATTCGTACTCTTAAGTAAGAAATGTTTAAATGGTGAGTTTGATCATAACTTTCATGATTCAAGTGTCTATTAATAAGACAACATCTATGTTTTAAGATATCAAGAATATAATTTTGGGTTTAAAAGTATTTCATTGTTGATGATAATCGTTAATTTTAGTACAAATTTAAATTTACGTATATTTATATAGTGTTATCAATTAAATGAAAAAGTCATTTAGAATGAAATAATGCATACCGTATAGAAAACATTATGCATAAAATAGTAGATTTCTTATTTCATATGCAGCGCATCTGATTGTCCTTAGAACCTTAATTACGAATTTCCGGGTTCGTATCTTATTCAACCGACTTAGTATTTTATTTCAAATATTACGTTATTAAATATAAAACGTTACCTAATTTAACCTAATAAAGAAAACATATACCGACTTCGAATAAATAAGTAATAAGAAAATATGTGAAAAGTACCTAGTAATAAAAACATTTGATTTCACTTTTTGTAGTACGATATTGCTTCCAAACATCAATAAATTTTCAAAATACACCTATTGTTAAAGATTTTAGATATTTGAACAAAGTTGGCGTTTTTCCCATGCGTCTTGATACAAACAAGCGCCACATTGACTTGGCATTAACTTCAAAAATCTCTAACAGTCAAAGTATTTGGCACAGTGCTACAAAAAGATCCGTCAAATGAGTTCAAACTTTGTCCCATATTTTTCAATAGGGTCGTGTACACGTATTCTTTGGAGCATTCTATAGACTATATATTTATATGGCCAGAATCTTATAATAGGCTGTTAATTATCAGATCCTAATCATATCAATGTGGGACCTATCCCAGACAATTTTTTTTCAAGCAAAAAATCATGAAAATCGTTCAAAATGTGTCCGAGTTACTTGAAAGGATACGTCAAAGAAAATAAATACATACGCGTCGAAATAAGAACACTTTATATTTTTTTTCCAAATTGGTTAAAATCCAGTTTTAATCCACATTATAAATCCATCATTACTTTCAATATCCGTGAAACAAATAATTCAACACTTTATATGATGTGATGAGTCTAACATTTTGTATGATGTCCTCTGTATGTACAACCTCCTACTAAAACCAGTCTTAACTAAAAATTTACCTTTTAATATCTAGGCATATCAATTTATAACTACTATTTACGATTAATATAAAATTAATTTAATATTACAAGTATTTGAATATAATTTCTTATTAAGACATATAAATATTTATTATAACAATTTACTATTTTTAACTGTATGTAAATTAACAGTAACTTTAATGTCAAAATGAAATAAATAAATTTTATACTTCCATTTCCAAGCTACATACTCATACGATTCGTATTACGATAACATTTTTTACATTTTTTTATTTATATAATAATGGATATCTATTAAAATACATAATAAAATATTGATTTTTGTTGATAAAACGATAAAAACCATTATTACGAAAAGAATATCATATTTTAAAGTCAGTCTAAAAAAAGATTTGCTTTGGAAACCATTATCACTTTTTAAAAATAAAATTTCGAATTTAATTTTTAAAAGCAAGTTTAGTAATTTAAATCCAACTTACATTTAGCTTCAATCAGCTATTTCTTATTATTCAATAAACTTTCCTGACACTTCCCTGTAAACTTGTTCATCGTAATATCTAATTCGTGGTACGAAGAAAGTGCTTTTTAAAAGGAGATTCGATCTTTATCGATATTTGTAAATTTTTAAAGTTATCTCAAGGAATTCAATGTTTAATTACATTTTTTATTCAATCTTGTATGACGACGAAATAAATGATGCAATTTCCTATTCCTTAAAAGGAAACAATCCATATACGATAAAATTCCTCTAAACAAGAAATACAGTTGCAACATATCTTATTTAAAGAAAAATTCATCAAAAACAAATATTTGTTTCACTAAAACTATATTGAGAAAAGTAGCAAAGTGGACGTTTGTCGAAGGCACACTTGGCGACTTCTATAAATGTAGGTTTGGAAATTTTAAGGCAAAAATATGTTCATTTCGAAAATATTCATTCTACCGAACAAAATCTATTTTCCTCCGTTTTTAATTATCGTATCGATTTTAAATTTTGTAAACTTATGCAATTCCTGATCGCAATACAAACCGTCGAAATAACATGACGCTGATGGGTGAAAGTAGTAAAGTTTTGGCTTGTTTGTCTTATCTCAGTGAATACTTTTCATATATTTAATAAGAAGTGGCTGATTATGGACCGCGGAAAATGGAGCTTCTCAATGGTTGACAGTAAATGTGTAGAATTTACGCTCGTTGGATTTGCCTCATGTATGATTTGGTTATAAAAGTAATTTTTAAGTTTTTTTTTAAATACGAAATTTTTTATTATGCGCACAGAGTTATTAGTTTTAAAGAGATGTTTCAAAAACTAAAATATGTTACCAGAGTTGTTTGTTAAATTATTTTAGTTGTGAAACATCAATGTTACTGAATGCTGATTTACTTGATTATGACAAAAGATTAGCATTAAGACTGATATTTTTGTATATAACATGCAAATAAATAAACGATTTCAAATATTTAAAAAAAAGTATAAATCCATATGTCTTAGCATTAAATGTTAAAATACGATGATAGTTTTAATTTTGTTACTGAAATATATTTTTGAAAATAAATATGTATCCAAAAACTAAAATTAATAAGACTTCTATCTTTCATTTACCTTCTTTTTAAAACTAGTTTACATCAGTAAATAAAATTTTATTATACTGTTAAAGAAAAAAATTTCACTCCGGCCCAGTACCATTTCGTTTATTAAGTAATGACTTCCGCCCAGAAGAAATCGATACGATCAAAGAAATTTACCTCATTAAAATATGGTTTAATGCCACTTTTGTTTTATTGATAGTATATTGATATTACAGACATTAAAATTAATGGAATAAAAAGGTCTCTGCTTAGTATTTATTACACATGTACATTGATATTAAGTTGATGAAATAATGTTTCTTATTTAGTTTTATATAGGTTTAGATTTATGAAAACCTTAAAAAATTCTACATATATTTAGTCATTTATAGGCGTAAAAAGAGTCATACGTATATATCAATAATATTTTTATGTACGAAGTATTATGTATATATTTAGATTTTGGGATGTATTTGGTTATTTTAATTCTGAATTAATCTTTTATTGATGTGAATAATAGAAAAATTCTAGGGTATTTTTTATGATATAATTTAATTCGATTTTAAAAAAAATTAAAAAGCAATTAGTTGAACATGTGCTTTCAACAGTGTTTCTTTTATAGATGTAAAAATAAATTTATTCCTTAGAAAACATTACATTCTAGAAGGTTTGTTATGGATGCTACCCGAAATTACCCACATTTTTTTAATATCTTATATAATTTCCTTATATCAAATTGTATCATTGGTCGAGAAAGAGATTTGTCTATTTACTTAGCTTTGTGTTGCTATCTGAATATATTATTCGTTTCCGATTTAGAAAAAATTAGAACTTACTGAATTCTAACATCAAGAACTCTTTGTAGATAAGTGCATACAAAATTTGTACACAGTTATCTTCAAATTTGTATACATTTATTACTCAGGAAAAATAAAAAATTATGGGTGCAAAAGGAATTGGGCTTAGGGAAAATTATTAAATCTGATTTCCCCTAAGTCCAATTCAGTTTGTAGTTATATTTTTTTTCAGCCTCAAATAGCATCGTTGATTTATATAACGTAATATATTTTTTACATTTTATTTACTTCAATTTAAATTTTATTTCTTCAGTCGTCCGCAAATATTTTTTACTTATTTTTAGGTTTCCGTACCGCAAAAAGAAAAAGAACTTCTTTTAGGTCGCTAATGTGTCTATTTATCTGTCATAGTTATTTTTTACAGAGGCTATCTGACATAGAAACATAAAATTACATGTAATAATAGATCTTATTAATCCACGTATTTTGTATTAGCTAATTTTTTAAATTAATCATGTAAGAATTAAAGACGTACTGAATAAAGTTCTCAATTTTTTAATTTTTTTATACCATGTGAGATACTACTAGAAATAGTTCGTTGTTTTTTATCAATTTAAATAGCATATTTATAAATACATTTTGTTAGAAATATGCAAAAATAGAGTATTCCCTTTTACATAATAATTAATTGAACTAAAACTCTTGAAAAACAAAGTTGGTAAAATGTGACCAGAAAATAATAGAAAATCAAGAGTAATTATTCCAGATCTTATAAATTTTTAAATATGTATCATCTTTTAACGCCTATGAAAAATATAATAGGTAACATATTTACGTTATGAAAAATCAATAGTTGTACATAGTTTTATAGAAACACTATATACTCTTAAATATTTCTAAGTGCTTAAATTTTATACTGAACACTGATAGTGCAAGTTTTATTCGTAATTACAAAGTCCTTAATAAATATATCTCGTCATTTTTTGATAATTTACCAATATGCTTAGATTTCTTGCAATTTTTGTCGATACATTTCTTTCGGTTGACTGGAAATATTTGATTTAATTAATAAAATAATGGTCCCTTTTTTTACTCAAAAAAAATAGACAAATTATTGCAATAACGCAAAAGTACTTACAAGCTCTCCACATAATTTTTTAATGCCAATAAAATAACACATCACATCTTTTACTTGTTTTCACCTTTAAGTATTTGGTTGAACATCGCTTCTTTGTTGTCAAAATTGTTATTATTCTAATTGAATATTTTCATTAGCGGAATGAAATCACAGTATTTTTGCATTATTAGTATTTTTGGACGAATATTTTTGCATCGTGATTTCTAATCGTCATTATTTCATTTAGTCGTTAATGAATTGTGCGTATAATTGTTTATTCTATATCTGCACTGTAAATTGGCCCTAATTTACCAGTAAGAATTAATTAAATTAAAAATATTTTATATGCCTTTTAACAGTGATGATGATAGTTTTTTGTTCTTGTTGCTTTGTAACACAGATTTGTATTACTGTATTCCATTGGTCATTAAATAGGAACGAGAGATGAAATAAAATATGAAGGAAAATCATCATAAACAACGGATTAAATAGATAGAAAGTATAATCATATGTGTCGTGCTGTATGGCAATAGCCTCGAAAAAGAAATATTTTTGTCCAAATATTTTTTTGTCCAAATATTTTTGTCCTTCGAAAAAAAAATATTTTGTTACTAGCACAGATCCTTAATTTGACGGACTCCAACTCGTACGTTAATTGTTTTATTTCAATCGCAACACCTACGTCCACGATGCCAAAATTTAGTTATCCTTGATGTAGGTGTCGCGATTGAAGTAAAACAATTCAAAATAAAACACCACGACCATTTGTTCGCCCTCCTGAATTAAGTGTTAAGATAACCTGACATAATATTATCTGCAGGTTTACAAATGCATCATAAAATAAATAGTTATTTCTTAACTTATCCTGTGGTTTTATAAATAATGTTTCCGATATTGTAAAGCGAAGGTAACAGTGCCGTCCGTAAAACCACACACAGGCCTTCGCTAGTAAGATAATAGTTAGATTTACAAGTGCGTTTTTTAGATATCCAAATAAATGATAATCGCAGGTCAATAAGTTTGAAGTATAAAAAGTGTAGCATGAGGTCCCCTATATGTGGAATGTCTTTCAGCTATAACGTTCAACAAGCTTGTTCCGTTTCATTTACCTCTCGGTGCTTACAAAAATAATACCGTTTATATTAGTTTGTGCTAGTCATAAATCTAATCCATAAACATTACTAAAGTATTTATAGTAAAGTGAAGTTACAAAAGAATTGTATCTACGCAGTAATAATAAACAAAAAATAAATTGAAAATACAAGGGTATTGTGTATTAGAAAGCGAAAAATATGATTACCTGAAAAAAAACTTATTTTTACCGTGACCTTTCCATTTACGATAGTTTAACAATACAATGATAGCAACAAATATCCATTCTTTTCATATGAATACATAGGCATTAGTACAGATTTAACTATAGACATAAATCAAGCCGATAACTTTAATAAAATAACTGTGTCATTTCTTCGAAGCTCATTTAAAAGGAGCGCGGCGTACAATACGGCGGAGAACAAAATAATCAAATTTGCTAATCAATTTTAATTGTGATAACTTCGCATTTAGTCGTGAATGTAAAATTTCTTTGCTGATGTAAAGGGTATTATATTGAAACTTTGTGAAAATAATTCGAAATTTTCGACGTTTTTGCTGTGCATATTGTTCACCAATTTGCAGTATATATATGTATATAAGTTTCTGACTTTGTTTTCGCTTCCTGATATCATATTTTCCTTGTCAGAAATTTGGCTACATTTTTAAATGTTGAAGTAAAATGTGGGACCCAAACATTTTTTCTCTTTGTGACAAACGTTCGTTTGGTCGATTCAATTTACATTATTTACGATATGTTTTTTTGGTCTAGCAAACATACATATCTCTACACAAAACATTTTCCAAATGATTGTTTTTACATGTTTAATTAATAATTTAAAAAATATTTCCTTTGTAAAATTAATAGAAGAAAAAGCTTTTTTTTGGCTTTTTAGCATGTTACATCGAGTTATATAATATAAATACAACCGTAATTTGATATATGTTGATTAATATAGAGCTTGTATCTAAAAAAAAGTGAAAGAGATATTCAAACACCAAACAGATTTTTTATAAAACCTTAACTGCAATAACTTTATATAAAGTTGCCTTTGATATTATACAATTTCGTATATACAAATCTGAATGTCGATAAATATTCGTTTGGTTGATTCGATGTAAATTATTTACGATATTATACGATATTTTTTAGTCTGGCGACAAAAGGTATCTATACATATACAATTGTCAAATTTATTTAGTTACGTGTTTAATAATTAATTCAAAAACATTTACTATTTAAGGATAATATGAACGTTGTGTTTGTTGTTTTCTATTGTTTTGCCATAAATATATCTGAATTTAAATTTGAATGAATGATGATATTCACATCGTGCTACACTACAGACAAATAAAAATAATATGATGCTTATTAGTAGTACTGACGGTGACTCTACCCCATCAAGTTATCTCACATTTATTTTTTGTTAGAACTCTACTGTGAAGTTATAATAATAATTTCTCATTATCAAATTTAATATTTTTGAGAAATAAAATACGAAATATGACTTGATTATATTGTCAACATTGAAAAAGATATCTTCCATAAGAATCCATTATGTTGATTTGAGAATACGTAACGTAACACAGTACCAATTGATAAACTTGATCTTCGCTTTTTTATTTTCTTAGTTTTGTAATTAAATATTTATACATGAGATGAAATTACAATATATTTAAATTTTCCATAGTTTTTCAATATAGTTAAGGCAAAAACTGTTAAATTTGCAATATCGGCCAAACTATCTCAAAACTTATTGGTTATTCTTTTTAGTTTCATTAAATTCTTTCTCTTCAAACAAAGTTGTTCTTTTAATCATTCATATAATAAGTTATAATCTAAAAATATAATTTATGTAGCGTATTTCCACTTTTTTCTTCAAATCGTTTTAAGACTTAAATAAAAGGAAATATTTGGGGATAAGATCGACTAACATGAAAATCAATTAGGCGATTTAGGAAGCTAATAAAAAAAAATTAAAGACGCAAAATCTGCTAATTTAAAAAGCTTTTACATTTAAATTTTGCACGAAAACAAAATTAAAAATTTATGGAAAGTGAAACGACGTTCAAGAAATTTCTAAGGATATTAATCTGTTCCAAAAATATATAATAATTTCGAGTAGAGAATATGAAAAGAAGCGGTAAAGATTGATGAAAGTGAAATGTTTATATATATATATATATATATATATATATATATATATATATATATATATATATATAGCTTTTGTCATACTGACAGGTATTGATCAATATTTAGATCAACGATGGCGGCATTTCCGCCATAACACATAAAAAACCTTTGAATGCCCAGATAATTCAATAGTAACTGATTTACCGAAAATAACTAATAATGATATGTACTATCATATTTGAAAAGATAATAATTTTCAAGAAAATAATCTTCTACATTTTATAAATCTCACTATGTTTTGATGAGATTCTTTTCACAGTTAAAAGCTTAATTTTAATTGAAACTAAGTTTTACGTATAAATGAACCAGATTTTTACTTTCCAAACTAATGAAATGCCTCAAATAAAAGGAAGTGTAGAAAGAATTAAGATTCTCGCTAAAATTTATTTCAATTTATAGCAGACAGAAGTTAGGTACAAAGTATTTGTATCACCTTTTAGAATACATGTACACAATAAAACTCTTCTTTTTCTTGTGAGTGTTTTGTATTCGTTCTAAAATTATTTTCCTCGTATTCAAAACTCGATCATTGCCTTTCTTTTCTCTTTATTTTAAAAACAAACAATAGTAGCAGACGTGTAAATTACCTTTAATTAATAACGAATATCAGTCTACCAGACTCGATATTAAATTTATATGGTCTGAATTATTACTACCGAATTAATACAAATAAATATAAATTTATTATCGGAAAGAGAAACAATCATCCCCAGTTTGGTGCAAAGTAGCTCTGTTGTTTTTGTACTTACGTTCGTCCGTTCTGCTGAAGTTATAACATAAATTTGGTATTTTCAATAATACAAATTGGAAAAGTACACAAGTTGCTTGACCTCAACAGATTCAAAGTAGTAGCATAATTCAAAGCCGTTATATTTTGTCCCTACGTTAGTGGTGAAAAGTTTCAAGTGTTGTTCGAACATTGGAGCGTTACTTTCATATTTCCGTATTAGCGACATCTGGCGTGCCATAATTTCAATCTTATTTTGTAATTACCAAAGTACGTTGAAATTACGCGTTTTTTAAACGACCGCTGTAAATATCGGCGTAATATGTATTAGTGAGAGAAGTGACTGAAAATGTTGATAAAAGCAAATGAATGCATATTATGAGTTGAGCCTCTTCAAAATTGTTACTGAAAATAATAAAAAAATTAATCCGTCACGAGACGCCTGATAGATGTGAGATATCTAATTTTTTGATTATATTGAAATATTATTATTTGCTCGAAGTGAAAACGGAGAAATCACATTTAACTCAGCAAAAGTAAACAACTGTTAAATACATAATAATTATTAACGTTTTAAGACAGTTTATCGCAATACACCGATATAAACGAGTAATGTTGCTAGCGTTAGAAAATAAGAAACAATACTGATCAGATTTTGACACCTTCATAACTCGGATCCAGCAAATGTTATAGTCATAATTAATGCGGGCAGTATTCGAAAGAGAAATACCACATTTTAATGCGTTCGATATTTCTAGATTGCATCTATCACAGTTTCTGAGATATTTGACGTCAAAAATCATAAATTTCTTAGCATACTCACTCACTGACAGATCATCAAAATCTCTAGGTCACGTTAAGAAGAGCACAAAACTTTAAATTTTACATATTCATAGTATTTAGGAATCCAATTAAGTAACGACTTAGAAATTGCAAGCTGGAAATGAAGAGAAGGTTAATTCAATGCACGTGTCAAGTTTCATAGACATGTACGGTTCTGT